>JAAGVU020000032.1:21427847-21450223 GCA_011763525.2 Mormyrus iriodes
TAAATGTAAATTCACATCGCACTAAAGATTGGAGATATTCTGTTGCACTTTCATACATGATCTGAAACATTGATACGCTGTCTGCTGAAAGCACGTTTGCTCGAAATACTGTGTTATGGTGTATTCCTTAAATATCCGACAGTTTGTCATCGCGTTTATTAGTATAACCTGGAGCCGTTCAGGTGCAAATTTAGAAAATACCAGGGACATGTTACTGTTACAATGTAATCATATTATTTTGCCTTTAAAAGCGGCATCCGACGCCTGAAAGGATTTCAGTGTAGCTTGGTTTACGGGCGCGGTCGATTAAAACATTACTGATTTGCTTTAGTTTGACCTTGTAGCGTCAGTAAGAGGCTATTTGCTGTTTTCGATGTTGTTGTTCTTTTAGGAAACTGGAGATGTCATAATCTATTTCGCATGTGTGTCTGTTTTCGGTAAGCGGATACATTAATGAACTGTAGCCCCCCCCCCATACCGGAGTATTACTGCTGTACCATCATCATCCTCATTTAAGTTTCCCATCACGTCACGATCGGTATTGTGCACAGCCAGATGAACATTATTATATATTTATTAAACCTCTTTCCGTTTATGTGACAGTTTAGCGGTTCAAATGGTGAAGCTTGACCTTGAGGAGAGCTTCTTCAGACGTATATTTTATGGGATTTAATGCATTGTAAGTTTTAGATACTGTATTAAGATGCTGTTAACATTTCATGAAACCAAGTATCACAGTAATTATTCAAATTAACTTTCTTATTGTATTCCCCAGTATACCTTACGTGTTCACTCTTTCACGCATTCTCCACTCTAGTGTTTAAAATAGCTTCTCGGCAAACAATAGAGGACAGTAGGACCTTATAATGATTAGTAAATAGTGACATTCCTGTGGCGCTTTTATTTTGGGACACATTCCTTCCCAGAATCACACAACATCAGTTTTTTTTCGAGAAGGAAGGTGTGAAGGAACTTCCTTTGAGGAATTGCCATTTACTGCAAAATTTTTTGGGGGGCATTTTGTTTGCATGTTCCTCTGTCTGATCTAGGACATCGTACACTTTAGTGTGCATAAGATACCAGCTTCATTGCTGGAGTTTCCATAGTCCGTAATATTATGTAATATGGATGTTGATGTATGTGATGTTGTGTTATGCATTAATTGAATAGGGACAGGAGAATCTGAGTGGGGGCTTTCTGGCACTCCCCTCATTTCTAAACAGAGTTATAGTTAACCTGGAAGCTATCTTAGGAAGCACAGGGAGAGGTGTACACTCAGCAAGGGCATCTGCCCTGCAGTGCTGAGCACTGGTCCACCATGCAGGGTTACGAGGAGGCGGCTCACGTTGGCATCAGAGGTGTCAGAATAAGCCAGATTAATCTAGCCATCATTTCAAGGCACAGAACCCTTTCCTCTTGCATTAATAGCATGCCTTCTATATGGATTCTGCTAGAATTTTACTTGCATGATCTGAAATTCCAAAGTTAATCGCAGAGGATACCGATAGAATGCTTATGAGCCGTCAGTTTTGATTTTGACCATCGACTGATGTCCAGGATGTCAGTTTCTGATGCTGAGAGACGGCTTGTTCCTTTCTGTTTCTGTCTGTAGTGTACGTTTTTAAATAATGCAGCTCTACTTACCTGAGGTTCTCAAGAATTTTGTGTGAATTGTAAATTCCCCTATAGATGATATGTATTTTATTTGTGTGGTTTTCCAACTGCTAGCTCCCAGTATTTAGGTTCCTCTTAGCATTGAGGTAATGCTGAATCTCAGCCTGAACACCAGCATCTTTACGTAACCCAGATGACACAAATGTGACTCCTACAGGTCTGTGTAAAGTCTTTGTTAAATGATTGGGCCTATAAAAACTACTGCATACTGAAATAAAAGTGAAAGTACCTAGAAGGAAAAATTCAAAAGCTGTATGCTATGTACTAAAAATGCAATAAATTGAAAAACTATAATTAACATGTGAGTGACATTGTTATGGAAAACTGCTAGAAATTGTGTTTTTTTTCTGGGTGTTGGATTTCAGAACATTCTCAGTAGAGATCTTGCCATGGTTGAAGTACTTTTACCTTTATGCGTTGGGCTGGATGATGCTCTGTTGGATTTATATACATATTTGAGCAAAAATGATGTGCTTTTGGTTTATTAAATTGTTTTTCGCTGGAGCAATGCTGGTTTTCACCCTCTTCATGTCCTTGCACTATTTCTTTGGCGATTATTATCCTGCTTCAGCGAAGTCTGTAGTGGTTCATAGGAGTCTCGTAATGCAACTTCAGTGTAATTTAAAGTAGGGCTGTTATATGGGAATTAAGAATATTGTAGTGTATTAATAGCTTTAATTTGCAAGTTAGCAAATGTAAGTTAAAAATCTTTCAATAGCAGTTAAGCTATAACCTTTTTTCCTGGAAATGCTAGTGATTTCAGTTATGTACATTCCTAGCTGTTAAACTGCTGTCTGTGTAGTGTGACAGATTTTCATGTTAACGTTTTTACTATTTTGATTGTACAACACTTTGTTTCAAATATGTGCTATAGAAATTGAACTTGATGAATGTCAGACTGACTGTATCCATACCTTTGCTGCCATGTGTCTGTTATACATCCTGGTTAAAAACAGTCATGCTCTCCTAACTCTCCTTTAAGACATCAGTTACAGACGATGCCCGGATTATGCTGTGTCAGCAACAGACCAGTCTGGGATATGATCCTGGAATATAAGGCTTTTCCATCTTGTTATCTTCTTATTGAGATGTTGTTTTGCTCAAATTAATTGGCTCACTCTCAGGTACAGCAAGATATTTGCTAGGTTTTGGAGCACAGATCCACTGCCTAGCAACCACAGGAGGCTAAGTTAGAAGGTCTTAATGGTCTATTGCTTATGTACTCAACTGGTGGACTTGTGGCCCCGCCCCCACCCTTATCCAATAGGCAAATTTTATTATCAATATACTGGTGCCCTCCCCTCTTCCGGTACGGATGCTGGAAACTCCATGAAATTTATTTCTGGCTATTTCTGACCTTCACTGACTCCAAAATACGAATTACCTAGTGTGTGTTAAGAAATTCTATGAACAAGAATAATATGTGTGACATAAATGGAAAGGAGAGAATGGGTTGTTTGTGAGAAAATGGTGCTCGCTTAAGCATTATCATAGTACCAAAGAAATAACTTACATGCAGAAGCAATAAGGGTACCATGAAAAGCACAAACGTTTCATTTGTAATGTTTTCAATGTCAAGACTGTTTATGGTGTGAAAATGCGGCATTGCCGAAATCGCCAAGCCAGCATATGTAAATGAGGCGAGGAGACGCAGTGTCTGTGGCTGTATAGAACAGCTAATGGGAATGAGCAGAGCGAGCAGGCTTCTGTAGGGCGTGTGCGGTAACGAGACGGGGAGTGAAACGTGCCGCAGGCCACTTCCCTGGGTTACGGTGAGAAGGAGCAGCCGACGCTTCGCTAACTGGGTCGTCAGGAGGGAAACGGGCGGAAGCAGGTGTTCAGACTGAATCCCTGAGCCCCGGGTGTTCAGCGGAGTTATAGGCTGGCTTTGTTTGTATGCTGCACCAGCAATTAATCTGCACCGCTGGTCGGCATCCCTAACAGGAGCTGATGGCAAACTCTTTAGTGTAACTCTGATAGCACACGTTAGCATTAGTGGTTTACACCAGCCAGAATACTGCCTTTGGAGTAGAACAGAAATGCAGAGACATCTTCGCGTTTTTCAAGCTTAAGTCTGCAGAAATGCTCAGTGTTGTGAGCTGTAACTATGGTCTGTGTAATCAAGTGATCCCATGCAATGTCAGTGACATTAAATTTAAAGTTTTCTCATTTTCGTAAAAGAGGGTGTCTTAGTAAGTTAGCTGTTATTTCTTCATATTGCTTGCACACTGACACAAAGGCAATTATTATTACTTAATATATATGGCTAAATTAGTTACTGTGCTATGAGTATTAATGCACAACCAAGACGAGTAAATAATGACTTGCATATAAGAAGATGTAACTTAGCTCACTAGCTCTGTGTGTGCCCGTTTCCTGCAGCATTGCCTAACAGTCTGTGTGTCCCATCAGTCGGCGAGCACCAGCTCACGGGACACAAAGTCGCAGTGAAAATCCTCAACCGGCAGAAGATCCGCAGCCTCGATGTGGTCGGAAAGATCAAGCGGGAGATTCAGAACCTCAAGCTGTTCCGGCACCCACACATCATCAAGCTGTGAGTGTGCAGTGGGGTTGTCATTTTACTGTGAGCCCAATGGAAACATCCGGAGTGCAGTTTTGCCCAGAGGAAAGAGGAAGCAAGATGTTATATCAGTCACTCAGAGAGACAAGTGTTCAGCCAGCTGTGCTCCTGCGTGACGGGACTGTGGACTTTTACCCCTCAGCTTGTCCAGCCTGCCCTGGATCTTACTGCTAATTACATTTGATTTAACAATATGGAGTGGATTAATTACCTTGCCAGTGTTACTGACTGTTGTCTGTTTCTACATGAGTTTCCAGTCTGGAGGAAAGATTTATACATTAAAATAGGAGACTTTAAGATTTGATTGCACAGAATGGCGTGTGCCTGCAGAATCATCGATACAAGCGCCTGCAAGTAAATTTAAATTACAGAAGTGAATATTTAGACTAGTGAGAAGTATATTTCATATCCTAACATGAGTTAACCCAAAACCTCGGTAGCATTTTGCAATTGTAAGTCTATTGGTGTCAGCAGGAAGGCTCCAGTGAAAGTCAATATGGGTGCTCTTTATTTTATGCCAGAAAGTCTGCCTGCACCCCACGTAAGAGCTTAAAAATCAGTTCAGGTAACAAAGCCCCAGTGATTTCTGCTCCCTTAGGGTTAATGCAGCACCATTGTTATTTTTAGGACTAGAGCTACTTGGGTCAGTATGAACCACCAGAAACCTCAGCACGCCACCGGCGCTGTCGGGGCCGACTCTGAAATAAGCTATTTATCTCTCACGGTAACAGCCCCGACATCTTCTATTCAATTTAGCAAAATATCCGCTGCAGTCGAGGGAAAACTGCGAGCTTGGTGTTTCTCTGCAGCGCTATTGGCATGCTGTTCTCCCCATATCTCATTTGTCACCATGACTGAGGAAGATTAAGGAAAATGGGATGTAATGTTTTGGAGACTGTGGTGAAAACCGCGGCTAAACTATTCCTCTGCTTTTGTAAACATGTGTAATGTGAAGGTCCTTCATCACGTATCTTTCAAACCGTCTGCCTTGATTATAGTCAAAGCATCATGTTGACCATCAAATGCGGAAACGTTGTGGAGATAAATATTGACTTCAGCTTGTAGAGAATGTTATTGACGAGCACCTAGGTATAGAAAAATTGGTTACGGGGTGCAATGCAGGACTGAGGTGATGTCATTCCTCCGGCGAGAGCTATCTAACATTGTACAGCATGAGGATATACTACAGTGGCAAGCAATCCTGCTATGATATCTCAGACATGCTAATAGCGGATGTGAGCCTAATTACTGTTCTATGCAAAAGCCAGTTTACACAGGGTGATTTGTGGTACAGTGTTACTCCTGTGTACTAATGTAAGTATGCTTAAAGCTACAGTGCCCGGTGTACAGAAATCCATCTGGCATGCAGACATACTACAGTGGTGCTTTATTTGTTCATCCTTCAATTGAGAATTATACATCAGCTCAATGAAGGACTGGTGTATTATTTGTGTGAACAGTATCAGTGGAACTCTTTGTATCACTTGCCACTGATATTAGGAACTGGCAAATTCATTACTGGTGGGGTTCGATGTTATGAATAATTAGTAACTGTGATGATGCAATTGTAACTTTTCTCAAGGTTTCAATGCATGCTTCGTAAATTATTCTTTACACACGCCACACCAACAGTCTGGCATGCAGTGTCTTCTGTCTGCTCAGACAAGTGTAAAGTCCGTCCATCCATCCATTCATTTTCTGTACCCGCTTATCCAATTTGTGGTCATGAGGGTCTGGAGCCTAACCCAGAGGCTGCAGGCGCAAGGAAGGGAACAGCCCAGGATGGGGCACCAACCCATCATAGGGCACACTCACACACCATTCACGCCTACGGGCAATTTGTACCCCAATTAGCCTTAGCATGTTTTTGGACTGTGGGGGGAAACCGGAGTACCTGGAGGAAACCCCACGACGACACGGGGAGAACATGCAAACTCCACACACATGGAACCCAGGCGGCGACTTGAACTCTGGTCCCAGAGGGGTGAGGCAACAGTGCTAACCACCGTGCCGCCTACAAGTGTAAAGTCTCCCCTGTTTTTCATCACAGGTGTTTTCTGGGTATAGTTTCCCAGACTACTCCCATATTACGAATATTAAAATGGAAATATTTTATGTTTAAAAATGTACTACTGTACTAATGTACTACTAATGTACATTATTATTGTGCGTAGCAATGATCACTGCTATTTTATATTATTTTTGATTTAATTATGGCAAATACATTAATATGAGGTAACATGTTTCAAAGCAGCTGCATAGAATTCATATGATTAGAACTATAATTTGCCTGTTTTTTTATGTTGGGTTGCTAGTTTGTAACCATGGCTGTACCTACGATTGAGGATACTGAAGTCCTCAGTATTTTTTCTGAAACTCGAATAACCATGATGCATTACAGGGCACACCTAGGAAGGGCTAACACTTTTGATCTTGACATTTTAAATAAAAATACGGCCCTGTTTGTAACTATTTTTGACATTCAGTCTTGGACGAGGTCACATGACTAATGCTGATAGCGTTTTTGTTTCAGGTACCAGGTGATAAGCACGCCTACAGACTTCTTCATGGTTATGGAGTATGTATCAGGAGGAGAGCTCTTTGACTATATCTGTAAGCATGGAAAGGTAAGCAGATCACTCAGCTGTCAACAGATCAGGGAATCTTTTAACTTTTGCTTAAGGCTGTAGAGGGTAAATTAGTCTACCATTGTCCCAGTGAGCATGTTGACGTGTCTGGCCATATTGACACTGGTTCTTGGGAAACATGATCTGAAAAAGTGAGTGAGGACTGGACTTCATGAGCAATACGGACCGAACCTCCCTGACATCGCCTGATAAATTATTACAGAGTTTTGGGGAGTGCAACTGGACACCTCACTGTATGTCCTGCGGTCCACCATGTTCCTGCAGTGTCCGGACGGCTATGGTGATGGCCCTGTTGCTCATTGTAGGTGGAGGACCCCGAGGCAAGGCGTCTCTTCCAGCAGATCATCTCCGCCGTGGATTACTGCCACAGGCATATGGTCGTCCACCGTGACCTGAAACCCGAGAACGTGCTGCTGGATGGCAGCATGAATGCCAAGATTGCCGATTTTGGTAGGCTGCCGAATCTAGCTGGGGGGCGGGGCCAACTTCTGGGTTGCTGGGTGCAGCAGCTTTGTCGTTGTTTGTTGGGGGGTGGGGGGTTGGCGGGTAGCTGCAACTTGATAATATGGGGGGGGCTAGCTGCCATTTGATAGGTTGTCACCCCGGGCCATTTCTGGACAGTGCAGGGTGTGTGGGCTGAATATGGCATCTAGCTTTGAGGGGATTATGAGTCAGATCAGCTGTTTGAACTGATCTTCAAGTCATGTGGTATTAAAGAAGATCTTAATTGTTATGGTCCTCAGATGTATCCTTTCAAGCATAAAGGAAAGGTTGGAAAGGCCAGTTTATTGTGTACAATACAGATAAAAAAAAGCTTCCAGTGTGCATTAATCATGACATCCTGATGATTTAATTTAATTGTATTCGTGAAGACAATTTACTAAGTCTTTGATTACAGGCATATAAAAAAAAATGTAAATAGTTATTGGTAAGTGTTTTTTCTTTTAAGATGCGTAATCGTAAAAACTTACCAGTCTGCATTTCATTATTTTTCCATCCATTTATATTCCAAATACTTGCCTGGTCAGGATCATGAAGCCAATTCTAGTCCCTCACAGGGCACGTAGCAGAGGACACCCTGGGTAGGATGCCAGTCCATCACAGGACATGAGGCAGGGGACACCCTGAACAGCATGCTAGTCTATCACAGGGCATGAGGCAGGGAACACCCTGGACAGGATGACAGTCCATCACAGGGCATGAGGCAGGGGACATCCTGGGCAGGATGCCAGCCTATCACAGAGCACAAGGCTAGCTACATCCTAGATGGGGTGCCAGTCCATCAGAGGGCACGTACACGTTCACACACTATGATCAATTTTTAGATGGCAAGTACTCTAAGTGCATGTCTTTGGACTGCATGAAGAAACCTGAGCAAAAACATGTAAACTCCACACAAAGAATGGCAGTGGGATTTGAACCCCAATCTAGGAGGTGTTGGGGGCATGACATTTGGGTATTATGTTAAACTGCATCCATCCAGCAAGTAGTCCACCGACTTGCCGGGAAAAATTTGGGGGTTGAATGCTTTGGGGATTGACACTCCAGCCACCATAACAATTTCACTCGGCTCTGAAACGACAGAGAGGACTGCTTTCTGTTCTCTGCGGGAACAGCTTTGCTGCAGGCTGCCCACAGGAAGGTTGCACGCACCATGAAGGGGATAAGGGAAAGCCATTGGGAACCTCATGCTCAGACGAGTCGAGAGTACAGGAGTGCCAATGGCGTCAGGCTTATTGGGGATCTTAGCTGGTGTGGTGCTGAGGCGTTGCCCAATGTACAGCAATAGGTTCAGGTTCACTTTATTCTTTATCCCAAAAGGGCAATTTGTGTACAGCAGGAATACACCACATAAAAAACATACAATGTTCAACACAGGCCACACACGAAAACAACATCAAAAAGAATTAAAAATAAATTGTAAATTATCCAGCAAATAATAGTAATAAGTAGCTCAACAGAGAGATCACTAAGACAGACAAAAGGTATCCCTCCTGTTCTCTTAAGTTGACTACATGAATAGATAAAGGGATAAAGGAATTTTTATATCGCTGTCTAAAAACAATAGGACAAATTCAGCTTTCGGGTCCTAATTTGAGGTGGCTCACCTGGATAGGCGCATGGAACGTCTTGTCTCTCCGGCAAGATTACCATCCTCCCCTGCTGTCAGGGGAGCTTAGTAAACTCCGCATTTCAGTGGCAGCGCTCTCTGAGGTACATAAACCAAGGAGCAGCCAGATCTCTGTTGGTGGGTACACCTATTATTGGTCTAGTCACTCTGATAACTACCGTACTCAGGGAGTAGCTATTGCTGTGATGGATCGTCTCCTCCCGATGGTGTCCAATGTCACTCCTTTCAACGACTGTACTATGAGACTCTGATTAAGGCACGCTCTGGGTGTTTTGTCTGTTGTCTCAGTTTATGCTCCGACCATGTTGAGTGATGTCTCGGTGAGGGACACATTTGCAACTTCGTTTGGTGGTTGATGGGTGTCCATGAGGTGACACTCCTCAGGTTATGGGTGATTTCAATGTGACTCCTGTCACTGACAGGGCTGACGATAAGGACTGTGTCAGTACCCACGGCTCTGGCATCTATAGTGAAACTGGCTCTATGTTCCTTGACTCTGGATCCTGATTCTAGCGCCCTGAGCCACATCGTTGGACTTGGTATTCCAGTTCTGGTAGTGTGGAGAAGGTGATCCATCACATCCTCATGGGCAGATGCTGGAGGTTCCTCCAAAATTGCAAGGTCTACAGAAATTCCCAGTTTGTGAATTCTGACCAAAAATTTGTTGTTGCTGCTCTGAAGATTCTGCTTCGGTCCAGTAGGCTACCACCTACTAGGGGAATGAGGATGGACCTGGACAGACTGTAAAATCAGGCTGTTCTTAATGAATTTGCATGCAGTTTGTGTGAGGAACTTGGCAACTTGGGTAAGACTGTTGATCCTAATGTGATGTGGAAGAACTTCCATGATAAGACCCTGAACATTGCTGAGGGTTGTGTTGCTGTTGCCAGTGCTTCCAGAAGGTGGTGCTTCATACTGCAGGGCACCCTGGATATTATCGAGAGGAGTCATAATACATGCCTTGATGGTAACTCCAGTCTATACCAGGAACTGAGGTGGACAGCTACGAGGGCCCTGAAGGCAGATAAGAAGGCATTTGTTAGGGGAATCTGTGAGCAAGTGGCACACCATCTATAGTCTAGTGACCTACGTCCTGCTTACAGAGGAATTGAAGCAATTCGGACATCCAGATCTTTCACTTGGAGAGTTGCACTTTGGGCAGGTGATGGAACACTCCTTATGGAAGACACTGCAGTTGTGAATTGCTGGGCTGGCTACATTGAGCAGCTGTTGAAAGGTGATCCTCTGCTTAGGACATTGAACATCTTGGGTCCACAGTTCTTGTAGCTAATCATTCGATTTAGCTGTGAACCACTCTGTCTGACTGAGATGGCATGGGTGGTGAACCAGTTGGGGGCAAGGAAGGCCATAGGTATCTGTGGTATCGTGAACTTGTCCGGGCTGCTGGTAAAGCTGTCCTCCAGGCATTACAAGCAGTCTTTGCTTACATTTGGGAGACAGGCATTACCCCAACTGACTGGAAGATGGAACATGTTGTCCTATTACCTGGAAAGGGTAGGGTGATTGCCTGGATTGCAGAAACCATGGGGGGATAACACTGCTTGGGTATGGTCCTTGCTAGGGTCATCCTTAATAGGATCTGTGATCACTTGCTTGCCTACCAGTGTCCAGAGGATCTGGTTTTATGCCTAAGGAGTGTACCATTGACCGTATCCTAGTATGGTGGGTTCTCATCGAGTGCAAAAACGAATGTTGGCAGGGTTTGTGTGCAGCCTTTCTTGATTTTCATAAAGCATTCGACTCAGTTGATCGAGCTGCCCTGTGGGGCATCATGAGACTTTGTGGGACATCATGGCTGACCTGTGAACTGGTACTGTGCAGAATGGAGGCGGAACCTCTGCGTTCTTCCCAGTGGA
Source organism: Mormyrus iriodes (assembly GCA_011763525.2). Classification (NCBI taxonomy): domain Eukaryota; kingdom Metazoa; phylum Chordata; class Actinopteri; order Osteoglossiformes; family Mormyridae; genus Mormyrus; species Mormyrus iriodes. The sequence continues at coordinate 21,438,759 of JAAGVU020000032.1, forward strand.
TGCTGGGGTTCGTCAGGGATGTGTTCTTGTTCCTACTCTGTTCAGTTCTTACATGAACAGGGTGTTGGGCATGGTCTTGGGGTCCAGTGGCAGTGGAGTATCTGTTTACACAGTAAGGAAAGATTCACTCATCTTGACTTTGCCAAGGATGCTGTGATCTTCACAGAATCAATGGAGGCTCTGATTGGGGCTCTCAAGAGACTTAGCGAGGAGTCTGAGTGTTTGTGAGTGGGTCTGTGCGTTTTATGGATTAACACCAAGATCCAGGCCTTTAATGTCCTCTTGGGCACAGCCGTCGGTAGTGTGTGTGTCTGTGGAGAGAATGTCAACCTCACCAAGAAGTTCACTTACCTAGGCAGCGACATTCCTGTCTCTGATGTCTCTGGTGTCTCTATGAAGTCAGTAAATGGATTGGGAAAGCATGGGGGTTCATTCGCTGGAAAGAGGTGAGTAGAGCTCCCGTCAAATGCGCAAGTCTTTAATGTCCTGGTCTCCCCGTTTCGCTGTTTGGCTACAACACATGGACGCTGTCCAGTGACCTGAGACGAAGACATGACTCCTTCGGTACTGGGTCCCTTCGGAGAATCCTCGGGTACCGCTGGTTTGACTTTGTGTTGAATGAGCGGTTGCCTAGGGAGTCCCGAATGAGGCCCATTGCCTGCATTGTAAAGGAGCGTCAGTTTCTGTACTACGGCCATGTGGCACATTTTCCTGCATGTGATCTGGCTTGCATTATCCCCAAACTGAGTTCCCGAGTGACTGGACCAGGCCGATTGGTCACCCATGTAACACTTGGCTGTGGCAGATAGATGATTGGGCCGCATTTCGGCCTGAGGGGTCACCAACCAGAATCCCAAGGTGTTTCATCGTGTGGTGGGTGCTGCAACGCGCTATACCAGTGTATGCTCCCTGACCTGACCTGACCTGACCTGACCTGGAGGTGTAAAGTGATGGTGCTACCCACCGTGTACGTGTTAGAGTAAGAAATCCACCAAGGCTCCATATACTATATTTAAACAACTGATTGTGAACGATAATCCATTGTATTGAACATAATTATAGATTCTTTGTATCATGCATACAATTTCCCCTGTACACTGTACAGAGGAGTATGGCGATGTGCTAAATTCTCCTTTCAGGGCTTTCAAACATGATGTCTGATGGAGAGTTCCTCAGAACGAGCTGTGGATCCCCCAACTATGCTGCTCCTGAGGTCATCTCTGGCAGGTCCAAGCAATCTGTCTCTTCTGACCCCGTCCCTCCCCTTGGATGAGAACTATACCTGTCTGTTGGCATATTTGTGTTTCTGCTAATTTTGTACTATATTATGTACCTTCCATATGTAGATGTTATGTGAGCACTAACCAGTCCATGTGTGAAACCTGAACTCTCTTCTTTTGTAATGGTAAATGATGTAACAATTTCACTTAAATATAATATATGAATCTGCGCCCTTTCCAGGACAGATGTCCTAATATGCTGAGGAATGTACAATAAAAATTGTAGATTACAGACATCAGAGTCAGTAGCAGTGTGGTTAGTGTTTGCTGGATGACGTTTGTAGGCGAAGGTGATGTTGTGGTGTTGTCCCCAGGCTATATGCAGGCCCCGAGGTGGATATCTGGAGCTGTGGGGTGATCCTGTATGCCCTGTTATGCGGGACCCTGCCCTTTGACGATGAACACGTGCCGACCTTGTTTAAGAAGATTCGAGGAGGGGTTTTCTACATTCCCGAGTACCTCAACCGCTCTGTGGCCAGCCTGCTGATGCTGATGCTGCAGGTGGATCCTCTCAAGAGGGCCACTATAAAAGACATCAGGTTTGCATCATCACCAGGGTCATGGAGGGCACGGGAACACGAGGAAAACTGTACAGAATGTGCTGGGGCCACGATATTACATTGTTAAGGTTCAGTGTTCTTCAGCAGCAGAACTGAGCAAATACAGGAAACGCCCAGGACTACAGGAAGTAGAAAAGTCTTATTATTTTCTGTATTAATTTTCATAGCTCCCCTGAAGTGGGTTCCACTAGCTAAGCATAAGTTTGATCGTAAGGTTGGGTTTAAAGTTAACCTTAAATCATACGTTGTAACTAGCTAGTTTTGAACTAGCCCCATGTTCTTTGTCAGTTGTACCACTGCTGCTTAAGTTACATTGTAGTTAGTACATACTAAATAAAAACCAATAATAAAATAAAAAATACAGTCTCACACAATGACATTTCACAGTGGAAAACCAATCAATATCATTGTTATTACCGGATCCAGGTTACATTTCCACATGTTTGTGGAGTTTGGGACATACATAGCTACTGGTTTGTTTTCTCTATATTTGTGAGAAGTGTTTTAAACACCTGTAGTGGGAACCCGTGATGTGCCACCATTAGCGGTGCGGTCTCAGAAGTGTGTTTGCTGGGTAGCTTGCTGGGTGTGGTTTAGGGGTGCGGCGGATGACAGAACTCACAGTTTGGACGTTATTATGGTAACTTTTGGATCAGCAAAATAGGAAATAAAACATGGAAAGCGAAATTATATTTATTTAAAGAACGTAAGGAAGACTCAAAGCGAGGACTGTGACATGCCCCGTTTACGCGACGCACAACTGCTCTGTCTGTATCTTTTCACTGCAACTCTGCATCGTACGGAAGTCCGTATAAGACATCCATCACTATCTTATTCACTTATTTTTCTCATAATCTCATTATAGCTAAAGTCAAATGGCATTTTTACAGAGAGAGAGGGAAGCAGATTCCACCAAAGATGCCTTGGCTAATGCTATCGAATCCATACAGTTTTTAATTGCATTCCAACCGAAAATCTGAACTTCCCCCATGTGCTACACATAAGTGGGAGTAAAACTGTATTTCACACTATCTTCGTTAAACTTTGCAAATACGAACCGTGAGGGGGAGGGAGGGGTCCGTACAGATCACGGATCAACTATGGTCTGTTACACCATGTTTTTATCAAATTTGTGGTAATTTTGTATTGGCAAAGTTAGATAGACATTTATTGTAGGCGCTTGGCATTGTTCTGCGTGAGATACTCAAGGAATACAAATGGGGTTCACACAAAACAACGGCAGGGCTGCAGATTTTTCTAGCTTGCCAATTAATGTTAGTTAACTAGACTAAGATTGACATCAAGCCGGCAAACATGTTGGATTCTATATCAGTGAAAAAGGTAACAAGTTATTAAAATGACCTCTGATAATGTCACACTATTGCTAGGTTAGTTACGTCTGTACCATTTTCACCTTACATCTAATGATAAAGAAGTGTATAATTTATGGTATAACTTACTGTTACGTTGAAAATATTTGCATGGTGCGAACTGAAACGTAGGGGCAGTTTACATCCACTGTATTCTATTATCAAACTTGTGCTTGAACTTCTTCAAGGGACTTTCAGGTCTCACGTTTTCCCATGCAGATGGTCAACAGCATATTAGCCAGTGTAATATTGTGGTTTGGTTTATGATTCCCAGAGAGCACGAGTGGTTCAAGCAGGATCTGCCTGGCTACCTGTTCCCCGAGGACCCTTCTTACGACGCCAACGTGATCGACGAGGAGGCGGTGCGGGAGGTGTGCGAGAAGTTTGAGAGCACGGAGTCCGAGGTGATGAGCAGCTTGTACAGTGGCGACCCGCAGGACCAGCTGGCCGTGGCGTACCACCTGATAATCGACAACCGCCGCATCATGAACCAGGCCAGCGAGTTCTACCTGGCCTCTAGCCCGCCAACAGGCTCCTTCATGGAGGAAGGCATGCCCCTGCCCCCTGGGGTCAAGCCCCATCCTGAGCGCATGCCGCCACTGCTGGCAGACAGCCCCAAGGCCCGCTGCCCTCTGGATGCTCTGAACACCACGAAGCCCAAGCCGTTGGCCGTGAAGAAGGCCAAGTGGCATCTGGGCATCCGCAGCCAGAGCAAACCCTATGACATCATGGCGGAGGTGTACCGGGCCATGAAGCAGCTCGAATATGACTGGAAGGTACAACCTGCTCATCCCCAGAACCACAGCGACGAGTCGCTGAATCAGTCAGTGTACAGCTGTCCATCTCGCCACTGTCTACTAACATACAACTGAAAGTCACTTGCAGAATGGTCAAACAGCTACTCTCAAAGCTTCTTCAGGATCTTAGGAAGTAGGCATGTACCCAGTAAGAAAAAGAACAAATAGTTTAATGTATTTTATATCCCATCATTTATCTGTTCCTCTTTCTAGTATCAACATATTAAAGAAATGAAAGCATCTTTGAATGTCCTTCTACAGCAGAAAACAAAGATGGTAGTAAAGCATGTAGATAAGTATATGGATTACTTACTGTTAGGTACAACAATAACGAAATAGAATTGCTCAAGGTAAGGATCTTACAGGGTTTGTGTTATGGGCTACTTTGTTGAACAGGTAGTGAATCCCTATCACCTGCGGGTGCGACGGAAGAACCCGGTCACAGGGAACCTGGTGAAGATGAGTCTGCAGCTCTACCAAGTGGACAATCGTAGCTATCTGCTGGACTTTAAGAGCATTGATGGTGAGTCATGCTGAACAAACCTTCTTTGTGTCCCCTAAACCCAGACCCTGTCCGTGTCCCCTAAACCCAGACCCTGTCCGTGTCCCCACTTGTTTTCTTGACTCACAAGGACTAAACGCCTTTAGTGCCAGACATCTTAGTCTCTCCAGCCACTTGCCTCCTCAGTATAGCTGGTGTCAGGTGGACTCCCTCTTGAGGCATATGTGCTTCTTCAATGCTAGTGGTCACATGACCACAATATGTGTGTCCCTCGATTCCCACAGACGACGTCACAGAGCAGAAGTCGGGCTCGTCCACACCACAGCGATCTGGCTCAGCTGCGGGGCTCCACCGGCCACGGCTCAGCATCGACTCGGCCTCGGCCGCTGTGGAGGTGCCCCTGCTCAGCAGTTCGCTGCCAGGCTCCTTCACGGGCTGCGTGCCCCTGCTTGCCCCACGCCAGGGCAGCCACACCATGGACTTCTTTGAGATGTGCGCCAGCCTCATCACCACACTGGCACGCTGAGCTGCCCGGCCGAGCTGCCCCGCCAGCGTCCTGATTGGCTGGAGACCACCTGGCGCTAGGGGGCTATTCCTGTAGTGGTATCTGTGGTAAACCAATCAGCCACACCTCCTCCCCCTCCCTGTTCACTGAATGCCATCTATAGCAATACATTGGCATATTACCCAGTGAGGTTGCAAATCTATTCATTTAGAATTTGTGGTTTTATATATAAGTGTATGTATGTGTATGTGTGTGCATAATGTATAATATATATATATGTGTGTGTGTGTGTGTGTGTGTGTGTGTGTGTGTGTGTGTATTTATATTACTGACTTACCGTAGCCTCTTACCATTACTATTTAGATTTCTCACCAGAAATGAAATATACACATGAAAAGAAATTTTTATTTATTTTTAACATATTTTATAAGTGCTTTGTGTAAGTATTACCCTTTCAGCTTTAAGGCTCTTATCTTGTGTGGTGCAGTAATTTGTATTTATAGCGCCTTGCCCTATATGGTCAGTAGGGAAGCCCAGTCAGCCAGCACAGGCCGAATGAGTATCGCAGCCTGTGTCCCATGATGCACCCCAGCTTCCTCAGCTTGTCATTATCAGTGACAGTTAAACCAAAACAGTGAGACTGGGACCCCATAAATAACACACATCTTGATGAATCAGTCCAGTCCAGTTGCGTGGTCAGAATCTTATTTTGTCAGACATCACTTTCACAAATCTGTTATTTACCTGGTTGGCTTGTTTCTGGATGCTGTGACAACATCTAAAGGCACTTTGCAGAAAACTTGCCGCCAGGTGTTGTGGATGCACGCTGCAGTAATCCTGATTCTCCATATAAGCTCAGGCGGTGCAGTAATAAAGCCCTGGACATAAGCTGTAATCTCCAAAAGCTCTGCAGAAGTGTGACCAGCTCGGGCTGATAAGATTCAACAGCTGTGGCTAGGGCAGATGAGCAGCTAATCTCCTATACCCAGCCTCATTTAAGGTAAGGCGCAGGAAAAATCCCTGGAGAATGCCCACTCCCACCTCCACAAGCCGCAGCGGCCGGGGGGGGAATGGAACCGCAGAGCTGAAATGAGCTTTGGGACGGGAGGCCGTGCATTCTGCCCAGCGCTGCTGGACTGTCCCCAGACAGGCTAAGATAGACTTCTGCCACTAAAAAGACCACAGAAGTGTCCATTTAAAAGCCAGATAACCACCCTTTAGCAAAGCAGCAGTCTGCACAAAACGCACATTCTGTATATCAACACATTAAAAGAAATGAGGCATAAATAAGCATGTATCATCATTTCAAGGATTTAGCTGAAGGCAGGTGCTGCGAAAAGGTTGTTGTTAGTCTGTAAATAGTGTTAAAATTGTCTGGTGTACTTCTTAAAATCGGGAAGTGCTGTCAGCATCAGGCTAGTGTTGTGGTTTGGGGTATTAGCAAGTAGCGTTGGGGAAAAAACAGCCAAGGAAACGCAACGTCTTTATGGAAAACCACAGAAACATCTTTGCTGTTGCCTTAACACATTATTTTTTATTGAACTGCTGTGGTGGGACATATTTTATGTTGGAACTGTGCATTAGTGCAATATTTCATGTGACCTCACTCCTCGGAAGTTACTGTGAATCAGGGTCAGGCGGCGAGCAGGCAGGAGGGCGCGTGGGCGGGTGGATGGCCGCACAGTAGTAGACCTTTTTGCCAATGTGGTTTCTGGTGCTATAACCAAACCATGGAAATGAAGAGCAGAGCAGCTCTATGGCCAGTGAAAGGGTAATTTTCTCTTTATACTTCCTCTTTGGAAAAAGCCTTGGAGGCATCACTGGTTTTAGCTAAGAGGCAGGCAGGTGATCCCTGCTGCAAAAAAAAAGAGCAGGACTGGTGATCACTCATCCGTGCGTGAGTTCCTGCCATTTCCTTTAATGGCTGCTAGCAGTACACAGGCAGACTGGTTGTCCCTGCCTGAGCTCAGTGTATTTCTCTGGCACAGCTCCATGTGTGTTTCTTGTGGACGCAGTGGTGGATTCTCATCTCGGATGCTCTTGTGTTATTGTGGCTTTTTTAAAAACCATATTGATTTTGTACTTCGACTGAAGTAAAGGCTCATTTTTGCCACCTACAAAGGAATGTATAACCTGTGGACCTCAAACCCTTGTGAAGTATCAGTAAAGCGTGCTGTGAGATTCTGATGGGCCGCGGACTTTCAGGGCTCTGCCTTGCCGCTTTCCTACACCTTGTTCTCCTTATCCACGCTAAACGCTTCCACTGTGTCTTTCTGCTGTTGCTCTTCCCGCCTCTTCACGCATCAGTCGGACTTGTGACATACTCCGTGATTTGACTTGCTGATTGTGTCTCATGGGAGTGTGGGACAGTGTCTGAATGGGCTTTGTTTGTCTTGGTAAACTGTAAAAAATGCAACATCAGCATGCACAAAAACTGGATGAGTGATCTTACTGCAGAGTGTCAGCATAAATTGTGCCATCTGCTGCTGGAAAAATGCAATTACACTCAACAATTATAATAACACCATTACAGGTTACATTCACTATAAGTATTAAAAGGAACAATGATACAATCTTTATATATATAAAAGAACAAAATAACTGAGCTGTATGTTTGTGAACAATATACAGTCTTTTCTGGTAATTCACTTTCTGAAATCTTTGTAGGTAGAGTATTGTGTGGCTTTTTACTTGATGTTCTCTGTTATCTAATTCTGTATTTGTGATGATGATGATGAGGGTCTCTTATAAACTGTATGTTTGGGTCTGAGGAATGCATGCTTTAAAGCCACACGGTGAAGACACTGTTGCTGTCGCATCTGAAAACGTGTTTGCGTTTGATCTGCTGTGTGGAATTTAGCTGTACCATCTGCAGTTAGTACACGATAAGTGGTGCTGGGGTGCATTTCAGCGAAAGTTTTGTGATGTTAAGCGCTATATCGCACTAAAGATGTTTTGTTGATTAGCGAGTGTTTCTCAAAAACTCTTCATAACTAAAGTAGTTTGTAAACTCGTTCGTAAATTTAACAAGCGGACCATTTCAGGTACTTCATTTCAGTTTTGCCTGCTATTCTGTCACGGAGAGACAAAGGTCGCCCTAAATAGATCACAAAAAAACACACTGATGTTCTTTTTTGGACGACGTTGTAATAATATTTGATCAAGGCTGCAATATAAAATTATAATGTAGGCTATAAAATATATCAAAACCGGCTCTTTGAAGCTATTGCAGCTGTATACAATTTCAGTACAATTTGGGCACCATTGAGAAATGAATTGAGAATGGCCCTGGAATTCCAATTCACTTCATGAATTTCAACTGGAATTTTAAGTGGAAAACAGGATGTTGAATTGCAGTTTGAATTTGAATTCAAGGAAGTAGAATTAAAATGGTATTGAATTCATATATCATTCATATAAATTCTGTATGTGCAGCTTTAAACAATATTTCGATCTGAATTACACAAACATGTTCAAATCCACAACATATAATGTATCATTGCTCTAAAAACGGTATTCAGAATGAATGAACGCAACATTTGAAGTAACACTTATAATTTAACAGTCATTTTGTGTACCATGCTGAAAGTGCTTCATGCAGTAATACAAGTATCTGTCACATACACATCTGGCAACCCGCAGAAATTCACATGAAAAGCTGCTGAAGACTCAAAAAATGCTGACATGCATAAACAATTAATCTCTGTGTTATTTTTGGGGTCGAAGTTCCCCAATATGAAGAAACAGAAAATATTTGCTCATGGAGAATGACTTAGTACATCAACATGTCAAATGTATACGAATGTGTATTGACTAAAAGTTATACATAATTTAAAAAATTATACATAATTAAACATTACCCTCTCGAACATACACAAATGCAGTATATACATCTACCTGCTAGGAGGTAAAGCCAGTATATGATGTAGCGAAATCTATGCATGCAGTGACTAGATAACTATTGCACCATGCATGCAACTACACACAATTCTGGTACCTTCAAAAGCTCTCGGAGGGCCTAAGATTTCCCCCCAAATGCTGCTGTGCTGCACAACATCGCAGTAATTATTTTATTAAAATGTGTTTTCTCTTGTGTACGCTGGGGAGGAGCCTTTAATTAACTTTAAGTTCATTTGTTAGATCTGGAAGGGTTTTGGGAAACGCTGACAAAACACATTTATTCTTCACCTATGTTGTTCGTTATCTTGTTCGTTGTTTACTAAGGTCAGTCGTTATTGGGAAATGCGCCCCTAATTTGGTTACATCTGTGATCTGTTAATCACTGTTCCTCTGGGATTTTTGTTTTGCTTGTTTTCAGTGGGTTTGTCAGTAGCACTCTCCTCTCACACCTCTGGAGATGGAGATGTGGGTTCGAATCCTGCCTCCTCTCTGAGGGTGGAGTTTGTATTGTGTTGTCAGGCTTTCCTCTCGCTGTTAGGTTAACTGGCATCTCTAAACGGCCCATTTCGTCTGTGCCCTGTGATTGACTGGTGTCCTATCCAGGGTGTACCGTGGGCCTTATTGCCCCCCCCCCACCCCATGTATAAGGGGTTGGAAGATGGATGGATTTTATTTGTACTGCACTGCATGGTTTTGCTGTTCTGATTTGCACTTTATTCAATATTCATTGTGAAAAGACAGTCCAGTTATATTTTTGTGACATTATGGATTAAGCCAAATGCTGTTTTGGTGCAAAATTAAATGCTATTAATTATAATATAAATTTGTGTGCCTGTGTGTTATATACGCAGTACTGTTTCACCATAACACTGTTGTGCTACAGACCTGGACAAATTGGTACAGTATTATCGAATATCCCCATGTTTCCTTGGGTACAAATCATCACTGACAGAGGCTGTAATGTTGTTCCTCGAGTTACTCTCATGTGGGGTGGCATGGCAGCTCAGGGGGTAGCACTGCTGTCTCGCACTTGCAGATTCGGGTTAGAAATCCCGTCTCTGTCCTGTATGTACAGGTATTTCAGTGGCGCTTGCAGATGCTCCCTGTATCGTATGAGATTCGTGTTTCTTCCTGTGGTGCGAAGACATGCAGTCATGCTATTTAGAGGTGGGCTTCAAACCCACTGCCCTGAAGGTATGAGGCAACCATGCTCACCACTGCCAAAATTTGCACATTAATGATCTCTAAAATTCTCATTAACCGTTTCAAGTGACGTTCATCTCCACTGATATGTTTGATAAAGCACGACAATAAGCATGTTAATTTACCTTTATTCTGTAAAATAATTAAAATAACGTGCCAATATTCCATTAGTTTTTAAAGCTAAACTGTCTAAAGCTAACTCCATAAACTGCTGAGTCACTGTGACCAAAGGCATGTGACTCAATCTATTAACGTGGCAGAAGCTGTTCAGGACCTTAGAGAGGATGACGAGGTCTGTACCAAACGTGGCTAAACCAGCTCCATCATCAGGGGCTGCCAAGAGCAACATCCCGAAAATGACATTTAAGAGACAGAAAAGGTGTGGGCAGAAGAAAGCCAATGTTCCCATCTGAGAATAAAAGAAATGCTCAAATATAAAATTGACCAGTAATCTGTAGCAGCCTGCAGACCCAGTACGCTTTCTATTCCTTGCAAATGCCAAACCAAAGATTGCAGTTCATCACAAGAACAAGAAAGATGCTTGACAGCCATAGGCCACATGGATGATCTACATGTACAGTAACTCCTAATGTTTTGGTAATATATCCACACTGGCTGAGCCAGAAATCCTGATGCCCCCCCCCCTTTGACCCTTAGTGTCTGTCGGGTCTCTTTGCTCCATGAATTCTGGTCTTGGTTTCTCACGGTCACCTGCCCCTGTCCCCTTCATGTACATTGTATTCTCACTGCAAGCTTATGAAACCTGTGACTCTCACCATGAGCAGTCATCAATCAATGCTCAATACATTTAGTCTCACTAAAACACTGTACACGGTGCTGGAGCAACATCTTTGCCCAAAATTAAAATGCATCTAAATGTGTGCACTGCATGGACGACCTTCCAAAACTGTAAGGCGGTGACTGGAAACATTTTCCACTAAATCCACGGTTTTTATGCATAACGGCTGACATGACGGAATCTTAAATCGGGCTCTTTGATGAAAATATAGAGAGGTCCTTTTTACAAATAACTAACGTACAAGAACTTAGAAAAATCATGCAGATACAGCTCATTTGCTTATATTACATATTTCCTAAAATGGTAATTGTTTTATAAAACTAATGTGTTTATTGTTGTTAATAAATCATAGAGAACCATAGTCCTGGCATTCATTTAATGTGTTTCATCCCCAGTACTAATACTTCTGTAAAACATTGTTAATACTTATTTTAAGCTTCCTTCCATGTCTCGATTAGCATAAAAATATATATATATATATATATATATATATATATATATATATATATATATATATATACACAAAACATTTAAAAAAAATTAAAAAAA
>JAAGVU020000032.1:21450323-21464548 GCA_011763525.2 Mormyrus iriodes
ATATATATATATATATATAAGCAGAACATTTCAAAAGAATGACTAAAAATGATCATGTTATGGAATCACAATATACACAGACATTGGGGGGTCTTTAAGATGTGTCCTGTAGCCACACTGGAACAATATTGTTTTCACATTGTTTGCTACATGTTTCTGGTAAAATCTCTGGTTTTCTCCTACTTTCAGGGGCTGAATGCAATCCTGACTCCTGTCAGCCTAAAATGCTTATTCCTATTCGGAAGCTAAAATTCATAAATGGCTCAAAAGCGAAGCTGTACTTCTATACTTCATCAGAAACTTAGGTCCCTTGATGAGATGAGAGTATTTCGTCATTACAGATGACACCTGTGACTTCTATACTGGTGCCCCCTGGTGGAAACCATCTGTCAAATCTTCAACTCACATCAGTCTGTCAACACGAACTGTAAGAGGAAAAAAGTATGCAAGCATTCCGATGAGTAAAGGCATCCCGGGAATGCTGAAAGAGGAATTCTGCCCTAAAGCTTGGGTTTAGTCACTGAAAGTGAGCCATGTTCACGCACCTAATATACATAATCAAGCCAGGCTTATAACCCCACCTCTGCTGTCTGATGGCCTGCACATTCATCTGGTTTCAGGCTAAACTTTTTTTTTTTTTTGCTGTTGGGTAGATGTAGTGACCGTATGTGACGGACTAGGTTAAACCTTTCTGTGAATTACATTCGCGGCCCCAAAAAATGTGGCTCACACGTGTGTGTGTGTGTGTGTGTGTGTGTGTGTGTGTGTGAGTGAGAGAGAGAGAGAGAGATTCCCCATAATGGTCTGATGCTGCTTGAGGGCGGAAGGGGCAAGTTTGTCTGGTCCTGGATCTGCCTTCCAGGATCACTTCTAACTCCACCCTCAGATAGGGCTGAGTGGTTCAGAGGAGACAAGGAATGCTCTGAACGTCAGGCTGCTTGCTAGTAAACAGCCCCCTTGTAGCAGAACAAAAATATTTCAAAAAGACAATTAACCTGCAGGAGCACTAAGCAGATCAGTCCAAGGTGTCGGCATAGAGATCAGGAGGTGGGATGATCTCCATCGCCGTTTCCTCCTCCCGTTTATGGCTTTTACGGAAAAGGGAAGAAAAAGACTCACATGACCAGAAGCCACAGTGACATGGCGGGCAAGTGTAACTAGTGTCAAGGAAGTGAGACCCTACCACAGTGTTCACACAATCGTGAAGCGTGAAATACTCACAGGTATGACGGTTCTTTTTCAGCATTTGTGATGCCTACAGGTAAAAATCAGTACAAGAAAATGATTGTTTGTGAAGGTACTCTTACAGTATTTGCCATGGCTGGATTGGCCTTCAGGCATATCATTTTCCCAGTGGGCAAGCAAAATTCACTGATATTTTTATCGTAGGTATTTATGTATACATCTACGTATGTATGTATGTCTGGTGGTCCTCTATGGGCAAAAGTCCAGGGCCAATTTTCAATCCCAGTCTAACCCTGGTCTTCACTGAATCCCCCATTCAATTAAACAAGATGCATCTTTAGAAAATGTCTACTCCTGTTTGCTTATCATGCCCTGCATGGAATTAACTGTTTTTCCCTGAGGTTGTGCCTATTTGATTTATGTACTTAATCATCTTTGCCATCTGGGTCCATGCTGACTGTCCCAGGTTACACAGGAGGTCCAGACGAACCCAAAACCGTCTGTTACGGCACAGCAGTATGCTGCTGGGTCACATCCACCCAAACCCATCCAGCTAGATTGCCCCGGGTCAAACACAGCAGCCTCACTTACTTGGTTCACTTCTGCATGGAGAAAGACTGGAGAGAGATAGAGATACAGGGATGAGTGAGACACATGGCCCAAGGAGCCAGTTACACTTGGCACCTTCATTAAAGGGCTCACCTTACTGAAGGGGGGCTTTCTGTCACCCTCTGGTTCTGGAAGAAGGTGGCCAACTTCTGAAGTGCTTCCAGGCTTGAGGAGGAGGAGGAGGAGGAGAAGGGTGCCACAGAGACAGTTTAATTTCTCCGAACAAGGTTTTTTCTCCACTCTGATGCTATTGTAACAAATTACAATACCCACTGAAACCAATGAATGAAATGCAATTACACTCTTATGTATTTCCACATACAGAACTGCCCTTCAGCCCTGCCACATTGTCAGTAATGTCATTATTGGCATAGATTAGTTACACAACTTGCTGGATTTGACATGAAAGTCTCACACCATTTTCCTTTGGGGGAGTCTTTGGTGCAGGTTAGGACAGGAAGGTGCATTAACTTACTGAGGAACATTATTCTCCAAGCTGCCATCATGCTGGGTCTCCATGAGGCTGGAGTGCCGCTCTGTCGAGAGCAGATCATGTGCCAGATTTAATACTCGGCTGGTTTAATTCACCATTATTCAGCTCCTCTGACTCTGATGACCATCAAAATCTTCTAATTATATTTGCTATAACAGTCCAGTGCACCCCAAATCAGTCACAAAATAGTGCAAGCTAAGATAAGACAGTGAATCCAAAAAACAAAAACCATAGAAACACTGAAAAATGAACAAGGCATAAAGCATAACCTGAATGATCTGTTTCACCATCATAAATCATAATATTTATACTAATAATTTTACTTACTTATTTCAGGCCCTGAGAAATGTTGAGGCTCCCTGTAAAATAAGAAGGCCCACATTTAATTACCTCCCAGATGGGCCTTAAATAAATTAGCATAGAAATAAACATATAAAAAGTGCCAAATAACTTTTCTTAATAGTTGTATTGGTCTTCTCGATTAGTACACTCATGTGTCGCTTAGTGATGGGGCTATGTTCTGAGAAATACGTCATTAGGTGATTTCGCTGTTGCAGTGGAGTACAGTAAATACATCAAGCAGTCACTGTGAGCGGGGTGAGTGTCCTTACACACACCTAGATGATATAGCCCACTGCATACCTAGACTATATGGTACAGCCTAAATAATGATAAAAGTGCAGTACAGTAAATACATCAAGCAGTAACTGTTGATAATGATAGACAACTTATGTACTGTACATAATTGTATGTGTTATACCTTTATATTACTGGCAGCGCAGTGAGTTTGTTTACACCAACATCACCGCAAAAGTGAGTAATGCGCAGTGCTACAACGTTATGATGGTTACAAGGTCACTTGGTGTTAGGAATTTTTCAGCTTCATTATAATGTTATGGGACCACCATCGTATATGCAGTCTGCGATTGACCTAAACAACGTTATGTGGCACATGATTGTATATATATATATATATGATGATGCTTTGGATATATATATACACATAAATACATACATACATATATACATACATATATACATATATATATCAGATGCTATTATCCAAAGCATCATAAATTTGGGAAAGAATAGTCAGACAGTATCTGGATCAATAGGTTTAAGGGTGTTGTTCATTGTAAAATCACCCTACAGACAATGGGAATGGAACCAGCAACCAGGTGCAGATTGTCCACTGGGAAGTTTGTAAATTTTCCCGGTGGGCCAGTCTTGATAGTGCCTTGTGTGTCTTTTTTCTACAACCCTGGCATTATAGAGTCTATATACCAGGGGTGCCCAACCAGTTGGTCTATCTCGGCATCAGTCGATCACAAAATATACCAAGGGCAACCCCTGCTCCTTGCCCTCCAGTCAGCAACAAAGTCCTGGGCTGTTGCCAGCCCACCCCTGCCAGCAACCTTCCAATCAACAGGCACAGCATCATAACATACTGAGCCGCAAACCACCCCCTTGACCCATTCCTACTCTACACAGGAAAAAACCTCCATGACTCCATGAACACAAGCCTATATGAATAACCCCTTCAAGAGACTAACCTGGGTCCTGTGGGGGACATGGCTTCTTCATCATCATACATCCATTCCTCACTGTCATCCGAAACTGAGAGAGAACCCAACCACATTTGTGTGAAGATACCCAAAATCCTCAGCACCATATGTATGCTGAAGCCTTCAGCAGAACTTTATATAACATTATATATTATATAACGTATAACATTCAATGTAAATAAAGTATGAAAGACTCACAGCTGCCACTGGACAGGGGAAAGTGATCGGAGGACCTGAAAATGTGGGAATCACAGTCTTTCTGAGCAGCACTGTTAAAGCCAGAACTCTCGGGGAATAAGCTACCATATATACAAAAAATTTCAATAAAAAAGAGCCTCTGTCAGCTGGGATACCTGCTGCCCATGCTGGTGGTCTCTCCATTGACTGGTCCGCGGCCTGCAGCCTGTGCCGCCTTCTTCCCCATCTCCATCATCTCTTGGATGTCCAGCTCGACCCTCTCCACAGAGATGTACCCATCTGAGGGACAGAGACAAGCACATACTCTGCCTGTCAGTCCAGGGTTGTGGCAGGGTCTTGCGTCTTAGCTCGGGTATGCCGAGCAGACAGCTAGGATAAAGAAGCAGGGGCCACCACACATACATAAGCACAGAAATGCATGCCTGTTTACAAGTGTGCAGTGAAGTGGAAAATTGTTAGAATTTCAATGGATGACAATAAAACATTTTAAATGCATAAAATGAAAAAAGAAAAAAAACGGCATCTTAATGCTGTCGTGGTGTGACACAAAGAACAATCTGAGGGTGAGGACAGACATATGAGTCAATTATTCCTAAATATTTCAGAAGAATTCATTCTTAGGTTGACTATTTTAGTATTAAAAAAAAAAGCTAAATTAGAGTAACTCCAGGCAGGTGGTGGCGCTGGCGTAATGATGAACAAATGCATCGACTTGTGTTTATACTGTAAAAGTGAAGAACTGCTGCAGTAAAGCTAAAATCATTAGCATCCACTACTAGCTCAGAACCATCATGGCTGCCGCGCTCACACTCACAGTTGTTGTCCGCGCTCCTCGCCAGCCACTTTCCCTTCGGGCAGTTGGTGGTGCGGATGATGCTGATGATATCTCCGCTCTTCACGGCCAGGCCGTTCCTACGGCCTTTGCTGGCCACGGTCACCTTGGCCTGGTACAGGACCTCCTCGTGCCCTGTAATCTGTATGAATAATAATACCAGCAGTCAGTCACCACGCAGTGCTAAAGACAAGGTAATTGTGCTGAGAGTCACGTGACAGCACAGCATTATACCCAAACAGCAGCGTGCCAGTATTCCAGCTGCGGTAATTCCAGACTAGAATTTCTGGCCTTAACTGAACTTCTTGGGAGATGGAAGCAAAAGGCCCAACAATTTATTTCTCAGCTATAAAAACAAATGGGAAATCATGCTTGTACAGTTCTGAGATTGAGAATACTACAACTTAAAAATCAATCAAACAGTGACAGTCCGCTTTATGTAATTTGAAAGTTTATCTGATGTACACTGAAACACGTAGGACACTTTCTATGAAGCTGAACATCCAGATGAGTTCATCTAAAAGCTGTGATGCCTGACTGACATCACCGTGAAATCTACTGCAGTCAATCTGCAGCATGGGTCCCCACCATTATTCCCCAAGGGCCAAACTGGAGGTGGAGGATCCAAGTTTAAGGCTTTATACGTATTTTAAAAAGCATTTATGGGGTGTGATGGCAAACTGCAGGGCTGTAGGGATTTTCGAGCTCAGCAGCGCCCCATGTGTTTGGAATGGATCAACAGCTAGAGTGAGCAGGGACTGAGACGCCTTCAGTGGGGTGTGACGCAGTATGAGGAAGGCGTGCTGAGGATGTTGGATACGCTCGGCGAATGCTCAAATCAAGCAGGAAGTCGGCGTCTCATCATCCATGGAGAATATCCTCCTTCCTTAACCTCTGTGCCAAGGCACAGAAAATATCACTAAGAAAGTGAACAAAACGAGTGAAAAACAGAATTTCTTATTAAAAATTAAATTGAAAATTTGGTCGGGTGGAATGTAGCCGACAGGTCAAACTCCCAGAAAGAAAAAAGAATACGTATAACAATAACACATACAGAAAAAACTAATAACAAATCGAAAATGCTTCTTAAAAGCTAAAATAAAAATATAAAATGACCCAGCCCATTGAAAATATCTATACAACATACTGAACTGAAACTAAAAATGTATAATGAATGACAGAGAGATAGAAAAGGTCACCTGGCACTACACAGAAGGCCTGCATGAATAACATTACAAGCCAGAAATTTCTTGAAGGCCTCTTTCATTGTCATTCTGACATACAGAATCACACTTGGGGATGTATGTAAGGAGCTGTCATCCAGATCATAAACATGCAGGGTAAACCCCCCCCCCCCGTGCCTCCTGAGATGTCACCTTGGTGACAGACGGGTGACAGTGTCTCTCATGGTGCATGTGCTACACTTTTCCATACTCACCTTCGATATCATCCGGTAATGAAACTAACTAATAATGTTCTGACTTTAATGAAACCTGGGAATGTGAGTTTGATTACATAATGGAGACAAAAACAGACATGCAGGGCACTGCAAATGCAGCAGCTGAAATATCCTAATACATCAGATTAAAATGCGGATCATACTTAACAGTAATATCCATGAGCCACCCCATAATACAGAGTTACTCCCCTACTGTGTCAGCCCACGTTGGTGGGGGCACAGCTTATGACACTCTGACCGTGATCAGAGGATCACAGGTTCAAATCCCAGCGGGCAACTGGCTGAGCCTGTCTCCTGAATCATGCGTTGCTTTGGATAAAAGCATTTTTTAAATAAATGAAATGCGCTGGTGTATTTTAGCCTCAGCAGAGCCCCGATAATGTGACACCAACCTCTGCTTGTAGAGAAATATATTCCTATGGGTTTTCAGGGCTTCGAAGTCCCCACCACCGCCTCACCTGGAACGTCTTCTTCAGCATGTTCTCTTTCTTCTCCCTCTTTTTCTGCTCTTTCTTCTCCTTCTCCAGACGCTGCTTGTCTTTCTTCTTCAGCTCCTTCTCTCCCGGTCCGCTAAGGTCTTCCTTCTGCTCTATCTTCCCCTGGCTGTGAGGGAAGAGTGGTGCCTTTGAGCACAGATTAACACCTGGTTTGGGATGGCACCTCCCAGTGGCCACACAAGATAAGGACCGCTGAGGAAGCCCTGCATCTTTCCCTCTCATTATGGCAGACAGTGACGCACCACTTTGAATTGCATAACCACTTCTCTTATACAGTCTGACAATGCAAAATCAGCACTTATCTTAATGTATGTTAATGAAACAGGATAACAGCAGAAAGAGGCAGAAATGGGTTATTTTTGATTAATGTCTCATACATATTTTGGTTTCCTTTACTGACTAATTGGGCAATTCTGTCACCAGGCAGCAGAAAGTACAAACATACCTAACCTCCAAATTCTCACACCAATGAAAACCAAAACCATTGATTTCTTGTAATCTATCAATTCTAAAAATCCATCAGTGCGTATAATATTTTTTTATCATTATTCAGGGATTGAAGAAGAACTTTTGGATTAGAAGATCTGGCAGGACAGACATGACAAACCATGTGGTAAGGACATACCTTGATTTTTGGAACCAAGAATTCCTGGGCGCATCAGCGCTCTGGACAAAAACATGACGGGAAAACACGAGAAAGATGGTTAAGGCTGTAAAAAGCCAGAATGTTCGCATGTGCGCATAATATGTTGCTATTTGGTCAAATAGTTCAATATACATCAATATTAGTTCAAATACATGAACTCGTGGCCATAGGTGGAAATTAGTGAGAGAACATATTAAACTGGATTTGGGAAAGCACTTCTTTACACAGTGTGTAGAGTATGGATTAGTCTACCTGTTAGTGTAGTACAAGCTAAAACCTTGGGTTCCTTTAAATCAGAGCTAGATAGCATTTTAGCAACTCAGAGCTATTAGTCAAATTCTCCCCAAACGAGCTTGATGGGCCGAATGGCTTCCTCTCCTAAATTTTTTTTGTTCCTATGTTCTTATGTATGTGGCAATACATGACAGCGGCAAAAAAGGCAAAAGGCACATTATATATTATTGTCAGGCTTTTCTCAAAGTGTTAGAAATCAAACAGCTTGAAATATGATCACAGTGATCATAACAAAACAGTGTGGATGCATTTAAAGCCATACAATGTGCTGCCATTACAGACTGTGTGTAATCAAAAGACATCAGCAGAATTGTAGTGTTTTAGTTACTTTCTAATTTTGTATTAATTGTGCAGTGTGGCACCAAGCCCCATTTACCCAAAGCATTTACCATTGTCTGCGTTTCATAGGGGTCTGTAAGACAAAAACAAACAAATGTGAACAAACTGAGGGAATATTCACTCTATCCAACTATACGGTTTACTTTGTTTCTGTGGGATACAGATTAAATCTTTGTCAGATAAGGATTTCATGAATATCTTTCATACAGGTACAGTCAGTACCTATACCAAGATTTATACCTGACAGTGTGGAAGGTCACATTCATAATGTGTCATTTTTATCTTGAAAGCACATAGCCTCGTACTGGAGATCTAGCTGTTAAGACATCATAATGTAAGC
Source organism: Mormyrus iriodes (assembly GCA_011763525.2). NCBI lineage: Eukaryota > Metazoa > Chordata > Actinopteri > Osteoglossiformes > Mormyridae > Mormyrus > Mormyrus iriodes. The sequence continues at coordinate 21,458,781 of JAAGVU020000032.1, forward strand.
AATACAGAAGCTATCTCACTGTTGCCAAAGGTTATCTTACTTTTGGGATGCCCGTTATGTTTGCGCCCGTTCAGGCCCTTGCGAGTCTTTCTCCCATTCTGAGCATCTTTGTGACTGACAGGGCTTTCATTTGGACTCTGAACCCTAGAAGGAAAAGCCATGAAATAACTCAGTTCTGTCAGGGATCTCATAAAGTCTATATTAAAATACAGATAAAATACACATGAAAATAGAAGACACACTCATTTCAGTCAAAGTTTCATATAATCACATTACCTGGAAACTGGCAAGAGGTCAGTGATGGGTCCAGTCATCTCAGCAGGTGGATCTTTGTGTTTCAGATCTCCATGGCCTGGTTCCTCAGATTTTGAAACCTCATAGTCCATTACTTCAGGTTCTGCAGCTTCAAAGTCAGGGGCCTGAGATTCTGCAGTGTTAAACTGCGGTGTCCAATGATCTGGAAAATCTGAAGCTACCAACGTCGAACCCTCAAATTCCTCGCTGTCTGGACCTTCAAGTTGTGATGTCACAAGTAATGGAGGTTCCAGGACTGACCCTTGTTGTGCTGCAAATTCAAGGTCTGCAATAAATGCACGAAATAATACAATTCTTATCATCTTAGGCTATCAGATAGATTGCTGAATTGTATATGCAGACTCTGATGTCTGTCTGCTCATAAATTCTTCAATAACAGGGACCAAATATGTTATTAGCTCTGTAAACTACAAAGGCTTTCTCATTTGTGCATTGCAGAAAAACTATTCAAAGATCACAATGTTCTTATACATTATCCTTGTGTTTCAGATTTGGTGATTTGAGGTCCACAACAGGCCTTAGTGGCTTCAGTGTAAAAGGACCCAAAGATGTTTTTAGAAACTAGCTTCAAAACTCTGCCTTCCAAAAGTAACAGTGTGTCATTCTTGAGGTGCTGAGCAAATAAAAGACTCAGAACAGAGACAAACATGTTAACAAGGACGGGCACTTAAACCCCTGCTAATGTTATGAAAAGAATGTTCTCCTGCATTGCACGTTTCACATCATAATTTAAGAGCCTTTTTGTTGCCGCCATCTTGTGATTCTGTACCTTTGACGTTCACATGGTTCCCCTTTGCAGTTAAGACTGAAGCTCTACTTCACAGGCACCCTGACAGTGGCATACATCTCACTGTCCATAACCCCAGTGTTACAAATACAGTATTTCAGATCAAGCTTGGCATAAAACAGCCTTTCAGTCTTTTCACATGTGGCCTAGTCTAACCTTCAAAACCCCAGTAAACCTATTCCTCAGAGCGTTTAAATTTCACCGAGTGCATACAATGTGACTCTGTATATATATATCAAAGTGAAGATGTCATCATTCTGTCTGAAAACAAAGGAGTAAAATAAATCAAAGTGACCTTATTCCAAAGTCTAGCCTTGGGCTAGGATCAGCCAATCCATTTTTTTCTTCACATAAAGATTATATGTGTTTATCGTTACATTTTAATAAACACACAAAAAACATACTTTGAGATGAGCCATTAATCTCTGCAGTGGGAGGAGCATTGGAACAGGTTTGGGTGGGGATCTCCATCAGTGGGTCCTGATAGTCTATGGGAGGCAGCACCAGCAGAATGCCCTCCATGCCCAAGGGGTCCGCCCCCTCTTGGGGTATGCTCATCCTTTCACTAAGTGGCATTGGCTGAGCCGGGGAGATCTTCATCTTAGCTTTCTCCAGAGCTCTCAGAACGCGCTTATCACAGGGTGGGGTCTTGAACAAAACGGGGTCAACTTCAGCCTTTGGTTTTGTGGATTCTACTGCAGAAAGGTGATCCTTTTTGGGAAAGGGGGTCCCCTGGCTTTCACCCAGCTCACAGGCCGCAATTCCATTCTCCAGTTTCTGGGCCTCTGGAAAGGCTTTCACAGGTGTCTGGGCCTCTGTGAAGGCTTTTGCAGGTGTTTGGGCCTCTGTGAAGGCTTTCATGGATGTCTGGGTCTCTGTGAAGGTTTCTGCGGGTGTCTGGGCCTCTGTGAAGGCTTTTGCAGGTGTTTGGGCTTCTGTGAAGGCTTTCATGGATGTCTGGGTCTCTGTGAAGGTTTCTGCGGGTGTCTGGGCCCCTATGAAGGCTTTGGCGCTCCTCGTGGCTCGTGTCTCTGCAGTCCCGGAGACGGCTTTTGGGGAGCCATTGCTGATTTGGGGGGATTTATTGTCAGGATTTAAGGTTAGTGTTGAGCTGAAGGCTGGATTTTCCCATTTAGGCGGTGGACTTTTGGCAGGAGTGAACGGTGCCAGCCCTGGAGTGGGTTTCCCTTCTTTTGCAGGCACTGGTACAAGAGGCACCTTTCTGTCATTAAGAGCTAGCTTCGCCATGTTGACCTCTTCCTTCTGGTTCAGATCTGGGACCTCTGTGCTGAACCTGGGCTCCTTATCCTCCTGTTTGCCTTTGGGGAATGTGGGGGATGTAGGGGATGTCGGCTGAGATTCTGGCCACTTCTTGCTTAACCTCTTGTTGTCATCTTTGAATACCACTCTCGGTATGACAGGCATCTTGCTCTCCATGGCTAAATTGATGGAGGTCAGAATGGAGGCGCGGCCCCCGGAAGGGGGAACCTGCTTCGGCTTCTCTGGAAGAGCAGGTTTGCTTGTTATCTGCTTCAAAACCACCTCTTCCTGAAACTTGGCCCGCAAGGACTTAAAGTCAATTGCGTCCTCCCTTGGACCCTGAGCAAAAAAAAATAATTATTATATATATTATACATATATATATATATATATATATATATATATACACACACACTCACGCAGCACACTGCACACAACCTGGGCAATGTATCTGAAACTGTGTGATGTACTATTTTCATATTTCACTCATTTATTAGAGATAGATAGATAGATAGATAAAGCATAAATCAAGGGAAAACAAAGGTCTTGCTTTAAAATGCGTGTAACTGTATTCACACGTACATATTATTCATATGTATATACGCACCAAGAAAGATTGTAAGGAAAACTTTTAAACTATGTATAAAACATACACATCAGGAAAAACGTTAAAGTATCACCATGAGCACATTAATTTAACTAAAAGTTAAATTAAAAACTAACTAAAACGTTAAATGTCTCGCAGGAGGATGTGGATACTAACTTCATAGGGTTTATGCTTGAGAAACTATCACTTAAACAACTCCACGTTATTTTCGTATTAAGATAAGACGAACTTTATTCCCTTACCTGCTCCATGGTCGATCTCGTGTAGAAGTCCCTGCAAAAACTGGATGACAAGTATCCTTTATCTATTTATTCCTGTGAAACATTCATAATATGTATATGATTTTTCCCGACATTAATTCAAAATACAACATGCAGGAGAAGCTGCAATCCCGGCGCAGTTCCTGCACAAGGGGCAGCGCGTTTTATTGCAGCATGAGTGAGATGCCTGGCTCGGCTCAGGGCTGGTAATAGACCAGAAGATGGAAGATTCACGCAGAAATTATTCTGTTGGTCAGGCTTGTTTGACTCGTCCTGCCTCGGTGGCGCGCAGCGCGGCTCCGCCTCTCCAGGAATGCGGCAGATCAGGTGCATCAGTGCGGCCACATTACTCCATACGACAGTGCACCACATGACTTTAATGATCCGCATTAATGTCCCTGTCTACTGTTCTAAAGCACGTCATTTTTTATTAATATGCTAAATGGGAAAAGTAGCCTAACCCCTAACAACCCCCCCCCCAACCGCTAATATTGAATAAGTGTCAAATTACCATCACTTATAATTAATCTAGTGCCAGTATCAGGAAAATTAAGGGTTATATTTAACGTAGAGTAATCGCAAAATCGTTTTATTGCATCTGTATTATAAAGTTTGGCAATGATGCCTTTTCGTCCATTTGTAAAGTTACCTGTAATAGATACATTTGGAACAAATTGCAGTTTGATCTTAAAATCTGTAAACTGTGATCGGTATACTTAAGGTCTGCCTTATCGTGCTGTACGAAATTACTTTCAATTTCAATACGAAATACGAATAAACTTGAACTTGAAGGCAGGAAAGCCCAATAATTCTGATGAAATATTCCTGAAATGCATTTCCCCGTGCTATGTACCATATTTTCAATACCTATAACCCAAAGTCTGCCTGAATATAACAATTTATACAGTAACAACTGCCATAACTATGGTATGTTGGGCCAACCCCCATGATACTTGAGGACCTAGGCAAATGAGGGTTCTGATTGTCAGTGGACCAACAACATGTTACAATGCCACATCCCAACACGTTAGCCACTGTCGTTTAATCTTTAAAGTATCTAGAGAGTAGAACATCTCCTTAATGTAGCAGCAGATTATGCGTGGAATGAGTGGGAAAGGCATCCTGCCCATATTAGAAAACTGTGATGCCTTTAAGTAAAATCCTTTTGCGTGTTTGTGACATTACAGAAACATCCTTCTCCCAGCCAGGCATCTTAAGACTTTTGCTGCAGGATAAAATCATCTCTCAAGACTGCATTTATTCCTTATTCATTTCACAAAATCCACACATTTTATTTCCACAATCCACCTCAGATTAAACCGATTGTCCGTCTTATTTATTTATAATTATTATATATAATAATATATAATAATCTATAATAATTTATAATTATTATTATATATCATTGTAATGTAATAAAACATTCCTTTTTGGTGTAAATATTTTCATGTTAGCTGTTAACATACCAAGAGGTACTTGTTGCACAGTACGAGTGGCAGCTTGGACATAAGTAGGTTTCCTCTGTGGTAAGTTTAATAGAACAGCTACCGGCTGGCTAATGAGGACTGGGAGAATCCCTGCTGCAGCCAGTCTGAGTCCAGCCCCACCTGAAGAGAACTAGACCCTGAATACCAATCATGAAGCGTTAGAGAAGGAGGCAAAACCTACACGTGATGTGTGATGCGAAGCTTCATGGACTGAGATATGAATGACCTTGAGTGAGTGACCCCCTAAGGGAATGACCCTGAATGAGCATCCGTGAGTGAGTGGCCCTATATTTCTTACCTGTCCCATCAGCATGAGGGAAAAACGCCCACTAAGATTTAAAGGACAGCTGGAAAAATAATCATCTAAGACCCAGTTAATAAAGTGATAGATAGATAGATAGATCGATAGATAGATAGATAGATAGATAGATAGATAGATAGATAGATAGACTGATTGACTGACTGACCATATGGCCAAAAGTAGGCGGACACTCCAATTAATCAGAAGAATTTCCTATTTAATACACACCCACTGCTGATTCATATGTGTAATTAAACACACAGTCATTATCAGCAGAATGGGTAGTTGTTGTACAGGACTTTTCACTTGGAAAATGACTCTCCACTTGGCACCATCATAGGATGCCATCTTTCCAGCAAATTAGTTTGCTACATTTCTGACCCCTAGAGCTGTCCTGGTCAAACACAAGTGAAATGACTGTGATGGACAAAATGTCTGTGATCAAGCTCAGATGTGAAGTGTTCGGCCACACAAACCGACAGGAAGGGACCTCATCACCCAACATCAATAACCAACCTGAATGGCAGCAAATCCAGCAATGTTCCAATATTGCTAAATTTCCAACAGAAAAGTAGAGGCTATTAAAGCAACAATACACTGCCAACTTCATATTAATGCCGTTGATTTTTAAATGAGATGTTGGACAAGCTGATGCTATTGGCCATATAAGATCGATCAGACAGACAGACAGACAGACAGACAGACAGACAGACAGACAGACAGACAGACAGACAGACAGACAGACAGACAG
>JAAGVU020000032.1:21464648-21477173 GCA_011763525.2 Mormyrus iriodes
GACCGACCGACCGACCGACCGACCGACCGACCGACCGACCGACCGACCGACCGACCGACCGACCGACCGACCGACCAGAACAGAACAGAACAGAACAGAACAGAACAGAACAGAACAGAACAGTACATGTCACCCATGAAGAGCTTTTGCAGCAGCTCTTGGTTAATCTGCTCATGGAGTACTAATAAAACACACACTACACTATTGGTCAAACTTGTCAGGTTGGATTTCTTGCCCAGGAGGGTAGCTGTTTGTCATTCCACAGAGTCCTAGGCGGTGCTGACAGCCTGAGTCGGCTGCTGTCCAGATAGGCAGGGTTATTGAGCTCTAGTGGTATCTCGATGAGAATGGCTAGAACTATTTCCGGTAGCCTCCGTCTGAATGCTGTGAGTAGAGGATGCGTGAAAGAGGAACTAAGCCCAAATTGCTCCATAAAGATGCACATGTGGGGAGAGTTTATGTTGCTTCAGATTAAAACACAAGTGACACAGTGTAAATGTACCTTCCTGTTAGCCACCCATGGTTTTGCTAAATGACAAGCTAACTCTGCTGCAGGACTCTGGAGGGTGTGGGGATGAAACCAAGAGGATGAGCTGCCATATAGGTGGCAGACCACAAGAGAGCCTGGAGCAATAAGGAGTGCAAAGAAATGTCCTGCCTGTTAGTAAGCTACTGATCCCAGCTCAGGTAGGAGGAGCATCAGGACCTTGGAGATTACAGAATGACACTCTGGAGTAGTTTTACACTCAATCAGAATATTATGGGTTTGGTGAAATAACTGCAGATATATGTTAGGGTTAGGGAGGATAGGGGCTAGCCAGACCTCAGAGAGTGGGACTGTTGGTGGGGTGTTGTCCTCTAGATACGGAGAATCACAATGTTTGGTAGTAGGGCATTATTATGTGCAGTATGTTTATTCAAGCTGCAGTGTGACAGGAGAGGGTGTTATTCCTGTTTTGAAATGAAACCCAAACTAGTGCTTGTGGGACTATGACCCAAAACCTCATCCTCTCAGGACTTTCTATAATAACCTATCCAACCCACCATCCAGGTCAGCAGCTGTTCACCCACAGCTTCTGGTCATGTGCCCAGCAGTTTGCTTCTCTTCAATGAACAATATAAAGTTCCCCTTGCCACTCACACCAGAGCTGAGAAAAGGAGATCACTTTTCCGACCTTGAGGAAACATATGCCAGCATTTTGTTTTTCTGTAACATTAGAACTCGACCTTATGAATGACTTGGATCTACGCATAGCACCCTGACAACGTCTAATGCTTGTTTTAATAAGGGCAAACATTTTCAGCAAGTTTGTTGTGTAAAGCCATAAGCATCTCCCTCTGGTACTTAAAGAAGATAATTCATCCATGCTGTTATGACTGTGCTTCCCTTCAGCCCCATCTGGTCTTGCAGTGCAAGGGCACTGGGGCTGCTGGTTCATTTTTCTTATCATCTGCACCTGAGGAGTGGCTGGTTAATAAAAAGAGGCATTGTGGCTCCCAGCTTTGGCTTCAAATTTTGTACCTCTGTGCGCATAGAGGAGTTGTTCACCTTGTATTTTTCGGGTAATTTGTTTTCCCTTCTAATGTGTACCCCTAGTTCAAATTTCTTTAAAAACAAACGTTCATTAATCTGTGGGTTTTTGTACTCTGTCCCTTTATGTTACGGTTCATAAAAGCTGGGCTATAACAATCCTTTTAGCACCTCTCTTGGTTATGGTTGTGGGGAGCTTGTCACACCCTGGACAGGATGTCAGACCATCACAGGGCACAGGGCATGGGACACCCTGGGTGGGATGCCAGACCATCACAAGTCATAAGGCAGGGGACACCTTGGATGGGATGCCAGTCCATCACAAGGCATGAGGCAGGGGACACCTTGGACGGGATGCCAGTCTATCTCAGGACACAAGGCAGGGGACACCTTGGACAGGATGCCAGACTATCTCAGGGCACAAGGCAGGGGACACCTTGGACGGGATGCCAGTCTATCTCAGGACACAAGGCAGGGGACACCTTGGACAGGATGCCAGACTATCTCAGGGCACAAGGCAGGGGACACCTTGGACAGGATGCCAGTCTATCTCAGGACACAAGGCAGGGGACACCTTGGACGGGATGCCAGACTATCTCAGGACACATGCGCATACATCAACAAATTTAGTTTCTTGTGTAATTGTGTATGTTATGTTTATTGAAAACTGAACCACAAGAATGTTATGGAAAACAAGAAGAAAAACACACATTTAATTATTTTAAACCAAACACTAAATCAGCACTAAACACTAAATGGCCTTGAAAAAACATTTTATGCTGAGACACAAAATATATTTTTCTATGCGAAATCTCATTTCAGCTACAGATTCGAGGTATGTGTGTGTATGTGTGTGCGTGTGGGAGGTGTTACCATGAAAACACAACAAAGACAGGTCATGTAGGTTTGTATGGATGCCTAACACAGCGTATTGCTTAATGTTGAGTGTCGCTGCATAGAGGTATCCTGCCATGGGGCCAGTCTATGCAGACCCGATCATGTACAAGACAAGGAGTCACCTGACGACGTTTCACGTTCTTATGCAATGAAATTCCAACCATAGCCCAGCATGCAACCTCAATCTCCACAAAGGCCCCTATTATTAAACAGAGATTTCATTTTTTCAATAGTAAGCTGTTACTATGAAAAAAAAACCTTTATTTGTCTGAACAAGAAATAAGAGTAAGATATCTAGCATGTTTGGTTCAGTTAACTAACAGGCTATGCAACATTTTAAGGGATTGGAGGGCTATTTCTTCAATGACCCGCATACACAAGAAGCAGACAGTGCATTTTGCGTGTGTTTATTGGTAACAGTATTACATGGTGGCATCCATAAACCAAGAGAGAATGATGACGTTCTAAAAAACCCACGGCCGCATGTTTACATAAAGATAAAAATAATGTAGATTTAAATTAACAAATCGTTATCTGAGGTAACGTTAAAATAAGTCTACAAACATACTCAAACAGTAATGCTTCCCTTTTTCGTACCTTTTTAAATTCAGTTAAGAGCTTAGTTGAAAAAATCACTCAAATCAAAACAGGACTCTGGCTATAAAACAGGGAATGGATAACAGCACAGTCATTTACAGAGAGACCTTCACAATCAGTAGCATGTCCCTGGCGCTCACCGAGCCCACACAGCGAGCGTGTGACATGCCTTCCTGTGGGGTGGCCGTGGGGCTGTGTACGAGGCTCTGTCACTTCTTGCTGGACACAGAGCGGGTCGTGGCGGCTCGATGACCTTTCACGTTTCTGGACGTACAGCTACACACACCATTCTCGCTCTGGAGACGCAGCTTACTCAAGAGGATAAGTTACGCAGAGATTGACAACGTAGAAGTGTGGCGGAGGCAGGGCAAGCGTATTTTGTGGCTTGGGCGATGGATCGATATTAAAAAGAGGCGTCAAAAACACGACTGCGTGGGGATGAAGGGTGACAGCGTCTGCTGGTTAAAGTTCAAGCTATAAGCGGAAATCATTGCGCACTCAGAGAGAGCTCAGGTTTAACGCGGCGGACGAAAAAGTGACTGGTCCTCTAAATGGACCGTGGAAACATGATTTAAAAAATCTCCTTGATTAGTGCCCTAATACTGGAGAGAGCACTGTGGGAAAACTGAGAGCTGAAATGAACATGTTTTTGTCGAGCCAATTCTGACAGGCGTTACAGGGAGAGTAGATGCCAGCACCCGCTGTGATGCGTGGACATGATGCTTTTCTTCATTTTTTCCCTTAAAAACACACACTTCAGGCCTCTGAAGGCTCTCGTCGTCCTTGAGACTTCTCTCAAGATCACAGTTAAAATTATGAGATGTCTAAAATGCAGGACACAGGAGACCTTAAAATCACACTGACAGTCTGTCGTCAAGCCAAGGTGTAAAAGTATACAGGTGCTGCACCTGAAGTAGGCAGGGTCATGAACCCGAATCCCTCCCTCAAAATCACAGCGACACGAGAAACCAAATAGTTATGAATGATCTCAGGACACGCAAGTAGCGTAAACCATCGATAGACTCACTGTATTGCTTGGGTACGACTATCACTGAGGCCTGTCTATTTTATGGCACAGAGGTCCCGGTGAAAACTGAACACTATTATTTACAAAATTAATTTGGCAAACTTTAGCTCAGATGCCTTAAAGCCATTTTTAACCTAAAATACATATAGAGACGACCCCAACAGCTCCGGTGACTTATAAAATAAAAACTCATTTTGTTTTGTGTTTTAATTAGTATTGTACAAAAGTTATCGGTAAGGAACAGTTCCATCACAGAATCAGTGTTGCCATGTCTGTGCCCAGTGGTGCCCATGTTGTCTGAAGCCCCGCCCACTCATATGTCACGCAAAAGGAAATTTGGCCAATTCCTTCACACGCGCTTCTTCAAATGGGGATCCACAGCTGGTCATTTCTGCATAGCTGTCTAGCAGCAGAAGGAAACATGGGAAGAATGAAGCGTCCAATGACCGCTTGAGTCTCTGACCGCATCCGCTGTACCGAACAGCCACACCGCGAAGGCCATGGCGGCCATCTTGCGGACTTCCAAAGGACACACTCCGTGCGAGGGAGCCCCGTGCGTAGGGGGAGTAAGGCTGGGGGGTTCACACGTGGCCTTGGACCAGCATCTCGTGTCCCTCAGACAGATCCGTGAAGAAAGCACAGTAGAAAACAGGGTCATGAAGAAAGGGTAACAGAGTCATTTCTCCATTTGATGTTTTGGGGTGGGGGTGGGGAGAGCAGCCTGGCCCTGTGGCCACCCAGACCCCTGTTGTGTCAGTCCCAAGTCCCCCTGTCCCCCCCCCCCCCCTGCACACAGAGCCAGGGGCCAATAAAGTTCCTCAGCATTCCTGCTTCTTCCCTTTACTTATCCGGGCATAAAGGGGATCCTTTCCCTGCAGATAGGGGAGACAAGAGGTTAGCGTGTCGGGATTAGGGAGGGCTCCCTGGGCTGAAAATCACTAAACGTACCAGGGGGAGAGGAGAAGAAGAAGAAGAAGAAGGAGAGAGAGAGAGAGAGAGAGAGAGAGAGAGAGAGAGAGAGAGAGAGAGATTGGCAAATCTTTAAGGAGAGGAAAGCGTAAAGAGGCCGTCATTTTGTAAAAGATAACAGAATGATCATTCTTTCCTCATTTCACACAAAGGAAAACCACACAGAGAAGGGAAAAAAAAGATATCAATGTCCTCCTGAATACACCAAGTGCGACATGAGTAATTCCACTACGGACAATTAGCAGTTTAAAATGGAAGGAGAGTTTTTGCCAAAGTTAACCAGGTCTGCTCTGACTGCAATGGCCATCCATGCCAAAGTGAGGCAGTCCATGCGCATGAACAGCAGGTGGCAGTAGTGCCCTTAGCACTAACACTGTAACAACAGATCCTGAGTCACATGTAATGATGCATTTGCTCATTGGTGCTGAACACTCAATGCAAACACATAAATGTAAACCATGGATGAATCATCCAATCCGAAGGGAGGAGTGACGGTGTATTTAACGTGTGTGCGTGTGTGTGTGTGTGTGTGTGTGTGTGTGTGCTTTGAAAGCTATACCAAGCTCATGGAAAAGAGAGGGAAATGCAGCCTCAGTAAATATAGAAAATACTGCCAAGCTAATGCCTGATTAGTCTTTTGTCTATCATCAGTATAAATAAAAATTATTTTTTTATAGTTCATAAGTATGTAGCTCTAAATGGTCAGTAAAAAACACCCTGGAGTAAAAAATTTAACATTTAAGAGCCTTAAATTGAGCTCTAAACTGAGCAATAATCATAAAATTGGCACCCAAATCATGATGCCACACAAACATCTGCTGCTGTTCACTGTCACACCATGTCCCGGTATTTGGTGGGGGGGCGGGGCAAAGCGACATTGCTTGGGTGACCTCACCAAACGGGGGCTCCATCTCAGAGGGATGCTGCCAGGGGGCTGTCGGAGCCGAGGTGCGGCGTCTGCCCCGGTCACTCCGCATTTTCCATCTCCCTGCCCACCCATCCCAGACTGAGCTTATCCAGAGCGCAGTGCAATCGGCAAATGGCCCGTGAAGACAGTCTATGCAGGCAACTGCGGGGAGCCGGAGGTGACGATTTGGACAGACACAAACTCTCAGTGCCGCAGACAAATGTCACCACTGACCGGGAGAAAGAGGGCCCCTGTGAAAGCGGGCCCCGAGAGCTTGGCATGCGGCTCGCAGAGAGGTCACCGGACACGGGTGACATCAGCTAAGAGCAGGGGGGCTCTTCTCGGCGAGATTCAACAATTAGTGTCAAAAGGGAATTATACTGCGTTTCAACACTTTGTTGCAGCTATTGCAAAGGGGGCTGGCCAGGCTGGCCACAGAAACATAAGTACTCAATACACCATCCTGGTGAGTACCTACTGTCTTTTACTCCCATACAATAAGCAGTATATAAAAATATAAATACACAAAACATCCATGTTGAAGCTTTAAGGTTTGCACTGAGGCCTGATACATATCTCCCATAAACTCCGCAGCTATGATTTTTTAAGCATGCTCCTTACGTATTTATTTTCTATTTTAGTTTTTCCCTGTTGTTTATCTTGATGTGAAACTCAAGGCCCTTTAAGGGGTCTTGAAAAAATGAACGCTCGCCTGCATTTAATAAATGTGTACAGCGCGCTCAATCACGGCAGCGTTGGCGTGTCTTAAAGTAGCCAGGGTCGCGTTTCTGAAGGAGAACGGGCACCAAAGACTCAGCGGGTACCAATTAAACGGTGAAACCCCCCAACACTCTTATTTGCTAGCTGGGATCTATTAAATCAGTTTCATTATTAAACATTAACAGGTTTAATGAATTCATCTTTAATTCATCGGGAGCTCTGACAGGGCATGTCAGGGCAGAGTAAGAAGAACACTTGAATAATATACAGGGCTCCTAATAATTTCATCTGCGGAAAGCAGGACGGTGTTGAGGCCAAAGCTACTACAACACAAACTATCATTTTAGCATCAGTCTCATTTCATGGTGGGAATTCACTGACAAGGGCACTGAAGATGCTTTCTCTAACTCCGAGACACTTAAAGGAACGGTCTCCAGGAGACTCACACTCTCACCAGCACGGTCATAGATACTCACCTCCTTCCGAATGCTTGGGAGAGACATGTGACGCCACAGACGGACAAACGAGCACGGCACATACCCCGAGCATGGCAAGCGGGCACATCGAGGGGGCGTGGCGTGCGGGGCAAGGAGGGCAGAGGGAGCGTGCAAGCTGGGGTCGGGGGCGTGCTCAGTCAGCTGACGGCGAGGCGGAAAAGGAGAGGAAGAAGAAGGACAGATACCTACCCTGACCTGCGCTATCTAGCTACCGACCTGTGGATCGGGCTGCTTGGTGGGGGGATCTGCTGGAGGCTCTGTGGGGGGCTCTGCCAGGAGCTCGCTCGTGGAGGGGGACTGAGACCCCCCGGCCTAGAGGAGCAGATGACAGATCAGCTGAAAGGAAGAGCCGGGGACAAAGGACAGGTGGGGGACTCAGACAGGGACTGAGAGAAAATGGAATAGGTGGGGAGACAGATGGGGCAAGCAGAAAGACGGATAGGACAGGAAGGGACAAATGTGGGAGAGACAGGACAGAAAAGGGGACAGACAGAGGGACAGAAAGGGGAACTATCAAGGTGACAGATGCGGGGGAAGATGAGGGATCTCCACATGAACGGAAATCATCATCTAATAGCCTGGTCTAGTCTCCATCAAACTGGCATGTATGAAACACACACTTCAGTTTCACATTCCAATCCTTAGAAATAAGGTGACATCTCAAAACATTTGTATTCCGCACTGGAAAAGACATGATAAACAGAAGAATATCTTCAGGCAGCCACTTAACGTGAAATTGGAAGGAGACACCCCTCATCCGACGGTGAGACACAGTTCTCAAATTGCTGCACCACTCGGAGCCGAATCATGCTCCTATGATTCGTCCTAAAACTTGTTTCAATATGGCCTTGAGATGTAAGCGTTTATAGCTACATGCTGTGTGTCAGAGCACTGTGGGACTTGTGGCCCCCGGCCCCCCGTGTCGCCCTCTCTGTGTGGACCATGCATGAACCTTTGTACTACGTTGTATTTTGGCTGGCTGACATCTCTAAATGCCACCTGGGTGGAGTGTTTGTGTGCCAGGCCATAGCCTGGCATCCTGGCTGAGGTGAGTCACTGCTCTCTGCCTCGGGGGATTGAGCCCTTGAGAATAAGACTATTAGCATAAGAAGGTGTCACTGTCACAACAAGCAGTATCAATATTACAGAGTAACACAACCACTAGCACTGACAAACGCTGTGGGAACACACACACACACACACACACACACACACACACACACACATACACACACCGTATCTTATGAGATTATTTTATCCTACATGTCACCTGAGGAGAGCAGCTGGGCTGTTATACGTCCAGCTGTCCTTGGAAATATTCATTTTCAGGGGCTTGTAGTGTGGTCATGTGACAATTATATGTGGTCATGTGACACTGAGGTATGTTTGTCAAAAACAACTTACACTTTCTAGCATATTCATTTGTAAATAAGGTTCCCACAATGTTAAATGTAGAGCCACAGTTCAGGTACAGCATTCTTTTTATGTTCAAAACAGTCCAAGCACAAGCATATAAATGTCAGCAAAAAAGGGAAAGAAATAAACTTTTAAGTTAAGTTAGCTAAATTTAGGTAGTTCATGAAATTAATGTTTTTTTGGTACTATACAATCCTGATCCTTGTTCCAGTTTATTTATATGACAGTAAGTATATTTAGGCTAAGCATTTCGCAAAAATGACACAAGCTTGTTGAGTGTATTAGACATTTACAGCAGCACCTGCCTACAGGAACATGACGAGATGACAGGGGTGTGAAAGGTGTTCGACACACCTCACTTACGAGGTGACGGTTGCTAATGCCAGCACAGTCTGACAGCAGCTTTCAGCTCCATCTGTTCCTGATGCATTGTGGGTCGGCAGAGCAGCCAGCCCCCCCCCCCCCCCCAGATACTTTATTCTGGTAAAACAGGCCCCTTTTTTCTGGTAAAACACACACTGTGACCCATGTCCTCGAACCCAAGACCCTCATACTCACAGCGTCCTCCTCTCCGCTCCGGCTTGGACTGCCCTCAGCCTCGCCGAAGGAGTCATCGGTGGGGGGGTCACTGGCATGCGAGGCCGACGATTTGGAGGGGGAGCTCTGCCGAGGGGCTGGGGTCGGGGCTGAAATGGGGCAAAATTAGGTGGGCGTTAGGACCCAGAAACACCTTCATAGAGACCAGCCTGCTGTCCTACATCGTACTGAGACAATAAGCGTAAATACAGTTTAACAGGCTCCAAATCAGGGGCACATCTGTCATTTAGCCAAAAATCACTGATTCACACAGGCTCTGATTGGACGCCTAACTGATTTAAGATATCACAGCTAAGCTGGTCACTGTACAAGGGAGACATGAAGGTGCATGTAAAGCACATAACACAAGTACATTTGAAATAAGCTACAAGGGTCCTTTAACTGAGCCACAATCTGGGTAATCACCAATACGAGTCTTGGCATTTCCTGACATTTAGACAGAGGTATTAAAGCTTCTCCATATCGGGGGTACCAACCCACTCTGCAAGTGCCCAGCGAGATATGAGGTCATGCTTACCCCCTCACCGGATCATTTCAGGTTGGATTCGGGGGGGTAAGAGGTTAAAGAGTAAGGGCTCTACAGGGGGAGTGAGAGCACCCCTAGGTGCCACAAACTTGACAGAAATCAGGCCCCATTGGCCCCAGTCTATTCCGTTCTTGCTTTTCCCACAAAAACAAAACTAATCCCAATTAGAAAACTTACCGGACCACAGAACCAGGTCACCCAGCTGAGACACATGGGACCTCTGGACACTGAGAGTGGTGTTTAACCGGCTCCTAACCAGGGAACCACAATGGCTTTAGCTAAACACACAACTGGATATGGGTTTCTCTCCAGGTGATCAGGAATGCGGACAGGAAGGGCGTTTTTGCAGAATTAGAGCGCAATCCCAGCTGCGGGGGTCTCTGGCCACCGTCGACACCGGTGGACGTCTCATTTGCAGATCGATGCCGTGTCACTCGGCCCCAGCGCAGCACGGTGAGATGTGAGACGTCTCGCATGAACACGCGTGATTACAGCTCCCCAAAATCGGCGATTTCTTCCTCTGGGTGGGGTGCATTTCTTCCTACTCTTACCTGCCACATTACTCTTTGGATGGGGAATGAGAGGAAAAGCAGGAAGACTACCCAGAAAACTGGTCGGCGTGGCAGGGGGGGACTCACGGGAATTGGTGGAGGGCGTGGTGGACGTGACAGGCGTCAGGTTCATCTGAGAGATGTCAAAGTCGTCGCAGTCGTCGGCGTCCTGGGCCACACCCATGCGGCCGAAGTAGCTGCTCAAGGCGTCGGTGGCACTCGCCAGAGTGGCCTGCTCGCCCCTGCGCCCACCTGCCACCGCTGCCAGCTTTGCCGCCTGGAAGTCTTTGAACATCTCCTTGCCGACTTTCTGCCGGGAGCAGTCAGAATGCGGGGGGCTGGAGGCAGCAGCGGCGGCAGCCGGGGGCTCGCAGGATGGGGGTACGGCCGCCACCGGAGCCAGTGTCTGGAACATGGCTGCCGGCAGTGGGCCTACAGTTTGTGTCGGCATGAAGGCAGCAGGGGGAAATGCGCCCGCCATGGCAGCCCACTGCTGCTGAGTGCCGGGGAACAGGCTGGGTTGGCCCCAGATCACGGGCTGAGTCCCGGGGATCACCTGAGCGACCGGCACGGGGGGCTGTATGCCGAACGCCAGCGGCCCCTGTGCCGCGAATGGCTGCTGGCCCCAGTGGGCAGGCTGGACGGCTCCCATGGTGACGTAACCTAGGCAACGGGGACAGGGGCAGGAGTGGCCAAGCATGGCCCAATCTATAGTTGTTATCATCATTATTAAAAACACTTTTTAAATGTTAACATTAATACTCATTAATTTCACCGAATATTTTGCTAATACCATGTTTAAAGATTGAACAGTAACAGAATGGCTTTTTATAGATGAAGAAAAAACAATATGAATGAAAGAATAAAACCTGAGTGATATGTCAAAAGGAACACTGGAAAACAAATCTTCCAAAAAAGTTTCAGTGCTAAAACACACACAGTCCACATCGGGCCTGTATTATTCTTGCAAAGACTGGATATTACGGATCCTTTTAGATCCACCATGAAAATGGCTCCCTGTCCTGACAGCCTGTGCCAGAAGGTCAGAAAAAAACACCTTATCTCTGCTGCCCTCATGCTACAGTAAACACAGGAAACCCTGTAAATTAAAGTTGTATATTAAAATTAGATGCTGCGATTTTCATGGCTGGAGAAGAGGATGAAATCTGTTCAGACCAACTCAATTTAAGCCCCCGAACACTGGCAACTCCAGACGCTACGGCTAATCGCATTACATAAGGGGGCCTATAGGATATTTATTTTGGCAGATTGGCTGGCGACGCGTGGGCATTTTACAGTAAAATGACTAATGTACTAACGTGTTTCCATTTGCATATAGAGTGCCGCCAAGACAACCTGCGCGGTACGTGGCGTTTCAATTAAATTTTGTTTGCATTTCCAGCAACGGCTGCGGCTCTCAGGTGCTTGATGTGGGAGTCGCCTGAATATGAATAAACGCTGCTTTGGGGGCCGCTTCAGAGGCAGGGCGGGGCCCCGTAGCCAAGGGGGCTAATGGCAATGGGGTCCAGTTAATTAAAATATGAAACGTAAAGAACGAAAAAGAGGGATGACCTTCATGTCCCCCCCTCCAGGCATTCGCTTTTGCATAAACTTAGCGGTGATAATGGCAGAGAGACCCTGAACGACCCGCTGAACAAGAGATGAAGCAGGCTGGGCATCAACTGTGAAGAATAACAAGTAGCATAGCACGAGGAGTTGGACCTCTCCCGCTACGTAATGCTCTCATACCTGAGCTCCATTAAAAGCTCTTTAAGATGCTACCCAGATGTCACTGGGGTGCTTGAGACACCAAAATCTGAACACTTGGATACTTTGCCACAAAATGTACTTTTGTAACCTTGTAATTCCCTCCAGTCAGAGCTGTCATTGTCTCCCAGTTACAATGATGCTTGATTCATGTGGATTCATCTGCACAAGCTACAAGCATGAGCTATTGTTTTCATGCTGCTGGTGTTTTGCTGATTTTGTCAACTTTTCTGGTGTTTTTCCGCCGCATTACTGGGGGAGTTTGTATCCCTGGAATAAAAAGGCTTCCTGGAAACCTCTTCCACTCGGTTACTAACAATGTTTAGCTAATAATGTAATTCGACGAGGCAAAAACTCGGGTGTGGGAGGAGTTTGGCAAGGCCATGGAAAACGACTTCCGGACGGCTTCAAGGCGATTCTGGTCCACCATCCGGCGGCTCCGGGCGGGAAAGCGGTACAACATCAACACTGTTTATGGTGGGGATGGGGTGCTGCTGACCTCAGCTCGGGACGTTCTGGGTCG
>JAAGVU020000032.1:21481249-21499580 GCA_011763525.2 Mormyrus iriodes
GGGGGGGGGGGGGGGGGGGGGGGGGGGGGGGGGGGGGGGGGGGGGGGGGGGGGGGGGGGGGGGGGGGGGGGGGGTACCTGGACTCGCAAGGAGTGTGCCTGAGGTCCTGCGTGATTCACAGCAGACATGGAACATGCTTCATATTCTTCCCATCTCACGCTTCACAAAATGATCGCCGAACATGGGGGTAACCCGTAGCAGCCAATCACACATGATTCCAAATTCACAACCCCACTACTGGTTGTGATTAGATAACAATAACTGGATTTAACTTGACTTGGATTTAAAAGTTTGAAAACCAATAAAATTAGCAAAATCCTTTTGTCTGTGAATTAGGGGATCCCATTATGCAAGGTGAGGAAAGGTAGAGTAGGTGCAGAGAAAGACAGCATGACTGTACCAGGCAAACAGGCGTTTGGAGAAAGGGGAGACACAGGAAATGAGAGGGAAAACATACAAGCTGGACAGGGGAAGACAGGAAAGGCAGGAAGCAGCCGGCGGGCGCGGAAACATCCACTAATCCAAGAACAGGACAAGGACACACAACGGGTTAAAGTCCATTCCCAGGCGGTAAATGTGGCTTGGGTGGGGTGGGGAGAGGAAGGGAGGTGAGAGACAAGTACAGTGATGGAGGCTTTTTCAAATGGGGAAAAACAACGGGAAGTAGCGGGACAAAGATCACTTCTGCCCCAATCTAATTCCCATGGGCTCCTAATCTGTGAAGCTATCAGAGCGCCTGCTTCTGGCTAACATGTGACGCTATCAGAGCACTTCCTGCTGGCTAAAGTGTGCAGCTATCAGAGCACCTCCCCGTGGCTAATGTGTGAAGCTATCAGGGCACCTCCCCGTGGCTAATGTGTGACGCTATCAGGGCACCACCTACTGGCTAACATGTGAAGCTATCAGAGCACCTCCCCGTGGCTAATGTGTGAAGCTATCAGGGCACCACCTACTGGCTAATGTGTGAAGCTATCAGGGTGCCTCCTACTGGCTAATGTGTGAAACTATCAGAGCACCTCCCCATGCCTAATGTGTGAAGCTATCAGGGCACCACCTACTGGCTAACATGTGAAGCTATCAGAGCACCTCCCTCTGGCTAACATGTGAAGCTATCAGAGTGCCTCCACATGCCTAATGTGTGACGCTATCAGGGCACCACCTACTGGCTAACGTGTGAAGCTATCAGAGTGCCTCCCTCATCCTGCACCACAGTGACCGGCTCCTGGGTGTCATGCTTATTACCGCAGTCGCTGCACTTGCCTGACCTTGAGTGACTTGAATGTCAAGTGCTCAAAGTTCCCCAAGGCAGAGGTGGCCAGCGACCCAATAAAATGGCATCAGAATCAAACCCTGGAAGAGGTGATTTATGTACCCCCTTCCGGGCCCAGAAGGACCAAATCTGAAGGGGAAGAACAACAGCACCGAGATCTTTGACACAGGGTACCCCAGCCCCCCATGATACCCACAAACTCGCGCATTCCTCAGGCAGCTTTAAACTGGAAAACCCCTGGATTCGAATCCATTACCTGTGGCCCTCATTTAAACCATCAGATACATTTGTGCTAATGAGCATGTATGAAGATGATGGAATAACAGAGCTGGCTGAACGTGCTGACGGGTGTGGGGCTGCCTTTCAAAGCCTCCCTGCCAGTGCAGTCCTTGGCTAATGCGGCTACATCACAAGCCACTTTCTCTTCTGAAAATCTGCTTGTACCAGAAGTCCTCCCAGCCTGCAGTTTGTCTAGGATGAATTCCCATTCAAATTCACTATGGAGACCTCTTAATGTGCCTTTTCCATGGAGTGTGTAATTATCTACGTGCATGTGTTTTGCATACATTTGACGAAGCCCAATTAATTAACATAACATCCGTAAATTCCAATTTCCTGGTTGACCATATGGATAAATTTCAATTCTTGTGACAAATTTATAACCAGATTATAGAAGCTTGTCTACTTTCCACATATATGGAGTGAGTCTTTTGAAAAAAAAAGAGATACGGTGTATTTTCTTCTTTATTATTACATTTATTTAGCGAATGCTTTTACCCAAAGTGATGTACGTTTGAGAAGGCAGGTTTAGGACCACAGTATATACGTAATGGCGGAGCAGAGAAAGGCACCCTTCAAAGGACGTAAATCGATTTCGAGAAAATGACAGCCGCGCGTGTCACGTTTAAACGTCTAAAGGTTCAAGCGACTGATTTCCCTGAGCCATTAAAATGACTTAAAATGTAAAAAAATGAACATAATGTTAGCTGGCAGTAGTACCTACTTGAATGATTCTTAAAGCTTATATGTACTTAACCACAAAGATGTAGATTCTCTGGAAGGATACACAGTGAAAGGGTCTACGCATGCTGCACATGTGACGGTGAGCCCAGCTTTACGGGTAATCCGTCCATTAAGAGGAGGATGCTGACATGTCCGCTGCTTAGACCCGTTGACATATACAGGACTTCATTCATCGTCATGGACAGAACAGGTATTCACAGATATTCAGAGAAAAAGATGAGGGCGCTGGAAAATGAGCTCTAACCCTGTGGGACAGGCACTTCATTAGCTACGGATGTCACCGAGATAAAGAGCTGAGGGAAGAGGGGAGGAACAGAGCACTTTCAGGACGTGAAATGCGTGACAGGCCTGCGTCATGGGAGATGCTGTGTGGACACATGCGTCACGTGTAAACACGCACGTACAGTACATACGCATACAGTCAGACACATACACGTGGAGCGGTCAGGCAAAGAAACCGCACATGTGACTTTGGCAATAAAAAAACGACAGAATGGAAGAAATCAGTGTAGCGGGCGAAAGCAACACTCAGGTATGTCCTGGTGACGAAATGGTGACGCCGGGAAGGTGCGATCCCATAGACTCTTGCCTCTCCCGGCTTAATACGCCGTGTGCTCTGAGACTTACTGCCGTTTTTAGAGCCACGGAAAGGTCTCCTTAAGCTATCCCCGGTTCGAGGCCAGGACAGGGAACCAGGGCTGGGTAATGAGCTGATCAGGGATCTTTGAGCACTCAACAAGCTTCAGCTGAATGAACAGACCAGCAATAACACCTGCGAAGCAGCAGCCAGCTATGTTACAGCCATTTCAATGGAGATAGTGAGGTTCAAAGGTCAGCACTGACCAGGAAGGATGCCATGCTAGGTATGACTCATGATAAATAACATTAAAGCATTAAATGTATCTTCCCCAAATGTTTGGATAAGGTAGCAGACATCCACGGAATGATCATGGTCTCATCACTACGGTCTCGCCGCTGCAGATGGTTTTCGCTGGAACACTTACTATCTCCTTTGCAAACTGCATACCCAGATGGAGGAAATATATTTTCTTACACTCCCTTATTTCTAAACAACCCACACACTCCATTACAAATCTGCCGTAATGATGTTTGTGGAAAAATCTTGTATCTGAGACTAATATTACTGTTGCCCCCAAGTACTGCACGGCTATTGAAAATATATTTATTGTCCATATGGGTAGTTTAGAATCAAGCATTTCTCACCAAAACACTGCACTGCATGCAGCTATACCGAGCAAACACAACCTCGAGCAAACCTCTCAATATTCCTGACAAGAAAGAGAGAGCATCGAGAAAGACATTACAGACACTCCTATGAGGATCGAAGCACCATGGGCAATTACTACATGCTCAGGACACAGATAATTCTAGAAAAAAGAAACGAAACTTGCATGAAATTACTTTTTTTTGCCTAATATAAATTCTGTTTTGTATTTTCTTCTTGGGAACCCTGAACTGTTTCCATCTTCATCGTTTCACAGTTGAAATTAAGACTGCAAATCATCCAATTTTTTTTTACTCTGAATTTTCTAAAGTAACACTTCATTCTGGCCAGTCAGTAACAAAGAGTTTGACTGATGGAATATTCCAGAGGAGATGGCGCCCCCTGAAGTAGGAGCTTGGGGCGGACGCCCAGAGAGGACGGGCCAGAAGCTTCCGGTCTGACGGAGGATCCGGGGCTGCCGTGATTAAGCCTCCCACCCCCATGTAGACACGCTTAGGCGGAGCGGCAGGTGAACCGGTTGCGCTGGACAGCCAGAGCAGCATGTGGTCTGGAGCGATTGAGAGGTTTGCCGTTGGGACCCAAACAAAAACACAAACATCTACACTCACTGGGTGCCGTTTGGGAACATCATAGACCCCCTCCTTCTGCTGACTCGTAGGCACCTAGATTGGCAGACGGTCGAGCCAAAAATAAGTAGAGAATAAAGTCACCTTGAGACAAAGCGAACATCCTACATTACCGAAAGAGTCTGCTTCCTCCTGTTCAAATGTTTAGAGAGAGCCACACCCTCCGCCTGTAACCGTCTTTATGATGAACTTCTAACGAAGCTCCCAAAAGCTGAATTTTAATACATCCTTTGTAAAAAGCTTAGTCTCCTTTGAGTGTTTACGTTTTTTGGCAGAACAGACATCCTGACATATCAACTGTAGTATTATTGTGTGTTAAGCTACTACTTCGGCAAACTAGCTCAGGTTAATTTACAGAAAACAGAGTTAAGGCAGGCTGTGATTTCCCCCCAAAGCCCGTCCATAAGACGGCCTGCAGTAAAAGCAGAAACATTTTTATCAAGCTGGCTGCTGCTGACAAATTGGCTTTATCTGCGAGATCCAGCTCACAGCCAATGGCGGCACGTATCCCTGCCAACTCCCCTCTCTGTTTATGGCATTCGTGTTTATTCCATCGGCACCATTTATAACGTTCCTGTCTCTGGCTGCCTGATTGATATTCGGCAGATTTTGCACATGCTTCTGCCCAAACCGATTTTTTTTGTCTATTTTATTTAAAGATCAAAGAGGCCGGCTGCTGATTAATCTTCGCACAGCTTTCATCTTATTACGGAGGAGGAGAGGGATGGCTGCTTACCAGCCAGCCGGGAATAAATCAGGCCCACGAAAGCCTGCGAGGGAGGCTCACACATGCCCACCAGGCACGGGACACGCACCACGCCACCACACCCAGGGCAGTACAGGACTCCACCCTCACAGCCTTTTCAAAAAGCTACTTAAATCTCCCGTCATAGATCGAACTTGATGATTCTGAACATAATGCATTACCGCTTTATAACTCAATGTCTGCCAAATATGCAATTATAATTTTCTGCGGTGCCTGGTCATCAGAAATGTCAGGTAATACCTTAATAACCATGGCAACTCTATAAGGTCTTAAACACAGCGAAGTGTACAACATTAAACATCCACAATGAACATTACACCTTTTATGAGAATAGTCAAAGAAACACTGTGCTTTACTATATAGTGCTTAGCACATGCCGGAACGTGCTTCAGGATTACAGCTACTCTTCTATTTAACGATTTACGCCTCTAATGAGGAGGTGAAAATGCTTCACCTAGTGCACATGAAATTAGAGAATTACATGGGAGCCCAAAAACCACAACCAGCAGCAAATAATTATTCTTAAAATTGAAACTATTTATTAGATAACAGTTGTCATACTCAAATAATAAAAAAATAAGATACTTAAAAAAGCTGGCTCCTCCCCTTCGTGGGTAAAGGGGTGGGGCTTGATAGTACCTGATAAATGCTTTCTTCTGACTGGGGGTCACGGATCAGCTCATGTCCAGCCTCAAACACAATGTACTACAACATCGGCAGCGGAGGAGAAGGGGGTGAGGGCAGAGGGAGACAGTGGAAGAGCAGAGAGGTGATTGGTAAACAGAATCAACACCAAGCACGGCCTGAGTGGCTAACGTCACACCGCTGGTTGGTAGAGACCCCCAGACTGGCGAGAAGGCTGCACTTCCATGCCTGATTACACCTGCCTGTCACATGACTAAAAAGAACCAAAGGTATATTTGGCTGACAAAATTACATTTTGTCTTGTCATTTTTGATGACCTATTTTGTCATTTCTTTGTGATAGGTGAAACAATGCTATTTCATCAAAAACTACCCTGGAACATTCCCAGAAAAGGGGGCACCCCCCGACAGATCACAAAGCTATACGTCATCCGTGAGAAATATATCCCTGCACTGGTGTCCAAACACAAATATCTTTCAAAATTAGCTGGCATTCAGACACCTTAACAAGGCACGCTGTCCGCCGTTTACCCTGATCCGTTCTGTGTGTTGTTGACATTACTTACAAACATGTGATTGCAAGCAATTGCAAGCACATGCAGAATCTGTCACACGTGTGCTAAGGATATATTCCTCCGCAAAGCAGGGGTAACTGTACAACCGCTCAGCATGCAGCATTCCTGACAGACTACACGGAAGTGTCTGGAAATGTTCAGCATCACCTCACATCATTCAGGTGTCTGGCGTTAAAGGGTTAAAGCTGTCTGCATTCAGTGAGTGCTGAAGAGTAACACTTTCGGGGGAAATGATACAGGGGCTGGCCTTTGTGAGCAAAAGGGGAGATACAATCGCACGACACTGCACTGGTAAGAAGGAGCAATCTCAACATGATCCTCCAGGTGGATTAAGAATACAGGAATGATGAAATAACATGAATTATTAATTCAAGGAGAGCAAAAGAAAAGTGGAGCAGTGTTATTTTCACATATGAAATTAAGAAAGATACGGTATAGAGAGCAGGTACAGTAAGCAGAGAGGGGACCCGCCCGAGAGGGCAGTGCACTCATGTTCTACCTGGTAAACGGGGTCCTCCATGTCGTCCTCCAGAATGGTCTTCAGAAGCGATTGAGAGGGAAAAACAGAGAGTGGATCAGCTGGGTGGGAGGGGCACTCAGGAAGAGGGAGGCTGGGGGGGTTTCGGAACAAAGACTCGGTGACGATGTGAGTGAATTGACAGATTCAGTGTCCAGTTATGAAGATGTTATTAGTGAGAGGTCACGTCTTCCTCAGGGGCCCCTCTGCCATCCTCTGGGCCCTCCCCCCCGTCTTCCTCAGGGGCCCCTCTGCCGTCCTCTGGGGCCCCTCTCACTCCAGAGAAGCCGCTGTTTGACAGATTTTGTCATTTAATTGTACATACTGGCTGATTGGTATTGTCCGGCAAGATCTATGAGCCCGCGGTCACACTGCCATTCCGGAGGAGAGCCGGGAAAGTGAGGTGGGGGGGGTCGTGCAAACCGTTCATCTCCTTAATAATGTCTGTAATTACACAGCCCCGTGCCCGCGGCCCCCAGCCACCACCTTCATCTCCTGTGCGGGTCTCTGTTCTCATGGTCAGCATACCTCCGGCGTGCCAGCCTTTATCTGCTACTCTCTGGGAGGTGCCAATGGGAGGCGTTAACAAGCAATTCCACGAGCTTGAGACACCCCAGTCTCCTGCTGTCGGTCTGCCCGCCCAGCATCGTAAACCATAATACGTCTGTTAATTCGCCCCTGTTTTATCAGCGGATACAAACATCACTACGCCATCACCACTTCAAATTCATACAGTAAAACGTTCATTTACTCATTTATCTGATACTTTAATATAAAGCAACTTAGAGCAGAGGGAAGGGACCAGGGATGGAAAGGAGCTACAAAACTTACTTCCAATATTCTGATTCACCTAGAGCCAACCCCAGCAAGGTATAAAAATAAACTCTGATAACAAATGTTAAGATGCAGTTACATGGTAACGCAAACCAGTGACATTTCCTGGTGCCTGTAAACACTGCATAATTCCCAGATGAAAGAGATTCCCACAGGGACCCAGGGACAAAGGGGCACGGGGACATGGCGGAGTGAGGACTAGGGGATGTGGGGACACAGGGGCATAAGAGGGGGACAAGGGGGTGCAAGGGCAAGGGAACTGCATCATGGGGAGAAAGGGGTGTGAGGACATGGCAGTGGGGGGGAAAAGGGGACATGGGGACACATCGGATATGGGAGGGGACAAGGGGATGCAGGGATATGGAGACGTAGGGACACAGGAGTGTAGGGATGTGGGGGCATGGGGATGCGTGGACGTGGAGAAGAAGGGGAGCGGGACGCGGGGATGCAGGATCACGAGCACACGGAAGCAGGGGACACAGGAGAGCAGAGATGTGGGTACATGGGGGAGTATGGGGGCGAGAAACATGTGGGAGCGGGGACACTGGGCTTACCTGGTAGACGGCCTGCTCGCATTGCTTGTCTTTTTGTGCCTTCTTCTCGAGCTCCTCCCGCTGCTTAATCTCGTAGATGAGCTGAAAGAGGTCGCGTAGGTCCAGGATCACCGGTTCAGCCTGGAGGATGAAAGCAGAGGCCAGACCTCAGCGGCTCGAAGTCACCGGGCTGTGATCGGGCTGTAAAACAGAACCAGCTAAAGCACCGTGAACGAAAACAAACGGGACAACGGGGGTCATTTCATTCTGAAAGGAGGCCCTTTGCTTTGCCCTAACCCCTCACCTAAATAACTCTTGCTCCCCGCTAAGCCCCGCATGGATCCCAGGGGGTGCTGTACGGGGGTCAGGTGCTTGTGGACACCCCAGAAAAAAGGGAGATATTAGAATGAGTGCTTGCAAAAAAACAGAGCAGCCCAATGTGCCAGCAGGGGGCGGTGTTACAAAGAAGAATTACGTTTCCCTTTCAAAATAAAAATAAATTTAGGAATTTCACAAACCCTGATAACAACTCAAGGTTCCTACATCCAGCAAGTGAAATAAGTCTACAATACTGCAAGGGGCTTAATACTGATTTTTTAAAGATGTCCATCAAAATCAGGCTGGACAGCTCCACTGCAAGTGTCCGTCGAGACAATGCAGCTCTGTCTTATGCATCTGCGTCTCGCATGTCTTTGTAAGGGGGGGATGTGAGGCTGCTTTCAGACGTTCATCGATTTCCAGTGGAGATCGATGATGCACCCCACTAGGTGACAGGAGGCATACAACAAACAGAAAGCCAGGTAGGGGGGGGCAAGCAGGGGAGGGGTAGGCCATAGAAAATGCACACGCCTCAGGTGCAAATACCACGACGCCATCAGCCACTGCAAACTGGGGTGTTTATTAAGCTTGTTGGAAAAAAGCCCCAACCATTATGAAGAATTTAGTTAACTACACAAACCAACCAATGCAAATTCCATCAGGACCCCCCCCCCAGCGGTACTCACAGACTAACCCTCAGCAGGACTCACAGATCAACCTGTGCACATTCCATTAGGATCCCCCTAGCGGTACTCACAGACCGACCTGTGCACATTCCGTCAGGATCCCCCTAGCGGTACTCACAGACCGACCTGTGCAGATTCCATCAGGATCCCTCCTTGTGGTACTCAGAGACCGACCCATGCAGATTCCGTCAAGACCCGGTACTCACAGACCAACCCATGCAGATTCCATCAGGATCCCCCCAGCGGTACTCAGAGACCGACTCGTGCAGATTCCATTAGGATCCCTCTAGCGCTACTCACAGACCGACCTGTGCAGATTCCATCAAGACCCCTTGGTGATACTCACAGACCAACCCGTGGAGATTCCTTCAGGACCCCGCCCCCCGAAGTAGTACTCACAGATTGAGCTGTCTTGATGGCCACGAATCGGTGGTTCCCTTCCTTGCCGCAGACGTAGCCAAAGGCGCGGTGGTCAGTGATGTCCTTGGCAATGTAGGAGATCTCGTGGACTGCGTGATGGTGCTGTAAGACCTGCCCAGGCAAGACAACATCACACACTGAGCAAAGCCTCCCTGCTTTCATTTCATCTCAGAGACACATCAGCCTGCCAGGATTATGGACAATCTCAGGCACATTTCTTAAATTTCTATGTGACTCTCTGTAGGTTTTCCCCAGATCTCTGCTGTTCACTTGACATCGCAGCTGTCTCGCAGCCAAAAGGCTCAGCAGGACGCTCTGTTGTTAAACGCCTCACCTCACGCACACCAGTGATTTTTCATTCATGGGAGGATCGTAATTAATTTGTGTCCTAAACCCTCAGCAGGATTCCTGACACAGAGACCGGAGCAGACGATCTGGAGGAGGTCAGCTGTACCGACACTGCAGGTTGCCCACATACAGAGTCCTTCAAATTACCTGCTAATCAACTAAATCTGTAATTCCCAAGAAAGATGGAAAGAAAATTCATTAGTCCATTCCCAGACTGACACTGCAATACTGAACATCACCTGGGTGATCCCATTTTCCGTTCATCACATTTATTAACAGGCTGTAGCGCAATGCAGAAAGTACTGAGTACAATGTACAAAGTCAGATCTCAGCAAATAGAAATCCTTCATCAGGGTTTGTGTTCCACTAAAGGTATGCTGCTGCCCGCCCCCCCGCCCGCACAGTGGCATTTATTTTGGATTAGATGTGGTATAGAACTTTAGAAAATCGACAAAAGTCAGAGAAGGTGCAAATGTCAACCTCTGAGCTAAGCAATGAATTGATGAAGATTTCTATCAAGGCTGGGGAGTCTGCAGGAATCTACAGGGGATAGGGGCTAGATCGACCTGGGAAACTCACACCATGACCAAACCTCAGGAGGTGGTGCCTGGCCTGTGAGCTCAAGGTAATCTTACTGATATACTAAATGATATACTAACTACTAAATACTCAAAAGGGGCTGGTACCTCTTTAAGAGAGCCTAAATCCAGCAGACAGCCTCAGAATCGCTCTGCTGTCCCTGTCGGGGATGAGAGGGACGGCTTGTCTGGCTGAGGACAGGAAATGAACCTTACGATATACCGCAGTCAGCATTCACGCCATGTCTCGTGTTTTTTGAAGAGGAAGGAGCCACGCTCACCGTGTCACATTATGCAGGATTTCAGAGCGAACGCTTCACTGCGATGTTTCAGATGCTCTTGCCCCAAAAACTACATAAGAAGGCTTTCCAGGGTGGTTTGAACTAACTGATGCTCCCCAGTGGATAAACACACATATTTCTGCATAAGTTTTCACATGATGTCACATGCACACTCCGAGGAAGCCAGCAAGAAGCTCAGCGGTTCACTGAAAGACTATCCAGGCTGAGCTGGAGGAACATCTTACATGCTGCCAAGGACAAAGCCTGATGCAGCGTGCCTATCACTCCCAGTGTGGGGCTTCCTTATGAAACCTGAATGAGAGGGTTAGGGCATACATGTGAGAGGAATAACCCCCCCTGCTGGTCGGCTTGGACTCTTCCCAGTTATCAGCACGAAAGCTCGACCTCATTAAAAATGTGAGTAAAGGAGGAGAAGGAGGAGGAGAGAAAAGGTGACCTTGAGGCCTGGCATAAACATGCCACCCTACTCTGAGCACAGGCTGATCACGTGCGGCACTCACCGGACCCTCCGGCATTATGGCTTTTGTGGGTCAGAAACATCCATCCCTGCTAGGAAGGGGCAGAACTTCTGCTGGGGGCCTTCCTTCAAGGAGCAAGTGGCCTACTGCTGCCAGATGGCAGGGAGAGGGGAGCCAAATGGGGTGCAAGTTTCTCCACAGACCTGAGGACGAGGTGAACGCTACACGGCCGTTTCCGGGTCGAGATCCTACACGAATGCATTTGACACTCACGGGACACCAATGCGTATGATCACCGAAATGGTGACACGCAGGGCCCTACCACTGGTGACATGCTAATGACGTGCGTGTTAACACAGAAGGCGACCACAATGGTGACACGCAGGTCCCAAGCACTGGCGACACACTAATGATGTAACTAACCACTTTAACACAGAAGGCAACGGAAATGGTGACACAAAGACCCCAACCATCAGCGACACGCTAACGACACACGTTAACACAGAACGCAAATGCAAAGGTAGCATGTAGGCCCCAACCATCGGCGACACGCTAACGACACACGTTAACACAAAAGGCAAATGCAAAGGTAGCATGTAGGCCCCAACCATCGGTGACATGCTAACGACACACGTTAACACAGAACGCAAATGCAAAGGTAGCATGTAGGCCCCAACCATCAGCGACACGCTAACGACACACGTTAACACAGAACGCAAATGCAAAGGTAGCATGCAGGCCCCAACCATCGGCGACACACTAACGACACACGTTAACACAGAATGCAAATGCAATCCAACCACCGCTGCCACACAAACAACATGCCTGTTAACGCAGAACGCAACTGTAATGGTAACACACAGCCCCCCCACAGACTACTGGCAACATGCTAATGACACACGGTAATGAATGTGGTGACTGCAATCGTCACATGCAGGCCCTGACCACCCGCGACACATATGTTAATGGAGAAAGTGACCACAATAGTGACACACAGGCCCCAACCACTGGCGACACACCAACGATACACATGGACTTCAGCAGCAGCACAGGCACACAGCTAAGTAAGAAATCGTCAGCACCAATGAAGAGATGAATCGAGATTAAACATGCTTCGACATGTTTTGTGAGTCACGTCTGAATCTATTTAGCCTAGTTCACAAACAGCACATTTGTTGTTAGGGACCTCGTATCTTTAGTCCAGCATTAACGTGGAATCAGAGGACAGCATATTAATCTCTAATAAGGTAATTACCTCATTATAAATATCTGAAGCAAAATGTCTCTGACGCAAGAACAAAAGAAAAACACCCTGGTATTGTTCTAAGACAGCGAAACCCCTTTGTTTCTCATTGTCCTAGAAGACAAAGTCCTTGCAGCAGGTTCACAAAGACAATTATTCAATTATTAACATTTCACTTTATTGCACCATTCGAGCTCAATGGCGGAACTCAACACTCTAAGGTTCCCGTCGTCTCAAGCATTTATTAATGAACAGGAAAGGAGATCTCACCGCAGGGAGGTGTAAAAACCTTCGATGGAGTCGGTTTCACTTACATTTTAACGATATTTGTCATTTCATTTATACGTCAACGCTAAACTGGCAAACTGCAGCGGAAGACAATCAATCACACGAGTCCCCCTGGACGCGCGCGTATGGAGGAGAGCGGGAGAGCTCGCATAAATCCAATCTCCAGGAAGAGATCCCACCTTCAGTCTGTGAGCCCCACCGCTAAGACACTGTCAGGAAGGTCAATTTGCAGCGCACAGTGGCCCAGACACCTTCCACAAGATTCCGCACGCACATCCAGCGCGCATACATTACCGCTGAGATCGAGGCCCCAGCACAGGTTATTCAGAGACACGGATGCATGCGACTTTAAGGCACAGCTTCCGCGTTCGGCCTGGCGGGGCCAACTCCCTAGGCCTTGTCCATGTTCACCAAGCTACACACTCTCCCTCTCTCTCTCTCCCTCAGTGCGTCACTACACGCGAGACCCTCTGTTTTCACAGTCAGAATCCAATTACGTGGCCAAAGAGCCAAAGCGCGAGCTGCTGTTAGTTCTCACCTGGTCCCATTAAGTCCAAGTAACTGGCCAACTGGAAACGTCCTGCTGTCAGCAGATTGCAGTAGTCACTCCTCCCAGAGATACTGGCGGGGGGGGAGGGGCTTTATTAAACTCAGACCAAGTCCACGAGCCGACGGGAATCAAAACATGATGTTCAACAAAGAAGCAGAACGAGGGGTTAGGGTTGCTGGGGTGGTGGGGGCTCTGGCAGGTGCATGAGTTCCAGTCAAGAAAGACAGACATGTCAAGTGATGAACATGGCCATGTAATCACACCTCCTAATGAATGCACAGTTCCAAATCAAACCTGATTCAGTACCTCTGACTGGCACACCCACATTTAAATTGCATCCAATTAAACGCCTATATGTGATGAACACGCCCACCTTTACATCACACCTAATTAAACCCCTACACGTGGTGAACACGCCCACTTTTAAATAACAGCCAATGACTCTGTGATGAAAATACACTTTTAAATTACACTAATGAATTAATTACAACTAATAAAATACTTCTAAGTGATGAACACGGCCACCTTTACATTACGACTATTAAATGCCTTTATGTGATGAACACACCCACCTTTAAATAGCATCAGTTAAATTCCTGTGAGAAGAACATGCCCACTTTTTAACTGCACCCAATTAAATGCCTGTATGTGACAGACCCACCTACCTTTAAATTACATACTATTAAATTCCTGCAGATAGCTGGGTGCAGAATTGGCTGATCACAGGCCTGCCCCTCCAATCCCACAGTGTTGTGTTAGACTCGGAACCCCAGCTAAAGTACCACCCTTTATCTGTAAAATAAATACAGCGGACCCTAATCATGGCTTCACCCACTCACCTGCCCATTCACAAAGCCTTTCTAACCAGAAGAGGTAGTCAGATGACCTTCGGTTACATAAGCCTGCAGGATGTCTGGCGGCCTATATGTGGCAGTGTCACAGATGGAGAAGCATGTTCTGGCAGCGGTTTAACAGCACATTCAGCCTCCAGTGTGGCAGTGGACCACCCCTTCAGTCCTTCACCTTGGAGTCCCACCTCAGACCTCCACATTAGACCTGAACCTCAAAGGACCTCCACACAGGATCTCTGCCTCATTCCTCCACCTCAGGCTTACTCATTGGGCCTACAGTCCGACCTCCACTTCAGTCCTTCACCTTGGTCCTCCAACTCAGGCCTACTCATTGGGCCTACAGCTCAGACCTCCAACTCAGTCCTTCTTCTCAGACCTCCATCTCAGGCCTACACTTCAGTTCTCCGCCTTGCTTTCATGCAGCCACACTTTCATTAATGGATCTTATGATGACTTAATCTCCCCACCGCTTGACTCTCCCCTTGCCTGTGCTCCACAGACACAGCTGTGGGGATTCCCAAACTGGAGCAAACCAAACTCAAATAGGTTTCATTGCACTTATTATCATTTTCCTGGCAGCCTAGAGGAAACCACAGTGGCCATAAGGATGATGGATACCTACCACTATCCCGGGAGCAGTTTAAACAGGCGGGAACCCTCCCCCCACACACACACACACACACACACACACACACACACAGACACACACAGACACACACACACTCACTCCTGGGAGGTGGGGGCAGAGATATCCCTGCCCTCTTAGCCATTGGACAGGCAGGCTCCAAGCACAGTATAAACAGCAAATGGGGGGTTAGCCTTAATGTGCCTTTAATTCATTTCTCATCCATCAGTGTTAACCCTTATCACGCACACACATGCATGCACGGACACTCACACACACACACACACACACACACACACCCACCCACAAGGCAGCTAGACAGTAAGTCTCAGATTCAGTCCTCACCAGCAGAACTCCAAACAGAAAGCCCTTTTGACTAATTCTTTAGCGGGAGATAATTACACCCTTAAACATGCCGTGTGATGCGGCCCTTAAGCTAATGAGGTCTGCGGGCTGTTTATTCCTTGGGATGCAGATACAGCAGAGTGATCGGCATGTCACTCACGCAGCTAATAATGCGATTAAAAAGCAGGCACCGGCAGATTAGCAGCCCGACTAACACACTAGATCCGAGGGCTGGGTGGCACCCTGGACGTGGGTCGCTTTAGTGGGAGGCCATAACGAGCGCCAGCAGGGCAGTGATGCAAAGCCCCACAGCATGAGTGCAGACTCACACACATCGGGACTCCATTCTGATAAGCAACATCGTAAGTAGGCAGGAGGTAGTCAGATGGGCTACAGCGGGGCTGCCCGCTGATTGGAGGGGAAAATCGTCAATTTCACTCATCAGTGATCCACCGTGACTGCAGAAGGACCCCCACATGATGATGATGGGAGAATGAACAAGGGCGCATGCCTCCTCACCTCCATGGGGTGTCACGCTCCTGCAAACAAACCAAAGCACTTAGAGGGAGATGTCCATCTGAAAGCGGCACCTCCCTCTCAGCCAGATTCCTCTGTGCCGGATGGTGCCAAGCCTTCCTGTCCTCGCTAATTCTCTCTCTGTGCGATTGGATTGTCCCTGGCTCTCTTCCCCTTGAGGGAGGGGGGGTTTGGAATAATGAAAAGCTCCCCCCCCCCCGGCAGCCCTCCAGCTCCCTGGGGACAGGAGGAGATGAGCCCAGCAGTGGCGCTGGATCCTGATGGCACAGGAGCTTATGGGGTAAAGGAAAGATGAGCAGGAGACACAGAGGGGATCGTGACCAAGCAGGGAGCAATGTATGCTACAAGAGCGACGGGCTAACTGGGAATGCGGCCTTCAGCGCATGGGTCATGAGACATGCATCATGTTGGATTATGTTATTTCCTGACGGCGATGCCATGCTGAGATCTGCAGATCCACGGTCGTTGTGTACAACCATCAGCTTCAAGCAGCCCGGGACAGTAACAGAAACAGCACCCGTTCAGCATGTGGTGTGACGTTATGAGCATGGCCGGCCCTCTGCCAGACGCCCCAAAATCAGCCTCCCGGTGGGTGGCTAAGACCTCCCATTTTTACTGAGATACAAGGCGGACATAGTGAACCAAGTTGTCCCAACCTCAACAAAGCCCCTGCTGCCAGTTCCCCTCTCAACGTATTACCTCACGATGTGTTTGTAGTGTGGGGCCACCAAAGATATATAATTGATTTCAATTTTGGGGCCGACTTGGTCCGTGCAGAATGGAACACGGCTGGCCGGGGTGGGGTGGGGAGGGGGGGCATGGCAGTGCTGCTGGCGTGCCCGAGGCTCTGTGCAACGTTCTCAGACCGCTCCAATAACCCAGCCAAATACACGCTGGAGGCTGGGCACACCTGCCCCCCTTTCAACACCCAGCATGGTGGTTAAGAGCTAATTACCTGCAGGGGCAGAGTGTTTCCATGACGTCTGACATGCCTGCATTGCGAGACAGGTAGGTGTGTGTCAGCATGGCAGCAGAGCATAGGCCAGGAAGGGGACTGTGCAAGAGGAGGATGGCGGACAATGGTAGGTGGAGGACGGCACGTGATGGCACATGAGGATGATGCTGCAAAAGGGCACAGCGCTGGATGACGTCAGAGAAGGGCAGTACCCAACGACACAAGAGGGGGAGAGCGTGGAGTGGCATCAGAGAAGGACAGTGCGTGAAGAATCAAGAGGGGGACAGCACGGGGTGGCGTCAGAGAAGGACTGCGAGAAGAATCAAGAGGGGGACAGCGCGGGGTGGCGTCACAGAAGGACAGTGCGCAAAGAATCAAGAGGGGGACAGCGCGGGATGCCATCAGAGAAGGACAGTGCGTGAAGAATCAAGAGGGGGACAGCGTGAGGTGGCGTCAGAAAAGGACAGTGCATGAAGAATCAAGAGGGGGACAGCGCGGGATGCCATCAGAGAAGGACAGTGCGTGAAGAATCAAGAGGGGGACAGTGCACGGCAACACGTGAGAACAACGAAAAAACGGGACGCCACTGAGGGGGATGGCGACCCTCCTCTGACTGAAAAGCGATGCCACTCTTTGCCGCGACTTAAAATGTAAAAGATACTGCCCTCCCTCCCCCGATTGAGCTGAATCAGCACTCTGATTGGTCAGCCGTCTGTGTCTAGCTGAGCTCTGGCAGTGGTGCTTATTTCAGCTAAGAACGCAATCTCATTAAAATTAAAAGTCTGAAACATGATTCACTAGGAAATACTCCAAAACATGGAATAATTACTCAGATGCCCTGGCTATTTGCCATTATCTGCTGCTCCCCAATATAACCAAATGCCCAGAAGCTGGGCGGTAGGAACCTGCCCACGAACCACAGTACAATCACACTGTTTGTCCGTTTCCAGCTGCGGTTCACAGCGCTTTTAACGTGCGGAGCGAGCGGATTGTGTTCAGCTGCACACGGAGTGTGTTTGGCTGCATGTGGAGTGTGTTCGGCTGCATGCGGAGTGTGTTTGGCAAGTCTCCACCAGACACGGCACTGATTAAAAGCTCCACGTCACAGGAGCAGGGCGGCATTACTAAAGCGACAAGAAAAGGTCAACGAAGAGCCGGCAGCTGTCAGACCCGCCGTGGGCACTGATTAAGGGCCTGTCACACAGCGACGGCGTCACCCCAAGCTGGAGTCACGAGGGTCTGAGGATCAGGCAGCCGCAGCCGTATCTCGCTTTTCGCTACAGTCATGACTCCTTGACCAGCACCTCCGATGGCAAATCCAGCTCTCAGACACATGGCTGACACATAGATGACACCGACATCTCCTTGGCCTATTCTTGAAACATAAATGATTGCTTTCTTAACCTTCTCTCCTCAGTAACTTGCCGAATCCATCGCGAAGGAGGAGACAGTGAAATCATGCCTGTATTTAATATTTGCACAGTGAAAGCAAAATATGACTCAAAAAATAATTTACAGTGCACTTCCAGGTGTGTATTTTGTATTTTATGTTAGATAATTCAGATAACTTAGCATGCCCCTGTGAGAGAGCTGTCAGCATGCCCCAGTTAGGGTCAGGGTTAGCAGGGGCCCTGTACGAGTCAGGGTTAGCAGGGCCCTGTGAGGCTCAGGGTTAGCAGGGGCCCTGTGAGGGTCAGGGTTAGCAAAGCCCTGTGAGGGTCAGGGTTAGCAGGGTCCTGTGAGGGTCAGGATTAGCAGGGCCCTGTGAGAGTCAGGATAAACAGGGGCCCTGT
>JAAGVU020000032.1:21512030-21541886 GCA_011763525.2 Mormyrus iriodes
CGTCAGCCTTCACCCGTTACGATGGGGCCCGTCAGCCTTCACCCGTTACGATGGGGCCCGTCAGCCTTCACCCGTTACGATGGGGCCCGTCAGCCTTCACCCGTTATGTAAGGGGCATTAGAGTCCATAACCTGAATAGACCTTGAAAACTCCACACTGGCACAGCCACAAGTCAGCTCAGCCCCTCCTGCCTGCCACGTCACAGTCGACCTGAAGCTGCTCCCCTATGGCCAGTAAAGAGAAGGTCAACCTTGTTTTTCTGCATCCTTCTACGCATCACAGACTCCGGCAGAAACAACCTGTATAAACCGTGTGAACTGAGGCCATCCTGCCAGGGAACTGAAGGTCCACGGCTCATGGACAGGCATCTAAAGAGACCTCTGCAAGCCTCCATCTCGGACATCAGACAGTTAACCGTCTGGCATGACAGAACAGCAGATAGACGTTGCTTTACTTTTAAGAATCAGGCCTGACATCCCATAAAATCCCCTTGGGGGGGGGGGGCAAGAAAACTAAAAGGCAAACAATTTGAAAGAAGAACAAGCATCCACCCTAAGCAGCACAAACACACCTCTAGGTGCACCTGGAGTTTTGGCGCCGCCCTGCTGCTCTGACGGGGGGAAGAGTATTAACACGCCGGCATGTTATCTCGCCTCGGCATGCACATGGGCCATTTCCTATTAAGCCATGGTTATTAATCATGGATTTGCGGAGCAGTCTGGGCGACTGATGTTAAATCGCTGGGCTGTGGGGGTCGTGCATCACACCCCTCCATACCTCTCTGTCTTTCACCCCACCCTCCTCCCTCCTTCCCTGCACCGAGCAGCCCGGACGCTCTGGCCAGACGGCTTTATTTATTTATAAACCCCACGGCCTGCTCTAAAGGTGCGATGCATCTCCAAGTCTTCCTACTCACTGGATTAACAAGCCCAGGAGAAGCAAAGCCTCCTCTGGTCTCGCAGCTCACTCTGAGAGTGCCGGGGGGGGGGGGGGGGGGAGTCACGGCTCCTACAAAAAACCCCACTCTCTCAGCCCTGCACAAAGACCTGCCCAGCACAAAAAGAGACTGAGCTGTGGATTGTATTTTGGTTTATTTCTAAAATCATATTTCTACAGAAGTACTTCAATATCTGTGCAGGAATTCTCCTGAATCATGTGACAATCAAGTGAGCTTTAATAACAAATTGCCCACTTGCCAAACAACTGAAGGATGGACCTCCTTAAAGCATTCTTAATGCTGCAGCTCACCACCCAGCTCTGCCTCGCAGTACCACACCTCACCCCACACGTCCGGGACCCTCACATCTCACCCTGCTGCACCCTCTTCTGCGCTTCTGGACCCTCATGATGCTCCGCCCCTCCTCGCCCTGCCCCGCCCCACACTAGGGCACTGAAGCAGGTATTTGTTGTGCTCGGTCCTGACAATAAATCTGGTACCAGCTGACGTGAACAAACCCTGGGGACCTCTTGGCACCCAGGGTTAAAGGGCCATCTGTCTGTGGCCAGCTGACTCTCAGCCCCGTGCCACCACTGTCGCCCATGCCAGCTAAAGCCACTAAAACCAGACTTTTAAAATACATGTAAACATGTTAGTCTGACTGAAATCGTATTAAATCGACTTTCTCAAAGTCGGACTAAGATAGACGATGCGACTGTGAGTTTATTTACTCCTGCATGTATATGTTGGACTACTGATTTCGCGGCCTCTATAATTGTCAATTGCGGTGAATCTCAATACGAAAGACCACAAAGACCATACTTGTGGTCTTGGCAAGACCGGTCTAGCTAATTTGCCTTCCAAGAACCAAATTGGGGCACAATGAACCATGGGATTGGTCTCGTTTGGTGAGGGTGCAACCAATGTATCCTTGATATTTGGGGCGGAGCAAGACTACCATCCGGGGATTTTTACTGTCCTCGTGTACTTGTGTTCTTAGTATTGGAACTGGTCTTCGGCAATGAAAGATGATGTAAAAAGGGTACACGACACCACAAGTACGGACAAGTATGTATATTGAGATTCACCCTTGTTTTTGGTTTGTGACATAATAGGCCACCAGAAAAAGCACAATACTAATAAGCTGAAAAGAGCCATATCGCCACCTATTGTCCTATCGTAGTGGAGTCAGACATACTTCGGTCAGTAGATTGATTCCCCTCCCGCGCTTGTATTCTGGGATAAGGAAAGCTATAACCATAGCTCGGCTAAACTGTGCATGTCAACGTACCGATTATCCGAGACCTTCCTCCATGAGGCTCTAGAAAGCTGTAGAAAATCATACAACTTTGACAATGAAAACTCAACGGGTTAAGCTGATTGGCATAGAGTACAACACACCATCACAGCTTTGAGCAACGGGTGGCCATTAGGGGAAAGAAATCCATGGGATTAGAGTGTTCAGGACAGAAAGGCAGCCAGCATGAAGCAACAACTTACTTTTTAATAGGAATTTGCTCATTCCATACTACCTCTACAGTGCAAGGAAGACAAAGTCTTCTCTTATTTTCCTGGTTCTGGGACATAACACAATGTTTGGGGAACATAAAGAGGGCCAAATCTGTTGCTGCCATCTGCTTCCTTCACTGCATGTGTGCTAATCACATTTACACACGTTTTAAATCAAGGCAGTTAATTACTGTAGCCGCGCTGAGCTCGGGACCATCCAACGGCATAAAGGATAATCATCATACCAATTACAGGACTCTTGTATATGAAACAGCAGTAAACAAAATTAGAGATTTAATCTGATTAAACTGGCACTAATAAATATACAAGAAATAATGCATTTCAGCTATTTTTAAGTAAGAGTACCTCGGGACGCCACTCGGAAACAAACGTCTATTCCAACGTGCTGATTTCTGATTAAATACACTCTGCCATAACTGTGAATCTCAGCGGATGACGAAGCGCGCAGCCAGACGGCTGAGATGTTGCCAATCAGGACGTCGTTACAATCTCGGAGGCGCACTCGAGTCCCCGGGCGAAGGCGCACAAAGACGCAGAAACAGAAACGGTGCGCTGATTAGTGTAACGTATGTTCATACCAAATTACCCGGCATTCAACCACCAACCCCTTAATCTGTCAAGTTTGGTTTCTGAAGACCTGAGATACCCGGAAAAATGACAAGAGCCCCCAGCTAGAACTGGAAGAAATGTGAATACTTTACGTATGTATGCTCTGTTGGTTAAACGATGTAAAACCAAAAACTATCCAAAACTAAGAGGCGTGATTCAAGTTCTTCTGTAATTCTTTGCTGGGTTTGCGGAGATTATTTTTTTTTACTTTTAAAACTATGGTATCGGCTGTGCAGATCAGAAGCTTATCTGTTACTTAAAGTAAATATTACAAACAAACGTGCAATTATATAGAGAATATTTATGTGTCATACTGAAGTTACTTAAAGATTAGCGCATATTACAAAAGTGTAAATTGAGTTTTATCTCTCAGTAGCCAACAAACTACCATTTTCAGTTCACGCTGAAGAGAGTGAAGTGCGGTAGGAAAAAATGAATATTAAAACTGATTAGTGTCCAAGGTTTATGATATGCAGTGATTCAAATGCGCACTGCCCAGTAAACAGTCATAAAGATAAGCCAAACCGCAACATGTATTTTAAAATTAATTTTCTGTATCAAATGCTAGTATGAGTTCTCTGTACATACTGGGTGCTTTTTTATTTGGTAAATTACTACCGGAGAGCAACAGTTGCTATGGAGATGAGAGTCACTGAGGCTGTCAAAAAATAACTCCAACAAGCTGTAAGGAACCTTCAGGCTAAATACAAATGTTCTGTTTCATGCAGGCCTCAAAATACACTGCATAAAATTTTAAATAAAACTATTAGCTGCTGCTACTTGGCAGACAGGTAGCAAGCAGCAAACAGGAGATAAAAGCCATTTTGTCATGCAGGGATACGGCCCAATTTTCTGCTATACCACATGCAATTCAACAAACAAACGCTAAAAAAATCATTAAAAACACATTTTTACATTTAAAGGCTTATTTTAACACCACTCTACTGTTGAAATGGAAAGACAAGGAGAGCAGCTTGAAATGCAATCTGATTTTATGACAGAAATGAACCCTAGCTAATACACTCAGGCCCTGTCATATGCTGAAGGTGCCTTCTGGAGCAGTCTGTAAGCACCTGGTGAATAAGTCGCCACACACCATGCGTATACCCGCCAAGTTAAACTAATTAAAGCACACAAATAATCCCACTGCCATTGTTTCTGTGACAAAACAATGCCATCAATGTTTTAACAATACGGAGATGCATTTACATGTTTAACAATTACATAATTACACAGACATTTCATGTATTACACACTTAATACTCAGCATCTTTAGCTAAACTAATGAATATGATATTAGTTAGCCTGCTAGCCACAGAGGAACACAATGGGCCTCTGTGCTGCTGTTTAAAGCCATTTAATATATATTTAATATGCTTCCATTTAAAGCCTATTTAATATCCCCATAATCATGTTTATTCACTGTGGTAAAACCTTCAAAACAAACATTAAAAAGACATCTCACCTGAAAAACATCATCTGAGGAAGCTTCTCACCCGAGGACATTTGTACATGACAAGAATTTAAAATGGACTGATAACATCTCGCTGCGTGACCACACACATCCCAACTGGGTATGAGAAACCATGGTCATGTCATCATGAGGCTTTCGGAGGGACCAAAATGGTGTGGCGAGCTGGCCTCTGAGATGGATCCCCCACCCTGACCCCGGGACCACCAGCTGAGGACAAGCGTGTCTCTTCTGATGAGCGATCCTGCCGGCACCACAGCGTGATGAGTAAGCAGGAAGGGACGGGAGGCCACGTCTCACCCCGTACCACAAAGACAGGAAGTGCTCCGGCAGCACAGGGTTTGGACAGGCAGCAACAGGAGACGCACTGAAGCTCGTAACCAGGTCATCCAAATCACCCCCCCCCCTTACTGCGCCAGAGCAGTTTATCTCACTGAGCAGCAGCGGTGTGCGGCCCCCGTCTGGGAGCTCCCAGAGCTTTATCTGGGGCCACTCCTCTCCACTGTGGATCTGCGGCAGCGTCCGCGCTTCCAAGCGCGGATTCGGGAATGCCGCTCCGTTCTGCAGGGCTGCCCGACGTTTCATGCCGATTGTTGTTGGATTTGCACATCGGCACTGACTCACAGTTCCGCACAGCGTGGAAAAGAGGATTTTAGAAGACACACAGTTAAAAGCACAAAGATCTTCACAAATGCTTCTGAAGATATAATCAGCCACATGTCCCCTTATTTGTTTAGCAGCAGATACATATTCTTTTGTGATGATAATGCAACCTATGTAGGTAAGAATAGCATTAATAATAATAACAATAATAATAATAATAAGCTTGGCAATGAAGTGTAGCCACCTTTCACGGCGCCCATGGAGCTGGGGGTTACGGTCCTTGCTCAAGGGCCCCTGGACATGTAACTATTCTGCCTAAGCCGGCTTGAATCAACAACCTTTCTGATCACAGGCACAGAGCCACTGAACCTCACACTGACCACAAAATGCAAACCTATGAGCAAACCTATGGAAGGTTTTCTGTTAAAAATGTTTAGAAAGAATTATGTCTTTATAATTGTATCTTTATCATATTAGTCTATAAGCATTCTTCCAAAAGGACAGAAATTAGTGTACGACACATAGGGACTAACAGGGAGGACAGACCACTGTCCACAGTGGGACTCACAGGGAGGGCGGACCACTGTCCATAGGAGGACTAACAGGGAGGACAGACCACTGTTCACAGGGAGACATGGAGAACTCATAGGGAGGGCAGACCACTGGCCACAGGGGGACTCAGCAGAACAGATCACTGTCCTCTGCAACCTACATTTTGAAAATGTAACAAAGAGGACAAAAAACTCAAAAGATAAATCATTGATAAAACAGACAAGATGGCAGAT
This sequence comes from Mormyrus iriodes, assembly GCA_011763525.2. Classification (NCBI taxonomy): domain Eukaryota; kingdom Metazoa; phylum Chordata; class Actinopteri; order Osteoglossiformes; family Mormyridae; genus Mormyrus; species Mormyrus iriodes. Next base: position 21,517,966 of record JAAGVU020000032.1, read on the forward strand.
TTGGAATGCCACACCATTACTCTAGCATGCAATATTAATGACAATGAGAAAGAGGCCTTTGATTCCTCGCTGCTTTCATTTACTGTGCTCTGTCTGCCGAGTCAGCCATGACAGACGGGCTGTGAAGCGGACCGCACCTCAGAGGTCTTCCCGACAGCTCCGCGATTCTCCCCCGGCTGAAATGGAGACTCAGCGAAAGCAGGCAGGGGTGTCAGAGCCCTTAGCCAAAAAGAATTGCTTTAAGCTTCACCAAACAGCCCCGTCTGGGAATAGGAATCCCAGTGCACAGCAAAGAAATTCATTTCGCATCTTACTTGTTAAAATGGTGCCGTCGGTAGCGAATGAGACGAGTTTCAGGGTGGAAATCTGAAACGGCGAAGATGCTGCTATCATATAACAGACTTTTATGCCCTGAAACACTCCAATATTGCAGAGTGATTCTCAACCACATCATTCACGTCAAATCAAATCACATCAAATTAACCACTGTGGCGGAAAAACACGCAGGGGTCGCACTGGCGGCCCCCGGGAGCAACATTGGGATTGTGACACTGATGAGGTTTTACCCTGTGGTCAGCGCAACCAGGCTCAGAATACGACACTGATATCGATCCCGCAAAACAAAGGCAGAACTTGGAATACTGCAGGCTCCCCGGCCACTACAAAAAGCCACAAAACTCAGCTTTGGTCAACGTGACACTGTGTGCAGTATTAACCTCAGTGCTGGAAAAGCTTATTCTGGGATTAGTTGATATTTTTTGCAGTCATGAGAGATTAGAGAGGCTGCCTGGCCTTGTTCATGATAAATGGGTCAATGAGTCTCTCTCGATGTTGAACAAACCCGGAGACACTTTGAATAATGTACTGATTCTAACAGGCTCGGCCCACGATACTTTCCCGCTGAATAAAAGATGAACTAAACTCTACTGGTTACCAAGGAGATATGATTCAGCCAAGAACAGCAAGCGATCTGCTCTTTGAAATAGGGGACAGAGCTCAGAGAACATCTTGTATATACAAGAAAACATTCACCATTCATACGAACATTCGCCAAAACCATTCATACTATTTGCTTTTGATACTTTAACTGATAACTATCTCAGCTACACAAATCTGAACTAAGAAGTAAAGAAACCCTTGTTTAAATAAGGCTTTAGCTGCTCAGTAAAGCATTACTCAGAGACGCTGGATGCAAAAGCCAGAACTGAAACGAATTTGGACTTAAATATGGGAGCCATAACACCCCCCAAGGATTATCAAAGACTCCTGGCTGGGCAGACAGGTTAATTACAACAGTAATCGGAGAGGCCTGCAATCTAATTCAGGGAGAACCGAAACATTTATTTAATTCTCAGATGTTGATTTAGTTAAACGTGTTCGTTTGAAACACGTTATCGATGAACTCTGAATCACAGAGCACACGTGTTAAAGCTGTGAAACGGGGGCCAGCCCCGAGCTTAAGAGGAGAGTCCTCCCAGCATGAACACAGCAAGTGGAACATGGAACAAACAACAAAAGCAAAAAACACAGATCACAATCCCCAGCCTGCAGCAAAACGATCCCCGGGGCAGGAACACGTGCAAATACACCTGCAGCCTGACAGTGACCCGACATCCAGGGAACCCAGGATAACTAGCAGTCCGACTGAGTAAAAACTACTTTATTCATTTGCTGTTTCCCCACTGACAATTTCTATTAGCCCAGTGATGGGGGGGATGCCACACAAGCAGATTACAGGCTGTACAGGAACAGGAAACGGGAACCAAATGCCATTATTTTGAATAATACAGCTGTCTGCACATCCGTGGCTGAGGCACTCAGTAGATCTTCCGCTCGACGTCTGTGTGTCTCCTGCAGGTACAGACCACATCACTCAGGTGTCCCCTTAACTGGCGGCAGAGAAAAACCCACGACTCTGCACAGCGCATGCCGCTCCTGCCCCCCCATCGTATTCAACATTACCATCAGGGTTTCTGGGAAATGTATCATGAGTTTCCTATTACAAGGTAATAGTACGAGGCATGAGAAATAAAACAACACTGATCCATGCTGGCTTGTAGAAAAAAAAATTATATACAAATAAACTGAAGAAATGACCAATCTATCAGGAAGAGATTCCCATAACAATCCAGGGATAGAGAGAGACCAAATAAATCTCCTCCTTTCCCTCCAACATTAAACTGAAATGTGCATATGCTTCAAAGCCAGACTTACATTATTTATAAAGCCTTTCCTGAGGATCCTATCGCTGTCTAAACAGGTCGACAATAAGTGGATTTACAGAAAGACAATGGCTGTTTGTTTTTTTATTTTTAACTTGTATATAATGATTTTGTGAGCACTGAAAAAGCAAGCAGTGGTTTTCTTTTCTGCAGTATGTCCGTAAAACTGTCATGGCCACCATATCCCAGCATGCACCTGGACAGCCTCACTTTGATCCCATAAACCTGCCATTACTTCATCACCCAAATCTGACCCAGCTGCACACCCCCTGTTCCTCCATGAAGAGCCTTCCTGGTGCAGCCCCATCAAGCTAAGGAGCTTATGCTTGCCTCCAAAATGGAGCCCCCTCCTTCTTATAGATGTTGGAGAGCAGGGCCCGTGATGCGTGTTGGAGCATGAAAGCAGTCGGTGGGGAAAGCAAATGGCAGAAAGGACCAGAAACATATGTCTTTCACACACGTGCTCACAACACTAGTGACAACAAAGATCTCTGTGAAGAGTTAACAATATTAGCCAGACAGCCACTGATTATAAAGGAGGGGGCAGAGTAACCCAGCGGTGCATGAAAATGGCCGCATGCTTCGCTCAGCTTCAGGGATGAAGACCCATTGAGGAGCTTGTTACCCCATCGAACCTCACAGACATCTGGACTAAAGGGGCCTTTGATTCACCCTGCAGCTGGAAGGGTTCGGTCCCAAACGGGTTTAACCATCCCTGCGGCACGTGGTCAGGTGCTGGCCAGCCCGATCCGGAGCCCGAGCTGGTTAGCGGGGGCCAGAGGGGCTTGAATAATCACCCCCACCCCCCACAGCTACCTCAGCTTAAACACAGCCTCATTTGCCATTTCCACACTGCACCTCATTGTCTATACACTGCTGGATACGGTACAGAATCGGTACGCAAAACTGCTGACATTGAGTGCGCTCTGATGGCTATTTACAGCAGCTCTGATAGCTATTTAAGGCGGCTCCGAGTCGGAACGGCCCACAGCCATTCCCAGCGTATGGAAATGCACCCGGCCGGCCGCCTCCTGCATCCCAGAAAGAGACGGCATACAATCTGCCAGCGATGCCCATTCCCACGCGCGGAATTGACTGCCTAATACTGCCACATGTGGACTTTCAGATATTCTAACCTCATGCAAACACATTTATATTTCAGTGGTGTTCCACCAAAGCAGGGAAATTCCTGTTTTCCACGGTCTATATGCACTGAAAGCTGTCAGACGAATGAGTGATTATACAATAAAAAGGGCAGATTAAAAGGGCAGAAATTCTAATAACACATTTTATTTGACCTGCCCCATCTCCCTTTTGCACAATATAATGGCACTGCTTTCAGCCAATGCCGAGCTGGGGATTGCAATGTAATAAACACTGCAGGTGCTTCATCCGAAAGGTAAAATCATTGGTATCCGTATGTCGGACATTACAGAATGCTTTACACTGGTATAAAGCAAGAGCAGGAATATATGGAAAAGGCAAAAAAGAATTAACACATTAATTAGATGAATTAATCCAACGGCATTAAGATACAGAGGACTGTGTCTCCCGGTAAGTGTTACATATTAACAGATATTTAATTTGATAAAACAATTAGAGCAAGTGACATTTCTCTTTCTCCTGCGGTGTGCATACAGAAGGCCTGGGCTGAGGTTTAGCCCCTTATCAAGGTGATTAGGGGAAACGCTGGCAAGGGGAGCTACAGATAAAACGGCTCTTTCCTCCAGCAGGACTAACTCCTGCTCCTCCACATCACGCGCTCACGCATTCGTCTCACTGGACGTCAAGCACCTAACCGTAACCAAGGTTACCATAAAAAATATGGTCTTCCCCATGCAACACTGTGACTTCATTATGAGAACAACAAATGTGTTCATCACTTGGAGGCAGATTAAAAATATCATTTGCAATTTTGACCATTTGTGCTTTTTTTTGATGAGGTTTTTCAGGTGACTGGACTGAGGCACTTTCCTACAATTCCCAGCGAGCCCGTCAGCGTCACCTACACTACTCTTCATCTTACTGTAGCATGGAGGCCTCATGGGAAACGGAGGCATGGAAAGTGACGCACAGAAAGAGGTCCACCGTTTAATATAAATAGGTACATTGGTTTAAAAAAGTGGAATGCGGAAAAAAAAGGCAGAAGTGGGCACCATGTGTACTGACAGATGAAAACGCTGAAAAAGGCTGGGCCTGGACGTTATGCTCTGATGCAAGCAAGTGACACCCCTCAGAATCCCAGTCCCCAGGACAGCCAGTAGGCGATGGTGATGCAGTCCGCTGTGTAAGAAGATGGGTACTAGTGAATGGGTAAAACACACTGAGTGATCATGTAACAAGACAGCCATGCAAGCCCACTATGGTCAACGTGTCCTGCAAGCGTCCAAAATGGATGATGAGTCCCCTGAATGATCTCACTCAGCCAGGACCACAATAATAATCCAGATTCTGACACTTTTCAGCTTGGAGATGGTGTCCACATAATAAGTGGCCTGGGAGGGGGACGGGGGGGGTCGCCATGAGAGACAGTGACAAAAGAGGAGGAGAGCAGCCTGTCAGGAACTCACCCAAGAGAAACGCGTTTTTAAATGTTTATTAAAGGCTCACGCTGAAACAGCACAATTAAACACATCAAACAGTCAACCCCCTCCCACGGCACTCATGCCCAGCTCTCCTTAAATCCCTCTTTCACACAGTTTACAGAGTCAAAGGCCTCACACATCACTGGATGCACTGAATCAAGATCACAGCATAAATTGCACTGCTACATCAGCCTGTAACTCTCCAGAGGACAAACCGCACCGCAAAGCGGCATGGTGGCCTCGACTCCACCCGAGCGGATTGTTGTTCATTTAAATGCTGACCGCAAATCTGTAAACCTGCACAGGACACAGGCTGGGGGATGATGACCTGCAGAGAGTCATTTGAATATGGTTGGGAGTAATTTTGGGGAACATGGTGCCCTGATTGAGGGTCTGTACAACTTAAATCCTGCAACAGCCATGAGCAGGACAAACATTTGGAAAGTGGATGGATGGATAGAGGGATCCGGGATAAATTCACAGGGCGGCTCACTAACGAGCAAGACAGCAAAACACGGGTGGGAGAACGACAGGAAAAGGGCAGCTTCACATGTCGACGGGTAATCTAATGGCCAGCCTGTTTCACAGCGGCCAATCAGGAGGCAAACAGCTCCGGCGTTCACGGCAACATTGCACAAAAGTGCCTGTAATTGGGTTCCGCAGCAGAAAGCCTGCTTCTGTTCTGCCCCGAGCTACATTATGCGTGCGCCTTGGCAGGATTAAAAGCTTAAAAGCTGGATTTCATTCATGCGCTTTATACAACAGTCAGAAAGGGCCTCTTCACGTGACAACTGTAAATAGGAAGAAAAACAATGTTAAAGAACGACTGAATTACTAAATACCCCAGATGTAGCATAAAAAGGCAAAAAAAAACAGCATTATTTTAAGTGCGGACGTTATAATAAAAACGTAAGATTAAAAAAAAAAAACAGTTTTATGAAAGTAAAGAAATGCTACACATTATCTGGGCTGCATATTCATATGCATGATTCTGGTAAATGGGTCCTATGGCTACAGTAGCTGCCTTTCCCTGTTGGTTGAGCTTGGGGTGACCAGATAATCCATGTCAGCAAACACGCTGAGCTACTTCAGGTTTTACGACCTAATTAAATACTGAAAGGCTCCTGTGCTTAGCTGAACAGTTCAGTTCTGCTTGTGTGTGGACTCTGGTTTAGTTCCTTGATTTCACATTAACATTAGTGATACATGCATGATTATAGGAGACTGAGCAATCAGCACATAGCAAGAACTCAGTACTAAAGTGAAATCCACATCTTTTTAACTGAAATGGTAATTTACAAACCCTGTCCTAACTCAAAGTGTCCTTCCTGACATGGATTATCTGGTACCCTAGTTGAGCACCCAGATGAAAGAAACCTACCCAGGTTTGGCTATAGGGGGATCTACATGGGTTCCATTACCGAAACTTAGACAGACAAAAAGTAGTGGATCAATTAGAAATATCAATGGTTCAAACTCTAAAGAAAGGCAACCAAACCATCAAACTGCAAAATAATATCTGGAGATATTCCAACCAAGTAACTGTAAATGGCTGACCCCACTACCTTCCCGCTTCATAGAGAGGTCACAAGATGAGGACATTACATACTCCATGTATTGCGAACACTGCCCCCTGCTGTCTGGCATGGCACATGACATAGTATACATATTGAAAACACCGCCCCCTGCTGGCTGGCCGGACACATAATGCCACACGACCTTCAATGGCCCCTCACATAGTTCTTAAAAAAGGCCCCATTTCAAGCAGAGGACAAACGGACCTTGAAGAAGCATGATCTTCACAGTGACCACGCCGTGGCCTTTCCAGGAGCCATGAGGACAGATGTAAAACGACACAGGGAGTCAGTCTCTGAGATGTGCCATTTACCCAGCGTTGTGTCACTGTCTGTGAAAGCCAGGAGGCAGCCAGGACCATCTCCTCATTTAGCAAATGCTGGATTATAAGCAGGAAGAAAAAGGCCACTATAGAAGGGAATACAAGTCTGCTGATTAATTAATAACGATCCTTATGAGCAAGGAGCTGAAGATGAGAAAGTGGTGCCATTTAAACACAGAATTTGAAATGAAAGCTTCTTGAGAAACTTAATGTTTTGATCAGCAGCAGCAGTTTAATGATCAGTGGTGTTTACCACTCAAATCAGGTTCTAAGGCTCCAAACTTTAATGTCAGTATATTAAATATTAAATAAACACGTTCCTCTTTTAGGAGACGCGGGAACAGCATGCCCCGCTAACCAGCTAGCTGGTTATACTCCTGACTCTACTTGCTAGCTAACATTAACATTACATGCAGCCATGAAACAATCAAATTCCTGAAGTCTTTTCAGTGTGAACTGCTTGGACACACGTGCACAGAAACACACAGACACGTGGGTGGGGCAGGCAGAGAGCCCCACCCCCCACCTCACCTCTCTTCCTGGATTCCTTCCTCACGCTGGGTCTGGCAGCCGGCTGAAGCTCCGCCTCTGTTGACATCCTACTGAGTCCTTATTCCTCTTCAAAGCAGGTCCGGTCCGGTGGCGTACGCAGGCTCATTCAGGGGGGGAGGGTCCCGCGCACTGCCGGTCAGTCGCTGCTCGCACTCAACCCTGACACGGCATCTCAGTCACTCTCGTCGAGGGCTGCGGGACGGGAATGGGGGTGTGATTTAGTGCAAGGAAGAATAACGGGTGACAGTTTAAGGCTGCAGTCATAGGGATTTTACTAAAGTCCCTAAAAAGGATTTCAGATCGGTTATCTGCAAAAGCACAGCATGCACTGGCCTGCAGCTGCTCTTTTTAAGGAGTGCGGGGTAACCTGAGGACCAGGCAAGCATCCACCTCACAGGGCAGGCATGTCCTTCAGGCAGAAGACATACTGCGTGTGACGATCAGCGATTGGCAATAACCCACATTCAGGGAGGACAGAGGCGGGCTGCGGTGGCAGAGATAGCTCAGAAACAGCAGCGTGGTCAATGCATTTTTAATTAGATTAAAAACACAGTGGGCCGTGCACTTCACGGACGTCGACAGGGAGACGAGTGGGAATCTCCGGCTGCTACCAGAGCGCAGAAAGACAATAAGCCACTGCCAAGGCCTTTCCAGAAAGTACACAGTGTCTGTGCTCGTGACGGGAAGCTCAGTTTCAAAACGATAACTGCATAATATTAAAAGACTCATAAACTATATATTATATTATGTTTTGCCCCCCCCCCCCCACACAAACAAACATATATACACATACATATGTAATATATGTGTGTGTGTGTGTGTGAGTATATGTTTGAATGTACGTATGTATTTTTCTTTATTATTTAGAAGGAGACTCAAGGTTACCTCACAAAAGTAAAAACAACTGCAACAAACCCAACAACACTAATACAATCAGAAATTGCATAAAATCAAAGACTTCAAAGAAATAAGTGCTGAGCTTTGAAACAGATGGAATGAAAAGTGAGTATACCAGTTTAAATATTGTATTACAGAATCCAGTTGACAGATACCAGAGAGATGAGAATTCCAGAGTTTGGCTGCAGTGTGAGAGAAAGCTCTAGCACTGGTTTAATGTCCGGGTCAGAAAGCAGACAATGTCTTTGTGGGACCAAATGTCCCCACAATGTGATAAAAACCTGATATTTTGACACTTTTCCAGTCCCCATAAGGAGAAACGCAATTTTACAAAGATCAATGAATGCAATTAAAACACTTGCGGCAAAAATCTTGCATTTTGCTCTTATGATTATGGTTATGGTTATGGTTAGGGTTAGGGCTGGGCCGGGGTTAAGGTTATCATTGTTGAGATTAGGGTTATGCCCATAGAAATGAATGGGTATGAATAGAAATCTGTGTGTGTGTGTGTGTGTGTGTGTGTGTACATGCGTGTGTTTGTGTGTGCGTGCGTGTGTGTGTGTGTGCGTGTGTGTATGTGTGTGTGCGTGTATGTGTTTGTGCGTGTGAGTGTGTCTGTGTGTGTTTGTGTGTGTGTGTGTCTGTGTCTGTTTGTGTGTGTGTGTGTGTGCGTGTGTGTACGTGCATGTGTATGTGTGTGTGTGTGTGTGTGTGCGTGTGTGTACGTGCATGTGTATGTGTGTTTGTGTGTATGTGTGTGTGTGTTCGTGTATGTGTGTGTCTGTGGGTCTGTTTGTGTGTGTGTCTGTTTGTGTGTGTGTGTGTCTGTGTGTGTCTGTGGGTCTGTTTGTGTGTGTGTCTGTTTGTGTGTGTGTCTGTGTGTGTGTGTCTGTGTGTGTCTGTGTGTCTGTTTGTGTGTGTGTCTGTTTGTGTGTGTGTCTGTGTGTGTGTGTCTGTGTGTGTGTGTGCTTGGTCCCAGTTTTTAAAGATACAGTGCACCAGTACAACTGACATGACCCATCTGAGCACTGTAGCATCAAGAAAATGTAAATATTTTTTTAATTGTACTTCAGGATTGATGTTCTTGGCATTTGTAAAGATGACCTTGACCAGAGAGGCAACATTTTACACAAATTGTTAAATGCATCCACGCTTATGCTGCTGAATAGTTAACGAGTTCCATCTCAACTCATCTCTTTTCTTAATTACAGTGTCCTGTTGTAATAATGTTCTGCAGTATTTCATATTTAATGAAGTTCCATTTTTCAGAATTTTAATGTTTGGCAAAGACTAGTCACCAGAAGTTCATGACAGGTCATCTGAACAACGTGAGATGGCGTCAGGTGAGACACTCTGCGGCTTCATTATAGCGTTTAATACAAAACAGCTTTAGTGTCATCTGGTATGATAAGGCAAAATAAAATACATGACCAACGCAGGAATAATAGCCACGGCAGATCTGCGAGGCACACCACAACCCTAGCAAGCAGCAGGGACAATTTCCCAGTATTTCCAGTAACTGGCCTCATCGGCAGTCAGAGCCTTTCCCTGAGGAAACCCAGCTGAACCGCAAATGTTGCTCTGTATCCAGCTCTGCTTAGACAGGCAGTTTCGTTCATGTCACCACAACAAAGGGCCTGGTCAGCCAGCCACACCGGCAGTGTAACCCGCACTCGCAACCACAAAGAGCTCCCGTATCCTTACACCATCAGGGTGCCTCCCAAAACCCCATCAGATATTACCTTAATGTCTTTCAAAGTCTTTAATGTCTTTAAACACAAAATACAAAAGATACAGAAATTATTACCTCAAGAAAACTATAGAAAAACAAGACATAACAGCAAAAGACATGATCAGAGGGTTTCCTCGATACTGGAAGGAAAGCGAAGATGCCGGATTTCTGGACCAGTCACAGGAACATGTTTCTCTGTTCGCCGAACTCCTTCAAAAGCCAGGAGCAAAAAGCAAAGCTCTCCTCTAATAGCGTCCAGGAGTGTAATTACTTCCTCCTGCCATCAGGGGAGGTAAAACAGCAAAGGGTAATCTATTTTCGGTGTCTTGGTGAGAAGCTTCATCCAACAAAGACATTGCCTACAAGCCATCTTAGACAGTTCAAAACGGTCAAACCAAAATTTTCACTTCATTAATTGGCAGCCCTGTCTGTGAGAAATCTGCCAAACTTGCCACACAATATACCAAGGGTCGCCCTCTGGGTAACACTGTTTCTTTATGCGGTCAGGGGTTCAGATGTGTGCAGTGTGCATGTTTTCTCTACACTCAAAGATGTGCAGGTAGGCTAAATGGCATCTCTATTGTATATGCCCTGCGATGGACCAGCATCCTATCCAAGGTGCACATTACACACACATTATTTAGTGGCCATGGTGACATGGCAAGGGAGGAAAGGTTGTGGTCAGACAGCAGCAGCCTAGGAGCAGATGAGATTCAAACTCACAACCTTCTGTACACAAGCACAGATTTCTAGCCATACCTAGCCACAGACCAGCCTCTTCACGCTGCTGGGGGTACCTCGGCTTTGTGCCCTATGCCACCTGAGATAGGCTCCGTGCCCCCCTGTGACCTTGACCAGGATAAACGGCTAGATGGATAGATGTTATGCCTGGATTGTGTCCATTCAAAATGATGAACACAAATCCAGGACCAACCAAGAAACAAAGGCATTCATTTTGTCTACACCCTGTTAGCTAGACAAAACAGAGACGACTCACTCTATGCACACTAAAGCCACTTTCCTAAATCTGGGTTAACTTCTCCTCCGGGAGAAGCAGTCACATTTACTGAGCACAGATATGGCACAATGATCCAAAAATTCCCGTCTAAGTTTAGACCCTATTTCCTCAGTCCTAGATTTCAGAAAAAAATTACCAAGAGCTGACTCTGAGCAAAAGGTACACCGAACCCCCCCTCCCCGAGGCAGCACGCAGTGGCAAAGCTTTGGATGGAGCGCTGCGATTTACTAAATCTGTACATTAAGCGAACTAAGGCACTGTCCCCAGGAGCGCTGTGAAAGTGCATTTATATTCAGGATTAAAGTGGATTTCACCCATCACTGATATTAAGATGCTTTTACTTAATTAGTAAAATTGAGTTATATGGTCTGAATATGTCTATTTTTGTTTTGTCAAGAGAATCTCCCAGTCAAAACTGCCATAACAATCTCCATATTCCAGATCACCATACAGGTAAAAGTAGAAATTAGACGTAAATAGATACTCACTTTATGGCCTCAAAAATGCAAACACGATCCAGCGGGAAGTTCAACAACAATAAACATTCTCATAAAACAGATTCAGACTTCATCAGATTCCACTAGAATTTCCCTTAAAGCAACACAAACACTATGCTGTTTATTTGGGTAATGTGTCTCACAGACACAGAGCAGTACATTAAGAAACAAACTCATCATTTATCCATCAGAATTATGAAACGCATATTTATTGCAGTGATATGACTGACTTCATTTGTTCTGGACTGATGTGTCACCTTTCTTAACAGCAGACTGCGGTGGGGCTTAGCAGTATTTGGATTTAAATGATTTCTCCGCATTGGTCAGACAGCAATCGCACAGGTAAGTACATTGGTACCAGTTCACTGTGACAGCCACAGTTTGTCATTACAAAGCCAATTCTTCATATGAGCATTTCTGACGTGTCTGAATGGTGAACATTTATTTTAACAAATAAATGTTTAAAAAAGGCTCAGCCAAAATCAGGCATCTTACACAAAAGCCAGCTCCGCTGTTCCACCATCAGCGTGAACAGATGTGCCCGTTCAGGGATTATCCACCATGTTAGCAAACACTATATGCAGAAACAGGCGGGAAATTGGACGCCCATAAGTCAGACTGCAAACGTAATCCCCATAAATCACCCGCAGCCAACAGGAAGACAGCGCCAAGGAGATACCATGTGCTACGGCTAACAGTGCAGCACCCTCTACAGGTTGAAACCGGCAGTGCAGGATAGGCAGTTGGAAAGGCCTGCTTTGGCTAGCAACCGAAATCAGAAAAAAAATGATAGACACACGGAGATTCTCTCACTCTCTCTCTCTCTCACACACACACACATGCTCACAGTTTATATATTATATATTCCTATCACTGTGCAGACTCTCCATTCATTTCGATGGGTATAACCCTAACCCTAACCCTAACCTTAACCTTAACCTTAAGTAACCAAACAAAATAAAAGTCTTTTGGCATTTTCGTTTTTTTGATTGCAGCCACATATTTTTATAAAAGTGAATTTACCCTTGTGGGGGCTGAAAAAATGGTCCCCACGTCAAAATAACATTTCTTGTCTCATTGTGGGGGAAATTTGGTCCCCACAATGTAAGGCATACCTGGCCCCTACACACCCTTACAGACACACAATAACAAACACACAACAAACACAAACAAACACCCTGAGAGCAACAGACACACACTGAGTGTAACAGACACACAGTCACAGACACATTGTCAACCAGCTGCCTTGGCTTTGCAATTTCACCATCCGCACCAAGCCCTGTATTGTGGTGATTTAATGCTATATTCTAAAATCCAAGAAGATACGAGGAACCATTTTGCATATTTGCAAAATAACTATTGCCTACTTATATATCCATGGATTAAAGTAATTTATTTTAATCCATCTTCCAGTTGCTCACCCAGTACAGGGCTGGGGGGGCCTGCACACCTGAAGGAGACCCCCCACTCCACCCGCCCTCCTGATGACATTACAGAGGTGGCCCGCCCAGCAGACTGCAAAGCCAGGGAATAACCTGCATTCCACTGGGAAGCCCAGACCCCAAAGCTGAGCAGGGTGCTAAGGCAGGGGACAAAGGGACACCCTAACAGCAGGTGGGCTCGGCCCACCCGTCTTTTACTCATCATTAACGATTCCAGCCAATGCAGGTGCAGGCCACTCTTCTCAATTTGCTCTTTGCTTTAACAGCCTCTGATTTCTGAATTCATTCATATGTAATAAATGTCACACATTCGGCAGCAGAACTAGGTACATGCAGGTCGGCCTGCAGGACGACCATCTCCACCGAATAACCTGCGTCTTCTCTCATTACAGCACTAAGTTATGCTCTTGAGTGACCGGAACCTTCTGCAGGTGCATCCTATAAAGAGGAGTGAGTCCCTCGCTGTGACAGAGCCAATCTGTCCACCACTCACGAAGCCCCAGATGGGTACGAACAGAATCATTCGGAACCTGTCGAATTGGTTATTGTAACATGTAGATTCAAGCCTAGTCCTGCAGTCAGGTTAGTTACGATATAAAGGAGCCGTACAGCTGAGGTTTAATCAGGAATAGAGAGGTAGCCTTCCTAAGTTTGGGAGGTGGGAGATCACAGAGGAGCTAAAGATGTAAAGCGCAGTCCATCAGCTGACTGGGGGCCTGGGGCCGAGGGCCCGGAGCTGACTGCAGACGAGAGGAAGGCCAGTTCCTGCTATTTTACCGTAAATTAAACGCCATCTGTACCCCGGGTTACTTCCACTGCAAGGTGCATTGATGTAAAAAGTCCTTTTTCCATCCTGAACTGAGGCAGCAGCCACCTACAAGTAAGTGCAGATTAAAGACGCTTTCCTCTGCAGCGCCAATCCATCACACCAGTGGCTGAGCAGAACAGTAATGGAAATGTGCCGTCCCACGCAAACACACCGGGCCGCCCGTCTGCCAGCCCGAGGATGAGAGCATGCAGCTTGAGGACCCAGCCCCTTTGTCAAAACCACGGCCCTTCTGGTTGTCCCGTTTCACTGCCGAGTAAAGCCCGAGACGAGAATTACACTCAAAGCAGAAACAGGAACTCACAACGAGCTGCTGCTCCAGAAAGTGATTATGATCGTAATGATAATAAATAATGTTCTAATAAACGGGAAAGGGCACTTGTGCTGAAATCTGATTAATCTCCATAAAGAGACAAGTTAGGCACCATAGCTCCAGAAGTAACAGATGAGATGCAGCTGGACCCAAAGATGTGAAGCAGAAACTAACGTCACAAGCAGAGGAATCACCACAGCCTGTGTTCCACGCCGCCCCCTAATAGTGCGCCCCCTAGTTCTTTCCAAACCCAGGTGGCTCGTGCACACAAAAAACAGCCTGACTGTGACCAATCACAATGCACACACCCACACACACACACACACACACACACACACACAGATACACTTACACTTTTTTTGCTGTACCAAGGAACCATGAGAAATTTACTTAATGATATAACTAAACAAACGAAAAAGTAGCTATTTGTAAGATATTATATGCAACATTTTTCCCTAGTGATCAACAAAAAATATTTCAAAAAACAACAGGAATCCAGCAGCTAATGCTGCTCTGACCCCTAATGAAAGTATCAGTGCACTGAATCATTACATCTGCCATATTTAACAAAAAAGAAACATGCCCTTCGCTAACATTAAAATAAAACGCTACACACAGTATGTAAACAGGAAGTGCTTTAACACGGTTAGGTTTAAAGTCTGGTGAGCAGGTCATATGACAACTTATTACTGAAAGACTGATTTTGTGTTGAATGGATTGTTAAACTTAACGACACACGGTGACATCCCACCTTCGGAGTCACCTTGCCAGATATGTCAATTGAGTGGTCCGAGAATGATGCTTGGATTCCCACCTTAATTCCTGTTTTCCAGCACGGACCCCACAGAATGAACCAGCGCCTCTCGCGGGGATGAGGCCAGGCCACCTTCTTTCCACCACACTTAGGTGACACAGGCTGTAAAGCATACCCACCATCACCCTGATGGGCATGCAGGTCCGCGGAGTGAGAGGATTCGGTTCTGGGAGCACAGACTTGTCCGGAAAGCTAGCGAGGCATTAAAGAGGCCTGGGACACAGGCTGCCTGCAGAGCCACCTCCAAAGTGAGATGATGTGAGGCAGCTGGGTTCATTTCCGGGTGATGAAACGCCCCGCCCCTACTCCGTCTCCACCCAGGTAATGGCACCCCCCTGTCCGTGGTTATGCCCCCAGTGACACTCCTGCCATTTCCCCTCCTATGCTCCCAATAACGAAATCCATCTGCCCTTTAAATATCCGACAAGAGGAACCAGAGACATGGAAACGCAGCCACATCCATCCATCCATCCATCTTCTAATCATTTATCCTAGGCAGAGTCACAAGGAGGAGCTTCATATGACAGAGCTGCCAACTCACACCACTCCTTATTCACATTAACAGCATCACCATGGACACGTCACGGAGGAGGCTTTATGGTGAGCTTTGGAAAACAGAGATAAACAGAGGAAGAGCCTCCATCTGAGGCTGAACAAGGGGGAAACTCCAGGGCCCCACACGTAAAGAGGGGGATTTCAGGTCAGGCGGTAAATAGGGAGAGCTGGGGGTGGGGTGGGAGGGGGGTGCATCTCACGCGCAGGGTCGCCCGAGCAGCAACAGCAGCAAAGGAACGCCATTTTAGCAGCTCTCATTAGGCAGGGCAGATCCGTCTCGGCATGCGGCTAAACACTCCCAGGACTGCAGGCAGAAATGCGACATTCGACAGAAACATCACCATCCTCCTTTCCAGACTAAATAAATCAATCAGCGGAAAAAGCAGCCTTTGTCTGAATTCGTATGTATGATTAACATTCCTTAGTCTACAACATTAAAAGGTACGAATTATGAGTAAATCAAATTAAACTATTAACCACCTTCATGAGAAAAGGATCATGTGTCGGAGGGACTGCATGCTGGCGGCGTGTCACTGGCAGTGTGTTTGTTTATTCCTGCGGCGACAGCTCGCGGGCCCCCGCTTAAGGCTCTCTTATTTCACTCACATGCCTGAAACATCGGGCACTCTGTATGTATGATTTAGGGAGGGAAAATAAAGCCTGAATAAGGAATGAGCGGCATTCTCCTGTGACTCTTCCGCCGCGCTCCTTGTTACTCCTGCTAAAATGTAAATTGGAGCCTCTTCTTTGCACCCTGTCTTCATGCAGGATGAGCGCTGGCTTTGTGTCTGGGTCCATGCCCTCGCCTTAATTAGTATCGCTCACTCCAGTGCTTTTCCTGCTTAATATTTCCATTCTGCGTCACTCGCATGCATTTAATCTCTAGAGTCAGGTCAACAAGGGAGAGAGATTTTAAATATGCCCGTCGTTGGTCGTTTTTTTAATGGATGCATCTTCAAGAATTCATAAAGGCAATTTGTGGAGACTGTCGGGTACTACAAGAATGCTAACAGACATCTAATAACAAATCAATCCACTCAGAAACAGGAGTCTAACCCACTGTTACAGCACACAGTGTCAGACTCATAAATATATCAAATGAATAATAAGCCTAAAGATTTAAATCACCAGGCTTTTTTTTTTTTAGGGTAGAAAATCTGGGTTTAATGAGGGAGGCAATCATCAATTATTCAAATCCGCTGCATAAACAGGCCGCTTGTACAGCTTTGTTCTGGGGTCACGCTGAAGTCTTGCACACCCCTTAGACAGCACTGTCCTCCTTCCGCTGGTTCCCCAGCTTCCCACAGCTTCCCCTTTAATCTCGTCGAATTGCCTGATCGGATAAATGAAGGAAACTCGCTCTGCGGAGATCTGCGTCTCGCTGGAGCCCATGGGTAAAATTCCAGTTCACTGATCACAAACCTTCTCAATACGCCCATCGCGCAGGAAAGTGACACGGCAGACACCGCCACTGTGCATTCTCCTGTTGACGACAATAAGCCGATTACCGCCCCACGTTTCGCGTTTTCAGGCAGTGTTCTTCTGATGTCACCCCAGGGAGGGAACGCAGAAGAGCCCGCCTCACTGGCCTTGCTGTGTGAGCGTTAGAGCTTAAAAAGCAAGCGTGAATCTCTAAACCAAACGTTTAGCTGCCCTGCGTAAATGCTGATTACATCTAAAAGACTTGATTAAATCAAAGAGTATAGCAACAACAAGCTATTACCATTAAAATGACGAACACGTCTTTACTACTTGTTAATCTAGGAAGCACAAACGGACATTAAACGCGTGCTTTCAAGGCCAAATAAAAGACTCAAAGAGAACCGTTAGATGTTTTGGTCGGAAATGACCGCCGACTAATAAATAGATCCCACTACACTCAGACACTTGCCACTAATGCTAATGTTAAGTCAATACCACTTGGTTAAATATTTTATGAAGCATCGAGCAAGGCTAATTGGTTAGCTTAAAGAACATTTTATCACTCTTGGTGGCGAAATATTTAACCTCTGCCTCAAACCACATGAGTAATCATTAAAGAGCTGGTGAGCTTTGATGGAGATCAATCACCGAGCACTTTTGGGACTTCGGGTTTCATGCTCCTTTTGACAAAGACCAGCTCTGCATTCCTACGCTGAAGGAGAGAGCTGTTTGCAAATGGCCGCATCATCACAGAAATCACTCGGTGCTCTTCTTCAGTCGACGTTTCCATCCAAACATTGGTGCAATCTGTGATTTTTTGGGTTAAAGCTGCATCCCAAGACACCAGAGCATTGCTCAGATAATCCACCATCAAATATGGCTCCACTGATTCACTTGCAGTTACAGCTCTGAAGAGCTCGAAGCTGTGGGACTGTACCCGCCGGCACAACGGTATACATTATCAGAAACAGCAACGTGCCGTGAATACGCTGAACGGCAAGACACCCAGCCAGGCCCCTAACAGCCACCACTGAGTATTTCCAAGCAAACCCTCACCAGCTAATTGCAGTGTAAGATGACAGAACGCGGTTTGTCTGTGTGCGCTAATTTGCCGGTGTGGGATCTGGGGATCAGGGCTGCCAAAGCTTTTTTTTGGCTCTCCCCTTAGGCGAGCAGATATGTTTGCAAAGGGGGAGAATATCAGCGTGGGGGATTTGAGCCTCAGGAAAGCCAGCCCATTCATGCCACATTTATGGCACATTCAGCCAGAGGCCATTTCATACGGACAACATGAGCACAGTGCCTCCAAACGGGCCATCGCCAGGCGGTGTATTAAATGGTCCGAATGTCTGTGTGAGGATTTCTCTGATCTCCTAACGAAGCCATTGTGGAGATCCCCACACCGGCTTACCGGGACGTCTCTGCAGAACAGGTGCGGCCTGCTACATCTTAGAAGACAGCACCCTCAAATCCATTTCCTTTATGGTCTAACTGCTGCTGACTAAATGTTTTACCCTGTTCTGCGGATTCGCATTGGTGTCGGAGCTGATCAAAGAGCTTTAGCGTGTATTAGAATCATGATATGTCACAGTAAGTGTGTCTGTGAAGCATCGCTCCTGGGGACACCATTGTCTTTTAGCTGAGACATCCATTCTGTGAAAAAAAAAGCTCCTTCAACAATGAGCCCATTTCTAAACTCGTAATCCCTGGAAGAGAGCATTTGGTCAATTTGAAACGGCTCCATTTCTGACAATAGATGGGGCCATCCATATTGGTCAAGGGCAGAGGAACATCAGCAGAAGGTTTATGAGAACGGTAAAGGACTCCAGCTCTCGGCTATCAGGAACATGCCTCGGGTAGAATGTTGATGATCACCTGTCTGTTTTTACGACTGGTGGGCATCATGGATACTCATTGGCATATTACCCCTCAGCGGAAGGACTCCGCAATCATGCAACCCACACCACACTGACAGCCAAAGTTAGCTTGCAACTACGTCCTACATGAGAGAGTCTCAGATACAGTCTAGGTCTATATCCCATCATGCACAACATATTCAAGGTCACTAATAACCCAGTCTCGAACTCGGACTCTATGCGGATCATGCTGCACTTGGTGGCCCTCACTTCCCTGAGATGTTCCTCATGCCATCAGTGTCTCAAGCTGGGCATTGATCATATATCACATGTACTGTGAACTTACGGACCAGAGAAGGTCCATCCCAAACTCCAGGCCCCATTCCTCCCAGGCCAACCTCCCTCAGCACCAGGGTCCCTTGCATACAGCCGGATGGCTTCTCCTTCTCTTGCCAGAGGACGCCCCCCCATCTCCATACCGAAGCGTGGGAGGCATGTCTGACCCCTGGGACAGATCCTGTGGCTGCAAAATCTCACCACAACAGCAGCCACCTGCCATCTGCAAAAACTGGCAGCATTTCCGGGTTCATCAACAAAGATTTCTGCAGATACTTTGCAAAAGCTTTCAAATACAGATTTATTGTATAGTGTATAGAGGTTATTGTAAAAATGCTACCCCTCTATGAACCTGTAGTAATACTATGACCAGTCAAAGCCAACAGAATACAGGGTCTTATTATATTTTAGTAAACTGGCTCTCTATTTGAATCTGTAGCATTTAAGGGACTATGCCTTTAATACGGCCTCCAGCCAGTGAACCCAAGCTTCCTGTGTCTAGTTAGTGTGGTGCCATAGTCAGTAACAACAGGAGGGATGAAGGCCGGCGCCCCCTGCCGCACAAGGGGGAGGTACTCAGGACCATCAATCATACTCCGTGTGCCAATGACAGCCTCACACATAGGAAGCAGCAAATCAAATGAAATATGGACAGCAGGGAGATGGGCAAATCAACAGCCAAACACAAGAAATGCACAGCACTGCGGCTCTGTGACTGGAATTGGCAATCAGGGATCCCCGATGTCCACGGCAGCCCCCAGGCCCTCGACAGCTATGCCCACTTGTGCCACATCACTACAGAAGTCAGTTAATTCAAATCAACATTTACTAGACTCGTTAACCAGTCGTTGGAGGGTACATATGATAAACAGCACACAGATTCTTTATAAGAATGCAAAGTTATGAGTTGATAATGAGAAACATAACTAGCAAAAGCATTTGAATCGGAGTTTAACCCTCAGTTCAGTTAATTATGAGTGGTGACAGAGATCCGGCACACTGTCCCTCCACCCTGACATGGCTGTGAACTTTCTCCTCCTTCAGCCTTGGTTTAAATTCAGCTCACAGCAGCCGCCGTGTGACTTGTTACAGCAGCGCTCAGCGCCGTAGTCCGGGGCCGTTTCTGGTGCGCAAGTTTCATTTCACCATTAACAAATGCATCATGACTTCTTTGCGCTTCAATACTCTAACACTTAAAATTGTACATTGAAATATACCTTTAGACCTTCAGTAAAACAACTGTTAGATATGCACATTCACAGTTAAATACATATTCTACTTTAGGTTGTGGCAGGACAAATGTGATGTGATTTGTTTACTGAATTTCTGATTGCAACAAATGCCAATTAAAATAAAACATCGCTTTTGACGAGCAGACTGAGAAGCCATCACCATAGCCACGCGACTCTGCTGGCGATACAGCATATGCATTACTAATGCATCCAGACATATTTGGAATATTATATAACAAAGAGCCAGGTCACATTGGACCGTTCCCTCATTACTGGCAATACATTAAAACACATTAAACACATTACACACATTGCACACTATACAAAACCTATTTGGGCTTTATTAAAATATGCATTCACACAAAGACAGGGAATAAAGTGAAGTTAAACTTGACTTTTCTGAAAGATTAAACTTTTTTTTTTTTTTAAGTGCAGCAGAAATGTATCAAAATTGTCATGGGTGGTCAGAGACACAAATTTAATCACCGGCGAGTAATTTAGAGGAAGAAAAACACGTCACACCCAGTTACGGCGAGTGTGAGGGTGGCTCTGCCCCCACCCCTCGTTTACAGACATGGGGCCCATGCTTAATTCAGGATTGAGACTGGCAGTTAGCAAAGGCACAGAGCATCCGCACACTGACGGGGGCGGGGGGGTCACCAGTAAATCAGCTTTAGGAACAAATCAGAAAATGTCCTCATCAGCATTCCTGCGAGGCTGTCACCACACACGTGCTGTGTGGTCAGGAGCCCCACCCTCCCGATCCCTTCCCCATGGCAACAGGCCCCCAACCCCAACCCCTCCCCATGGAAACAGACAGCTCAGAGCAGGATCCACAGCTGACCATCCCAATGGAATGCCCCCCCCCTTCAAGGAGGCTGCCAGAATGGGCGCACAGATGCACACCTACAGCACGCTGACACACAGACATGCCTGTGACTGAGGAGACTGCAGAACAGCCCCAGAACAGCCGCTGGAATTCCTCTGTTACTTTAAAGATTCTTATGATATGCTAATGAAGCGCAGGAAGCAGATTTATGCCTCGTGCATGGAGCCAATAAACGGGGGCCTCTTGGCGTTTTAGGACTAATGAAGTTAAATGAGTTAAATCATCTTAAATAGCTGAATTCTCCTTCGCATCCACGTCAGCAAGACGGAAAACAAGCGAGGACTTTATTGGGATTCAGCTGAGCCCCAAGGTGGGTTTCAGATGGGCTTCTGAATATTAGATTGATACAAAGCCTTTAAAAAAAAACAAAAAAAAATAATAATTCCCCGCCCATCCCCTGCCAAAGGCTCTGCATGTGGGGGGTTTCAGCCACAGGATTCGAGCTCTCATAATCCACAGCTCACAGGGGAAGATTGGGATACAAACTGCTCCCACCGTAACACCGATATCATGCACCACAAATGACATCAAACCCCAAGGAGAATCTAGTGACTATCGGAGGTGATGTTCTGGTAATGCTATGAAATCTCTGCACCTTGTTGTACTGCTTCGCACATGTAGAGAGCCTCCTGCTTCCGGTCGATTCTGAGGGGGCCGCTGGCTCGGCTATTAGATTCCCTCACAAGTAACAGGATCTGGATGGGTGACGGGTGACTGGCTATACCTTCCAACAAGCTCTTGGCAGAAATTGCCAATTAAACTTCTGACAAGAAACAATGATTATGGATGCTCTCCATCGTCCCGGCTGAGAACATGCCAGAAAGCAGAGAAAGACCAGCCCAAGGTGTCGGTCCCACGGAGACATTACATCTCCAGTCCCGTGAGGCACCCGGCATCTCCAATTACCCTCCGAGGACTTGGGCGATTTATTATTTCCTTCTCCTTCTCCTTCTCCTTCTAGGCTTTACACTATTAGCCGAAAGAGACCATTTAGCACAGGCTGTCAAAAACACTTGGATGAGATCCAGGAGCAGGAATGCTAGAGAAAGCAAGGCCACCCTAAACCCAACAGTGCCTCCATCCTGCCAGAATAAGTTGGAGACTCAGACACATCCGTCCCGGGAGGCCGGACAGAGATTTAAGAGAAAGAGCAACGTCCGGCACATACATCACGGTCTCAAGCAGCAGCACCTGAACTTTTCTAAAAGATGATGTCACAATAAAAAATATGATACTAATTATTGCTAACACATTAAGAGAAAAACTAATCAATATGAACACACAAGAATAATTTATTTTACAGGAAAGAATCGTTTTTTGTGGGGGCAGTACTGGTCAAAGCTCAGGTGGCGCCCTAGGCAAGTTTCACCGCCCAAATTCACCATTTATTGGGGGGGGGGGGGTAATAACTAAGCCGACACCCCCTCAGAAGATGCCACCCTGGGAAATTGCCCATCTTGCCCTTGTCTGGATGTGCCACTGTATGGGGGTCCAAAGTCTATCCCAGAAACAACAGGCATAAGGCAAGGAAGCTAATATACGCGATATACAAGCGAGGCAAGTAGCACATTGCAAACATACATCCTGTCAAGGACTCAATAGGCATAAATGCAGCTCGGCTGAGCTTCCAATGAGTGCCCAGGTTCAAGGGTAGGCAGTTATTGGAGCAGGAGCTACAACAGCTAAACAACTGCATATTTAACCCCTGTGTTATTTTTGGGGTTGAAGTGACCCCAGTCCATTTTCAAAATGAGGCTAAATTCTATAGAATCGAGAATTTAGAACAGAAGAAGTAAAATACACAAGGGTTAAGTAATAACAAACTGAAAACCTATTAAGACTATGCAATGGTCAGTAAATGCAACATAAGAGCACTCGAAGAGCAATCAGGTTAGTAAACGAATTCATGGAACAGATGGGTCTTAAGGCATTTCTTTAAGGTAGATAGGGAGTCTGATGACCGGATGTAATTTGGCAGCTCATTCCGCCATCAGATAACAACACAAGAGACTCTTCTCACGTGGTGGAAGAAGGTCCAAGCAGCATTGGTTTTCTGACTAAATGGGGAGAGATGGACAAAGTCAAAGGTCTTGAGGAGCCTTTTGATGGAGATGGGTGCCTGTCCATTAATGGACCTGTACGCCTGTGTGGGTGTGCTGGGAGCATTTAGCAGAGGTCCCGGTCAACTCACACCCCCAGCAAAACTTTTGTATTCTAAGGGATGCTAAAGACATTGAGCCCGAATGGGACATGTTCCATATCTCTATCGCTGATGCAGCTGTGCGGAACTGTAAGGTTGTTGATGCTAGCTTGTAAGCAATTCCTGTAGTGTCATATCCTAACTGGAGCGGTTACGATCACTAGATTAAACTCATTTACTCGGTTACTAAAAAGTATCAATTAAAATGTTCCTTCTCGATCACTCGGCAATATGGCGGAAGGTACTCAGCAGACATAGACGAAGCGGTTGAAGGTGAAAATAAAGAGCGAAAAACCATCAGTTGTGTGGATGCCCTTCACATTAAAAGCGAATGAAAATACAGTCGTCCGTCAGTATTGCAAAGCATAACTTAAATATCACCACAGCTCGACTGCAATACACATATATCTTAAATAAGACTTCTGGGTTTGACGGACTCACCCAATAATGCGGAGTTAGCCATAGATATGTGCCATTTAGTAGCCTAGCCTGTCATTGTCATCACTTTCACTTTAAATCGTTTTGTTAAAGTTACTTTCTACGATTCTCTTTCAAAATAAATCGCTGCTAAAACAAATGTTAGCTCTGTCACGTAGCCGGTAATGTGCATATAATACGGCACGTTAACCATGTAAT
>JAAGVU020000032.1:21549906-21582399 GCA_011763525.2 Mormyrus iriodes
CCGTGGCCTGTTTGCGGTTCTTCATTAGAGACAAGGGCCCAAAATCATCTCGCTCTCACTCAATCCTGATGGTCTCCAGATTCTCTTGATCAATCCATTAATTCCATGTTATGGCACTCCTCCTCACGCTCCTCATCCTACGATAACGGTAGACTCTCGACCCGGCTCAGTCCAGTCTTACAAGAAAAACAATCAGCTAAAGCCACCCGAATGCTGCCAATTTTGCTACGTTTTAATCCAGCACTGGATTTCTCATGGCTACAGGCACCGATATCAAGGTGCGGAAGGAGGAACTCCGCTTCCGGCTTCTGGCTAAAACCCTCATTTGTTCACCCAGTGAACCTGGATACCAGATGTTGCCGGCACAGGCCAAAGCCATCTCCACACCACCCAGGAGAAGCCGAGGGGGTGACTTCCCAACACCCAGACCAGATGCTTGTGGTACAAAAAAGGAAATATAGCCATAACTCCCATCATGCACCTGGCAGAAACCAAGGAAGGTCACTTTCCTAACAATAATCGCATCGCTACTGTAACCTCAGACCCTTGGAAGACGTAAACTCTTCAGTCTTTCCAGGTCTCTCTTGAAATACAGCACAGTTACCAAAGTCTGATTAACTGATTAAGCACAACTTTTTGTATCAGCCGGCAAAGAACCGAACATGAAATATTAATCCTTTTTAAAATTAAGCCTGACAGCCGAAAACAATCGTGAACCAGGGACCTTATATTTTTTTCTAGTAATACGATAAGAGATTTCTTAGGGGTTAATATTACCGTACCAATTTTAAGCATTGAACCAGCTTTATTAAATCGACCAGTAATCAACCCAGTTACACATGCCCTTTACCAGTTCCCCTGGGATAAATCACAAAGCCGGATAAGAAGCAGCTGTGTCACCAAAGGAGATTCGAGCATGAGCCCAGCAGCCAGATTCTAGTCAAACTGAATGGCCTCTTCTGAGCACAATGGCTTCCCCTCTCAACCTCCACAACCACAGTGCCTCCATTTCACATGTCCCCACTCAGCCTCCATGTCCATGGTGGCTATGTTTTCTGTGTATCCTCGCTCAGCCTCAGTGACCAAGGTGCCTCTGTTCCGTGTATTTCTGCTCAGCCTCCATGACCAAGGTGCCTCTGTTCTGTGTATCCCCGCTCAGCCTCCATGACCATGGTGCCTCTGTTCCGTGTATCCCCGCTCAGCCTCCAAGACCATGGTGCCTCGGTTCCATGTATCCCCGCTGAGACTCTGCAACCATGTTGCCCCTGTTCCATGTATCCCCGCTGAGTCCCTGTTCAGCCTCCGCGATCACGGCAGCTTTCCCACCTGTGTCCCCTCTTGGTCTCTGCAATCACAGTGTCTCTGCTGCATGTGTCCCTGCTCGAACTCCATGACCGCGTTGCCTCTGCCCTATACGTCCCCGCTCTGCCTCTGTGACCACGGTGGCTCAGCCATGTGCGTAGAGACTCAAAAAGCAGTGAAATTAAAAAGGTGCCCATCTGCAACATGTAGGGAGCCTCTGCATGTGGAAAACACAAAAGGCCGTCGGGAGTGCCTCCTAGTGAGCCAGTGTGGTATTGCAGCGAGCCATTCCACCATTGCAGCTAGAACTCTCTGCTAAAGATCTGGCTTAACTGCCTATTTCAGCTCTTTATACAGACTGAAAAGATCAAATTAGTCAACCTCATTCAGGGGCCGAATGAGGCTGCAGATCCAGCATGCATGTTAAACCAGTACCCCTCCACCTTCCCAGCATCCCCAGAAATAGGAACACAGAAACCAGCTTTAGGTATAGCTAATCCAAGATGGACCCAGAGTGTCATGCTCATGTCGCAACTGGGCATTTAAGGGGCTCTGGTAATTCAAAACAAACAATAAGGACAGTAACAAAAGGCATTATAAAGGCCTGAAAGCAGCGGAAAAGAGGCAGGCCGCTGGGAGGTGTAAAACAACAGCATGGAGGCCCAAAGGCTACAGAAGGCTGCCATTGAATTCTCTTTTGTGCTGGAAGCAAGAGGGAGCAACAGAGAAAAGGTAGCGGTGACACTCTGCACAGCAATTATGGAGCGGGATAATATTATACATTAAAATGCAATTCATTACACTCCCACGGCACTGCCATCAAATGTCAGAAGCGTGGCGTGATACTGCTGGGAGCACAAACGGAGGCGTGCAAAGCCCCCCCCCCCTGCACCCCCCAGGGACGGCCCTGGATACGGCTTCCAGCCCCTTGGCTGGAGAAACAGGGATGTTGGGCACAAATTAATTAGCTGGAGCGCTAATGTGGCGTGACTTGCGCTTCTGTCGCGGCTCAGAGCGAGTCTCCGTGAACTTCATTCCACAGCGCACGCCGAGGGAGAGAGGCTGGAGTCAGGTGGGCTCAGGAAGCACGCTCGTATTTACCCAAATATCGCGTTAGGCAGAAAAATGACAGCAGACCTGCTAGCTATCCAAAAATACTGACACATAAAATGACAAAATGTTACATCTGGTCTCATCTTCACCGCTAAATCAAGTCTACTGCCTGGGAAAACTAGTAGGTTCGGTAAGTCAGCCCAGCATCTGAAACCTCATGATGACCGGGCAGCCCCAGACCTGGATGTCGTCCCTCCCCATAAACTGAGCCCCTCTTTCATCAGGGAACTTTAACCGCAGTAGAGACATGGAGGAGGGGGGCGGTTGTTGGGAGAAGGATGCAGAGGACAGAGCTGCCAGGCAAGAGGGAAAGAGGAAGGCCTGGGAGGAGGGTTATGGATGTGATGAGGGAGGACATGCAGGTGGTTGGTGTGAAAGAGGATGACGCAGAGGACAGGAAGAAATGGAAACAAATAATCTGCTGTGGCAACCCCTAACGGGAGCAGCCGAAAGCAGACGAGCTGCAGGGGGTTAATCGGGGTGTTCACATGTGGCTCTCCATAGAATTACTGTATTACCATAAATTACTTGAAGTACTGAAATTTTCGGCACAAATTCCGTCATGCATTCTGTAGGAGATGGAAACGGCATGACGAGGTAGATGACACAACACTCCCGCCAGCTTCCGTACCACTCTCACGCTCATGCATCCTCCCCATTTATATGGTTCAACAACTAACAGGACATGCCCCTTTTTTATGCCTGTCTTTTCCCTCTTCTCTTCTTGGGAACACCAGCAGCTACAGTGAAATTTACATGTAGGAGCCCTCTTCTGCACACCATAACAAACGTCATGTTTTGATTTACAGCGGTATCAGACGTCTTATGAATAACTATAGTGCCCTTCATACTGTCTCATCCCGAGATATCTACAGTCACGCTAAAGACCTAAGAGTTAATTTCCTAAGATTTATGGAGGAGACAGGCCCGCCACACAAAGCGATTAATGCAGAGCATATCTGCTTATAACACCCACACTGCATCCAAGCCTGACCCACGTTCCCCTTCTTCAAAATCACACCATATCTGGGTAACTCAATGGCAGCGCGTCTCACGGAGACCAAGGAACGGGCTTCACTCCAGGGCGTCCGGGGGCTGAGGAATGACACAGGCATACAGCTGCTGTCTGGGATGTCGAAGCTGCCGATGTGGTCAAGAGTCGCCGTTGGGCCTGAACGTAAATGTGGGGGGTGGGGGGAGGTCCAAGCCACATTATGCAAACACAATTCATCGACTCCTCGGTCAACAGCTAAAAGTGAACCTTTACAGTCATTTATTTTTTCTGAAAATATGACATTTAACCGTGGCTTGGAAGGGAGTCAATATTATTCACGGCTGTGGGCTGCAGTTAGCGCTGGATCCACAGTGAGCTTCATATTTCACTTCTGGATAACTAGGCCTAAGCCAAAGCAGGGTCACTACATCTGCAAGACCTCAGAACCCATTCTTCATTCATGACCAAGTCCTCCCTATAGCTACAT
Organism: Mormyrus iriodes; assembly: GCA_011763525.2. Classification (NCBI taxonomy): domain Eukaryota; kingdom Metazoa; phylum Chordata; class Actinopteri; order Osteoglossiformes; family Mormyridae; genus Mormyrus; species Mormyrus iriodes. Next base: position 21,553,803 of record JAAGVU020000032.1, read on the forward strand.
GATCTTCAGAATAGTAGAATTATCAGAAATAATGTAACTTATTATTTTGCTGGAGTGGAATATCTATGGTCTTCGTGATATGGAATTGTCATGAAAGGATTCAACACTGTTACAAAATACTGAGCATCCATCCTATTCAAGGTCGTGGGGGGTCAGGAACCTATAGCCACAACACAGGGAACAACCCAGGATGAGCCATCAGACTATCACGGGGTTCACACACACCGATGGGCAATGTGGTAACTCCAGTCAGCTTCAGCATGTTTTTGGAGTGCGGGGAAAAGCCAGAGAGCCTGGAGGAACCAGGGAAATCGTGCAAACTCCACACACATGGGGCTCAAACCCTGGTCCCAGAGGTGTGAGGCAATAGGGCAAACCACCGCACCACCCATACTAAGCATCAAATACAGAAATATACGGTTCCTTTAATCAACAGTGAGGCACACATTTGTTCAACCAGAAAAAAAACACTGATTTTCAGCAATAAAATCATGGGCACAAGTTTTATTAAAATTTTCCCTTAAAAATTTCTCAAGGCTTATTTTGTTGGGCATCTGACACTTTCATCTAACACAGGATATTTGAAGATATTTAATCTAAGGAATAATGTCACCATAACATAATATTAGAGATATATTATCCAGTAGAGGGCAGCACTGTAATCCCACACCTGGAGGTGAAGGGTTTGAACCCTGCTCTGCGTGCATTCCTCTGGGCACTCTGGTATGTATGAATCAATACATTATTTTACCTAATACTGTGCATCCCGTCCAGGGTGTACCCCAGGCTTATGCCCGGTGCTGCCTGGGATAGGCTCTAGGCCCTCTACAGCTCTGTCTAGAATATGTGTGTAGAATATTAGACTGTATTTTAAATAATAACCAACCTGATTCATTTGGCTTCAAAGGTATGAACATGAATAATGCCAACATGTAGAATAGTTAAAATGGCTTATTGCCACAAGTTCAGTCATACATAAATATTTTAACTGTTGCTATTCCTTGAAAGATGGACACGAGGACAGACCTGTTGACTGCAGATGGTTATCATTCCAGTCTAACAACATGGTCCTATATAGTCTACAATGGAACCTACACAGTGAAAATACTTATAGGCCACCGAGGGTTAATATAAAAAGGACAGCTTCAAAGGCTGCCTGTTACTGTGCCAGACACAAATTACAGCTGATGCAATATTACTGTAGTCACATTGTAATAAGAATTACCCCATGAGTCAGATGTGAGCATTTATTAAAGAACGATAAAGATGACAAGCAATGCAAATGACAGAATGTTAGTGTGAGTGTGGCTGAGTAACGATGACAGACTATACTCACAGGGGAGTAACTTGTAACCTGAACACAGCTCTCCGAGCGGTACGGTCCCCCCCACCCTCACACCCCCTGCCACAAACACAAACCGGCTGTCCTCTGAAGTGCTTAACCGGGTCTGACACCCAGAGCTGCTCCAATTCAGACATTTAAACAATACAAAGTGCAAATATCATGCTACAACCTCCCCTTGGCGAGGTGCGTCTCATTTTGACAGCTGTACTCCTTAAGCTGCTCTCACCCTTGACATAAGGATGTCTTTGCGGTGCCTTTATAATACAACCTTGTTATGAATTCAGCGTGCGCTCTTTAATGGGAAGCTATCTGAAAGCACATCACTTTGGAAATGGAGACGAACACAGAAGATGAAGCTTAGAGGTGAAGTGGTCACGTCGCCGTAGCGCCCATGCGTCAGTCTGAGCAGCCTCCTCTGGCCCCTCCCTCAAACTCCCCAGCATTGCTCTGTCACATCTCCTGGACCCAGGAGCACGAAATTCAAACATTGTGGCGGGAGAGACGATGTCTCTGTGCCAGTGTCAAACTTAATGTCGCCCCCCCTCCCCTCCCCTCCCCTCCCGCACAGAAGAAGTGCTCCCCCTGCAGGACTCTCTCTTACCACAAACATTTACCGGGACAAACGTCTGTGACCAGATAACAACAAAGAATGAATATATTCAAACATGAGACTTTACAAACCTGGGCATCATCCCCCACCAGATGACCAGGATAAGCAATTAAAATTTGGATGGATGGACAGATGGACAGACGGATGGATGGATGGATGGATGGATGGATGGATAGATAAATGGAAGCAGAAACGTGCCAGGCAAGGGTTGCAAAAACTCCGGCCACAGCTTCTAAGTGAAGGACTTCCTGTCTAAAAATCCAAGTTCCTGATATCATCATCCAAAGCAGAGAATCAATGAGGCGGCCAATTAGCAGCGCTCAATGTTTCCTTTTCCGATGAAACACTGTTCTTCACTGACACGCTGTACCCAGAGAACATGGTCCTTCAGACCAGCGGACCATCCGGTACAGGAGAAGGAGACACAGCAGTAAAAACGAGCACCATGTCTGTGGATAAACTGAAGATGATATCACAGCACCAAGATATTAAATAGCATACAGTATGACAGAGAACAAACATATAATTATTTTAAAACATGTTAGCAAAACAACACTAACAACCAAGATGCCTGTACAAACAGCATGCTGCTAGAATGTAACCATAGCTCTAAAAATCCCAACAGCCATATTAACACATTAATCAATAGCCGAGCGGAGACTCATTTAAAATTATTTAATTATTCAGTGTGGCAGATACAGTCGAATAACGGAGCAAAACACAAATAAAGAGTTACTGACAGCTTCAAACTGTTTTCTCGCTCTCTCCCACATGCTCACGCTCACACAAGATGATGTTTTAAATGTTACATTACACTGAACTGGTCAAGAGCATTAACCATGCTAAAAATCATATTTTAATTTACAAAAGCGCTAAAAGTAGTACATTGTACGTTATGCACAAGCAATTGTCATGTCACAAGGACAGCGATAGTCAGCTGGGTTGAGACGAGGCTTGGGCACTACATGGAATTTTTCAAACCGTCATATCATCCAGAGTACACGATGTTTTTAAAAGCATTGCTACTATGATATTTTGAAATATGGGTGATAAAATTTGCCGAACAGGGAGGGGGTGTCCCCCATGTCAAAAATTACTGAGAGGCACATTTCGTCATGGGGGACCACCCCACCAAAATACCACAGTATACCGTACTACACATTTTACGCTGTCATAGGAAACCAGACTCATCAAGCTTGGCAAATTTTATGATTGTTCCTTTTCATAATAATCTAGTTGTATGTACCACCACTGATTTTGCGTGAGCGCTGCATCCTATCAATCATCTCCATCCTTGCTGTCAGATTCACTTAGAGACAGTGTGGTGTGTTTTTTGAGAGAGGTGGAAAAAAGCTAATAAGAACTGGACACCAAAGGGACTGGACACCTTCCACTGTATGGAAGTATTTTAGATTCCATGGATACTGCATGATTTGTCAATAAGTAATTTGCCGGCACAAGTCCTGGCGACACTAGCAACTTCACTGACACTATTAACAGATAATAAGCAGAGGTGAATCATTCAGATCCAGAAAGTAAAAATCCAGACCAAGATTTTGTTTCAAACAACCAGTTGAGTACTCTGTCACTGTGACTCTTTATACTCAACTGGTTGGTTGAAACAAAATCTTGGTCTGGATTTTCACTTTTTGGATCTGAACTTTCCACCTCTGATAAGTTATATTTGGCTATATTAGATTTCTGGTAAATTTTCAACTCATTTTTTGCTTTATGATCATTGCAATATTTACTGAAAAAACAAATGTCATCGGGATATTCCTCTACGAGCCTGATGCCTCTTTACGTTCCCTGAATGTCCTGATGTTGCACTTCTGGTTTTGAATAATCTTATTAGGTTCTTGCTTTGTTAGAATTCATTGTGTAGCTCCTGCTCCAACATTGCTTACATTTGTACCTGGGCACTCACTGGAAGCTCAGCCTAGCTGCACTTATGCCTAGCTGACTCCATGACAGCATGTATGTTTGCAATGCACTAATTGCCGCTCTTATGCATTGCGTTGGACAAAAATGTCTGCTAAATATTATTTACATTTACATGTTACAAACTTGAATTTTTTCCAATATCGCGCAATCTCTACCTTAGAAAAAAATAACTGACTAAAAGTGTGGGGGCATCTGAGACAATGAGCTGTAAATAAAAAATTCTAAATCCTTCCAAGGTGTTGAAAGTCAGCATGAGTTTTTATGAATTCACAAAGAATAAAAATTAATAAGATTACCAATTACTTATTACCGTAACAACTTTTAGACTGTTCATACATTATTTTCCAGTAGCTATATTACCCAGAGTGCTATTGTGTTTTACTCAATTTAGAAATTCACCCTTAGTTAAGGCATTAGGTTTAATTACTATACAAGACCACTGTGACAACTATATTGCCAAAAATACTCAAAATAACCCTTAATTCTGTAAGTTAATGTTACCCATTACAGTTGTATATGCTGTATGTATATTTTTGAATAAGAGCTTTTTAGTTGACATTAAATAGGATTGACAGGAAAATTTCACTTACTTTCCTTTTGCTTCACAGCGATTCTCCTGCTCAAATAAATAGTCATAAGTTTATGAGATACACATTATGGAAGACAAGGATGGCCGTTTATACAAATATAAAAATACATCACGCACACAGAAGATGTGGCTCGGCTCAGTGCTTAAATGTGCAGTCGGTTACGCTCTAAGTGATCCTGTCCAGGAGTAGGGGAGATCAGGACGGAGTTTAACTGGGTGGTACAGGAGCCTGCCTTTACCTGACAGGAGGATGTCGGCCACAGGCAGTAATTAAGAGACAACCACGGGAGGTCTTCTGGCTGTCCCCAGCCTCCCAGGAGGTGACAGTTTCACGAGGGCGGCAGTGGAAGGAGAGCAGTCCTGTACGTCTGAAGCGCACAGCCACAAAGTAAGAGAGAGGATGACGCACGGATGCAGGCATAGGGTTACTGTAAGATCTCAGCAGAAGCCCCCAGACCCACCCCCAGCCTGCAGTACTGTGTGACAAAGTGAGGAGATGAGAGCCGAGGCACCTACAACACACACCGACTCAAGGGATATTAACCGACCAGGTAAATTCACTTTCAACCAGCCGTACTGGATGTATCTTTCAAGGGGACACGCCCAGAGCCCAGACCCCTTCCCCCCTCGGGACTGCAGGGAATCGCAGGGACACTAACCAAATCTTCTGAACCACCAGCAGGGCGGCGGCAATGAACAACTGTGCCCAGCAGGCCACCAGGAAGTTTACTCCACCAGGTTCGTACAGAAAAGACGTCAAAGGTATACCAAACTGAATATTCACAGTGTCCCTGACACTTCCTGCATTTCACAGAAGGCTGAACAACTTTGTGAGGGTGCAATAGTCACTCTCTGCATCTCCGCAGCTTGATTTCTATAAAGTGTGGCAGCAAACTCCAGGAGTCTAAAAAACAGTATCGTTTATTTAGAGACAATCACCAAAGAAAATAAGATTTAAAAAGGCACCTTCATACAGAGAAGTTATTTTCTGAAGTCCTTAAGATGCAACAGTAGACTGCGTGCCCCCTGCTTTGTGCCCTATGCTGCCTGGGACAGACTGCAGGCCATCAAACCCATGTGGCTGGATGGATGGCTGGGCCACATTAATGCACAGGCTTAACCCCCCCCCCCGCAGTCCCACTAATAAGGGGCCCCAACTAATCTTGTTTAAAAAGAATTTCAACCCAAGCTGTTATAAGTGGGCTGGTCATGCACCTCCCCTACAAATGACTGAAAAAAATGAGTTTTTGAGGGTTGATTCACAATGGACACAGTTTCCAAGGAGACCATTTCATCTGGTAGGATGATACAGGCCGTGGTCAAAAACATCTCTCAGTGGAAATGAAGTGAAGGTGACTGCACATGTGCATAACGTGAAACAGGCAGTGGCCTCGGCCGACTCCACGATGGGAATACCGTGTTCCGGGTCAGCATCCCACCCCCAGAACCATCACCGCCACGATAGCTCCCAGACATCAGCTCATACTTAAAACTACTAGCATGACCCGCCTAGAAAGGTGTGAACCCCTGGGTTCATGGTTCAGCTGGTCAGTTCGAGTCTCTCCTCCCCTTAACGGCCATAAAGAAGCACAGAGCAGCCATCGCGCTCACAGAGCACAACGATGGATGATCCAGGATATGTTTCCCAACAGAATTTCAGGAAAATAAGCAGGAACCTACATCCCCCTCAGATGGATTTACAGTGAAAAATCATTGAAGTCACCCATATCTTTTTAGATACCAAAGAGTCATGCATTTCCTGCAGTAGGTGCAGCAAAGCGGCCTGACATGCGGCGTCCAGCAGAAAAATACAAGAGGACACAGTGAACCTAAAGAGATCAGGCGGCGGACGCCCCAGCATACAAATTGGCTGCTTTATTCACCAGCTGAGATTTCCGCTATCGGGCGCAGTTGCTGCTCCGCTTCGCATTTCCTATGATCACGCTGTGGTGCAGAGCGCCGATCGGCATCTTTTTAATGTAACATGTAGAAACCAGGTGCACACCTAGTTACAACTGTGTAACTTGTGAGTCCCCTCGTTACTTTGCTTCTGAATATTTTTGCAAATTAAGGTCATTGAAACAACGACTTTTTCCCCCTTCATACTTTTCGTAGAAATAAAGAAAAACTTGATTAGACCATTGTCGAGTCGCCCAAACGCAGAAACTGCGGCTAATCCGGGCAGCCCTAACACTGCAGCCCGCCTTTTATGCAAACCCCCATTCAGCGGACATGGGAGATTCCCACGAAGCCGTGCCCCCCCCCCCCCCATACACACCCCCACATATCCACCCCCGTTCCCAGCACTTTAGCACAATGAGAGCCCATAGATCAGAGCTGCAGGACCCGTCGGGCGCACGCCTGCTCCCGCTTTTCGGCTCCCCGCAGACCGCAGCTCTGCCTGCACATCCAGAAAAGCGTGTGACTGACCATAAGACCCCAAACCAAGCAGACCCGACAGAGCCATCAGCTACTCAGCAGCAGCTATAAGCTGATTTACAGAAACCTCGTATTAATTAATTTCCCGAATTATCGCTGCAGTGCCGCTTAAACTGGATCCACAGCGCGGTGAATCGCCCTCAAACCCATGCAAGCACTAGCAAGTGCTCGGCATTTTTTTTTTACAAAATTGCCGAACTAATTATTGATACTGATAACTAATATATATTGCAAATACAAATAACTAATAAACTTGGCATAGTTTCCCTGTATATTCCCTCTCCCAGTAAGACCCAGTTACACCAGGGGGGTAAACCCGTATTACCGTCCTCCGTGCATCAGTTTGAAAATATGTGGAAACCCGAAGCACGAACCATAATATAACGATATCATAGGCTCTAAACTAAACTAAATGCAAAGCGGAAAAACACCGAATGTCACCTGTTTTCCACTTGGAGATGATCTACACGTATCTGCAGAATGTCGATTGGGTCGCATGTAACACACACACACCGCTTTTCTCTGCCGTATTTCTTCCGAGCAAATGCACGATAGACATGATAAAATGCCGCGGAAACGTACTGGTTTACCTGGTTAAAGGTAAACTGGTTCGAATACAGCTGGGTCCGATGTTCCTCATAACTGCAGCTCTGCGTTGTAATCCGTGGGTAACAACTACACATCAGAAAGGCTCTCAACTTGTTCGGCACGGAAAGTGTGTAAAAGGTCTTAAATGCATCTCAAAGAAAATGCACTTGCAGGAAATACGCGACATATGCAGCCGTGGGAAACGTTTCGCAGATCGATGCATGTGATTTGCACGGTGCGGAAACGTTTCGCGGACCGATGCATGCGATCGGCACGGTGCAGCACTTCCAGGAGCACTTGCTGCTCTTACCTTCCCGCTGATGTGAGAAAGCGATGCTCCGGCACTTGTCATAGTGGGAACCCAATTAACCCCCGATGGCGACGGTTACACAGGTCCATGACTGCTCTCAAAGCAAAGGTACCATCCCCGAAGTAAGTGAAGAGAGCCCGCACTACATCCTTCCTCGGCCAGGCTTTCTGAGACTCTCAGCCGGCTGCCCCTCTCTCCAGGCTGGCCGACACCTCCGCCAAGGCAGCCAATACCGCGCCAGCCAGCGGTTAACTCTTCCCTGGTCTCGCTGACCTGGTTTATAAATACGGGAGCGGGCGGGTGAACAGGGGTCCTGGATCGGAAATATGGGAACGTTAAGGTGAAGAAGAACTTGCGATACACGCTGCTTATTTACATAAGGTAAATGTGATGGGTATACATATCAAATTTATTATAATATGTATAAGAACAAAGCATACTCAAAAATTACAACAGACTATTTGTAACCCTGTGATGTACAATGTATTAATTTCAAATTACAATAATAACACTGAGAAAGACCAATAATTTCTGTGAGAACACCCCTCACTCTACCTGATCTACAGATGCAGTGGCACATCCTGGTGTTCTGGTAAAGGCAGTATGGGCAGTTGCATGGAGGTGGAGAGTTCAGGTTCAGAAAGTACAAATCCAGACCAAGACTTTGTTTCAACCAACCAGTTGAGCATAAAGAGTCACAGTCACAGAGTACTCAACTGGTTGATTAAAACAAAATGTTGGTCTGGGTTTGTACTTTCTGAGCCTGAACATTCCATCTCTGCCCATGGTGGCATTTTCTGACAAGGCGCAGAATTAACCAACCTCAAGTGCCAACCCAGCCCACCTGGGGCTGACAAACTTTACTACTGCCACCCCACAAGCACCCTGTGTCACGGCCACCCTTACCCCATACCCATCCCCACAGTCATTAAGCTTGGCAGGGGAGCACCAGTGGTAGAGCTTTCCTAGGGCATAACATGGGCTTCGATAGCTACTGTGCAGAAGGGATCCACACCTTCTGACCTGATCAAGACCAACTGAGATAAAGGGAGAGTGGATTCAATTTTTCACACCCAATGACCAGCGTATTGTACTCCGTGAGGTCAGCCTCAAATGACACTTAAGTATCATGGAACTTATCTTAGTCATGGATAACATAATCAACAAGGGTAAACAAACAGGACTACAAAACAGTAAGTGGCCTCAGCAAATCCACTGCCCCGAGACTCCCTCTCTGCCCAGATCTCTAAGCTTGGATAACTGATAAGGTGGAGATATATGAATGGCTAGGTGTCCCTGTCTTACAGTTGAATGACCCTGATGTCTCCTCAGAAAAACATGCTTCCAATGGTTCCTTGGTGCTTCCAGCGGAAACGTCATGTCTGGCTGGCACACTTTGTTTATGCAGGACCATATCTTCTGCTCTCAACCCCCTCCTTCCCTGCAACCCACTCAAGTACAAATAAAGGAGAGACAAAACATGGCCTGTCAGAGGGATGCAGATGCCCCGATCTCCTGTAAGGCTTCCTGAAATCCTACATCATGCAGCTTTGATGTTGATGCTTGAAATTCCCAGGAGAATTAGGACAGACTAATGACATCTCCCATGCTGACTGTCAGAACTGCCCCTAAGATGATCCTTTTGACTGCTGGATGTCACTCAATGTCAGGAGGGACTTGAGTATCAGCTTGTCAAAAAGAACAACTTGGATTCAAGACTACATCTAGCTTTGTGTTTATACTCAAGACTGTCTAACTGTCTCAGAGGTCAAAAAAACAATTTTAACTGTCTTGTAGCAATACTAAAACGGAAACAAAATTGTCTATGTTGAGATATACCTGTGTAAGGCTATATATCAGTATGCTGTCCTGGATAATTAAGAATAAACATGCTTATTATGTTTTTAAATTGAATTCTCCTGTTATCATTTGAAACTGTCACAGCCCTGTAATGAAAAATACTGTGCAGCTCATTACTTACTATGACCAGCTCATGAGGGAGAAATTATTGCAAGGTCACCAGACATCAATGAAGTGAAAAAACAGTGCCGTTCTTTATAGAATGGATTGCCAGCGTCCTTCCTCTTTTGCTGACAATACATTTGGTTATGATGTTACAGCTTGACAAGGGAACATTCCCCTATGGAAAAGGTCCATTTTTCAGTAGTGACTTTTGATGACACGGTATCTCAAAATGTGAACCAACAATGACTTCCGGGGACCGGGGAGGTAACCTCATATGGTTTACAGAGAATATTCGTCATAGCATATCTATGACCAAAGTAATGGGGAAAATACCATCAACGGCGGTCAAGGGCTTCTGGAGGAGCGACCCGAGCGGTGATTGGAGCACGAGGCAGCGTAAGCCAGGCGTTGCTTGGGCAGAGCCGGCCTGGCATTTCCAGAGTCCAGCTCAGATGAGAAATCGCCGGTGCTGAGTTCTTATTGAGAAAGGATCCCCATAAATCAGGAGACCTGGGTACGATGTGGATTTCTCTGTTTCCATTTCCATCTGCATTAAAGTTTACACTGGTTGGAAGGGGTGACGTTGGAAACAGACACAAACTAAGATGACAAGAAAGGACATTCCAAATACAAACATAAAAGGGCCAAGTTATGTCATACTGCTGACACCAAGCAGCAAAAAAAATATGTAAAATGTCATTGGGAATTTCACATATATTCCTTTTAAATTTGATCATGATTGCTGTTTTTAAAAATTATGGCCCTAGACACTAGAAGGCAATACTAATGCATTCTGCAGAATGGCAGATTCAACACTTCTAATCTACACATTAGAAGGGTGTAGCAGTCTGCTGACACAGCACAAAAAGAGTGTAAAAGCAGTGGTATTAAACTGTATAATGTCTGTGTTTCTATTGTTATGCTATTCCCCTAATTGCATTGTCATCTTACAAATTTCAGAATTTACTTCGTGGATCAATATAGCTTGTTCAGCTATTCTATTGTGTCGTCTCTGCACACATTATAGTGTTTTAATCTTGGGTTTCACTGGAAGTCGTGTACTTTCCTTCGTATTTATGTGGGTAAACAGTCAACAGAAACATCCCAGTAACAAACATGAGAATTACATGATTTTTGTTTGATCACCAAGGATAAATATGTTTATGATTATCAGATGCACCAGTGTTTGCTATTAAGATTGTAAATAACATGACACGGAATATCGGAAATAGATGTGAATGATATATAAAGACAGATGTTCGAAGGAGGAATTGATTTTTAATCTGTGAGATTAGGATTTGGTTTTTGATTCAATGGGACATTTTTCTTGCCAGATATTGTGACCTTTTTATTACTTGCTAATTGACCCTGTGTAAATTGTCTTGATACTGGTGAACTGAGCAGTAAGAATTTACTTAACTACTATCCTGCGCAAATTTGCGTAAATTCCCTAGAACTCCTAAGCCTGCGCAAATTTGCACAGGTCTTCAGCCCCATTGTCCTCCTGCTTTTGTTGTGCAAACACACCAATTACCTGTGAACCCTGGCACATTTGCATTTACTCAGACTGCTAGCTCAAATCCAAGGCAGCCCGAACCTATGTGTGTGACATGGGAACCTTCACTGAAGCCTGTCATATCTATACAAAATATCCAACACACTGACTGACCTGCAAAATGAAAGACTCACATTCACAAAATATATGGAAACAAGTCTGTTATATTTATAGAAAATTAGTGAAAATAGAATGTTTCAAGGCCTGTGTTTGCAGCGTTTGCAGACCCAGTATCCATCGTCCCTGCATTTGGCGCAGGTGAATCTGTGACACTTCGCGCAGGCAAACTTGTTGCGATTCCTGTTGCAGCTCTCCTGTACCTGGCACTGAGTCGTTTGTACAGGCCTTGGCACAGGGCAGAGGGCAGCTGCAGCGGCATCTCGAAGTCACTGGGTCTGCAAACGCTGCAAACACAGACTTTGAAACAGACAGACAGACAGTGTGGGAGAGTGACCACTGAGACAAATGAACCTGGAACTGAGTGTACGGGCACGTCATCAACCATGGACCATGACTTCACGCAGCTTATGACATTTGTGTACAAGCATACATTGGCGACTGATGTTTTAGCATGGTTTCATTCTATTCATTTCATTGTATTAGCAACTTTTCACTCTATTTTCATTCTATTTTCATTCTATTTTTACAATAAAACGGACTTGTGTTTCCATATATTTTGTGAATGTGAGTCTTTCATTTTTCAGGTCAGTCAGTGTGTTGGATATTTTGTATAGATATGGCAGGCTTCAGTGAAGGTTCCCATGTCACACACACAGGTTCTGGCTACCTTGGATTTGAGCTAGCAGTCTGAGTACACAAATGTAAATGTGTCAGGGTTCACAGGTAATTGGTGTGTTTGCACAACAAAAGCAGGAGGACAATGGGGCTGAAGGCCAGCACAGGCTTAGGAGTTCTAGGTATTTTTCACCAGAAAATAAAAAGATCAGTAGTTCTAGTGTTAATGGGGTACAAAAAACACAGTATAATGCTATTACTTACATATTAATTAACCACAAACTAAGTCTTAGTTACATACTGATGTCATGTTAATTCATTATCAATGAATCATGACGCATGTTTTATCTCAAGCAGTTACTGTATTTGTTACTATATCTTTTAATTCTGTAAACCTTTGTGAACTACTGAAGGAATTACTGAAGGAACAAATAATGAATAACACAAGTGAAAAACTGATCTAATGTTTAATTAATGAATTGGGACGAATCTTTTATCTCAAGTAGCAACTATATTTTTCATGATTTGTTCATATTTTGTACTTCAGTAGCAACTGAGTTACTACTAAGTATTTGTGGCCCGTCAAGTAAAGTGTTACCAATTGATCAATGAGGATCCATCAACATGGGCACCGAAATGGCATTTTCGTCTGTTCAAATTGGATCTCTTTCAAGCATTTCAGAGTTCACTTTTAGAAGAATTATTTGACAATAGTATTCAGAATTACACTTTCATTTCACTGCAGGTGTCCTTAATGCCCCTTGAAACCTCTTAGGGATGGAGTTGCTGTGTGCAAGCTATGAAAGTGTCTAGAAGCTTCCATGACAGAGATGGCTGAAATATCACAGAGATGTCTGTGACACGGAAAACAGGCGTGAGCACTGACAGTCCCGTAGAAATCTGCTCAGAGATGAAATGTGATTCACTGAAACATTGCATTCCTTCATTTTATTTTTCAACAAAAGCTAGCTGTATGGGAGATAGCCCCCTTCACTGAGATCTAAAATCCCAAACGCCTCATTCAAAATTAGCTCTCCACAAACATAGCTGTATAAATAAATGGCATGTGACTGGCTGGAAAGGCTACTGACTATTTAGTGCTTATTTAAAAACTTGTTTTTAAAAACATCTGTTCACCAAGCGTGCTTCTTTAGAGTTCATTGACTTTTGATCTTGCTGTGTGTCTGCTTTTCTCTTGTAGGACATGCAGTGGAGAAAACAAGATTTGCAACATTACAGCACAGTAAAAGTTTTTATAATCAATTATTCAATAACGCATTTTATATGCATGTTGCTCACATCCATTTTTAAATTGGTGATTATACACTGCCTCCCTTTTCTAATAAGCTGAACCTTTGAGTTCCACCACAAGTTAGGTAAGATTAGTTAAAGGTTTAGATGATAAACTAAATTTCATTTCTGACTTAACTACATTCTCAGGTAAAGCTGTATGTCAGAATGACATTTGATTTGTAGGTAACCTTTAAAGAATAATGTCTTTCATTGGTGATGGCGCCTCCATGCAGGCACAATTATCTCCTGATTAATTTTGTGTGTAGAAGAAAACTTGGGCCAATGTCATTATGTAATTTAATTGGAACAATCATGAACCAGCTTCTGTTGTATTATTCATATGGAGAAGATGTAGTCACTGAACAAAATTGCCAACAAAAGTCATTAAAATGTTACAACATTGTCATCGTTCTTGGGCAAATTTACACCAGTCAGGAACACCCCAGAGGTGTGTGAGCGTGTCAAACTCCACTCAACTGTCTCTTCAAAGATTTTACTGGGTCTTTTTCATATCTATGTCCTTGCTGTTTTCAGAAATAACATGTGTAATGTATCAAATGCAAAACACCAGCCTAACCTCAATTTCACCATGGCTGGTTTCCATTTCAATGTTTCTCAAGAAAGAGGAAATCACCTTGGGAAATAATGAGACGAGAACCCAGAGAAGAGCCTGTCACGTTTTGCCCGAGATCGCCTGCAAATCCTCTCACAGCCTCCTTTACAAGTCGTCATTGCTTAAAAGGTATCTGTTCGACGAAGATGCGACTGTCGCCTTAAACCATTGCGCAGTGATTATTAAACAGGCCCTTGGCTGAAAATCGGAGAGTAATTAGAGAGACGGGCAGGAACGGAACCTGGCAAATTCCGTTTAGCTGAGGTAAATATGTTCGGTGGGTGTCTCCAAGCGTTGCTGAAATGTTTTCTAGGGTGCAGTAATACGAGACCAAACCAACCCCTCTTAAAAAAGCATTCATTGCCGATTTTCATTCACTTACAAACAGAGGTGCATTTTTCACAATTTCAAGATGGCAGAAAAAAGGGGCACATTGTAAGAGTGTTTTGTTGAGAAACATGGTGCCAGGCCACAGAATGTGCTCATTAAATATGCTGTGAAGAAGGGGAATACGACAAAAGTGGCTCAGAGCAAACTATTTGCCATTAATTAGGATTCCAGATCTCTCACGCTGATTCATTTAAATAAATTAAGTAATACAGCACTCTGAATCAACCGTACTGAGCATTATGCATGAAGGTATAGGCTAATGTGAAATGCTTATGCACCCAGGCCTGAGAGCTGCCAGGGACTCGCTAAATGATCAGTGAACTGTAAGCTCACAACTTTCGTAAGTACAAGAAGAACCGGAGATTATTTAATGATATATTCTTCAGTGATTGTGTATTAAATTAACAGTGTCATATACTCAAGTGAAATAAATGTTTTCTGTTCAAAACATGATTTCTCACATCCCACTTATATTCCTTTCCCAAGAAGAATGTGCTGTTAAGATCATACCATTATGCTCTATCAATTTTATTTAAAATGTTACATTTATAATATAGCAGTCAGAAAGAAATTGCACATTATCTAAGCATTCAATGAAAAGGTAGAAACAATTTGTAAATTGCTTTGTAAAAACAAATTAAGTTTAAGGACCTTCCTGTCTCCTCCCTCACGTGATACTTTGTTTTCCCTGGTTACTCCATGTATTTAAGTACCTGTTTGTCTCGTCATCGCTAGTCCGGTCATTAACGTCACTCCTCTTGTCAGCCCGTGTCCTTCCTTGATGTAGTACTCTTGTTTTGATCCTTCACAGTCCTGTTTCTTTCCAGTCCCTGTTCGTTTTATTTTATTTCAGTAAAACCCATTTTGGTTCATCCAAAACAACTGCCCTTGAGTCCCTCCTCCCTCGTATTGTGACAAAATGACCGAACTCCCACAAAATACTGGCAGCTTAAACCTCTGTTCTGGCTTCCATGCCTTCCTGCACCTGGTGGACCAGATACCCCAGGTTCCTTAGATCCTAGGACCAAAGGGGTTACCGACACCAGGGGTACCACCCTGCCCCCAAACAGAGAACTTCATCTCATTCCTGAAGGTCCATCAGGAGAGAAGGGGTAAACCAGTGGTCTGGAGGATCCCCTAGACAGTCCCGCTGCCCAGCATTCCTCCAGAGCCCATTGCGATTCTGTCTCACACTGCTTCTCCAGAGCCCGCAGCAGTCCCACCGCCCGCCGTGTCTCCAGAGCCCACTGCGGTCCCACCACACACACCACTTCTCCAGAGTCCTTCGCTTCCCGACCAGGTGAAGTCACCCTGCTTGCTAGGTTCTCGGAGTTCACCACAGATTCACCTGATAGCTCCTCGCGGCTCACTGCCAATTTTCCTGCTGGCTTCCCACAGTTTGTTAAAGATCTAACCACAAGCTCCTTGCAGCTCACTGTAGCCCCTCCTGCCATTACCCATTGCAGGAGGAAGAAGCAGAGAAAGTTAGCAGTGTCCATGTCTGTTTCCCCCCCTGACCTGGTGCCTCCAGAATCCTGCCCAGAAGAGGTCGCCTCTACATCTCTGGAGCCCGACCGCGTTGAGACCGTCGCCGTACCACTAGAGCCCATCTTTGAATCTGCTGTGTCTCCAAAGCCCATCTTCGCCTCTGATGTGTCTCTGAAGCCCATCTTCGCCTCTGCTGCATCCCTAGAGCCCGCCTTCAGCTCTGCTGTGCCCGTCTTTGCCTCTGCTCCTCGCCCAAGGCTCCCGGCCTAAAGAAGGCTACGCAACCCCACGCTCCAGGCCCAGGGAGGGCTGTTCAGCTTGCACCCCAGGCTCCCGGCCCAAGTCCACGGCTGCCAGCCAAAGAGGGACCCTGCTCATCTCCAGATGTCCTGGCTGCGCCCCGCTCGTCTCATCTCCTGGCGCCTGGCTTGTCTCCTGTTTTCTCTTTATTCCCTGCAGGTTTCCACCAGTCCAGCACCTGACTCTCTGGTTGTCGCCAGTATGATGCCTGACTCCCTGGTCACCGTTAGACCAGTTTGGACTGATCCAGAGGACTTGGAGTGAAATCTTCTGGACCATACCCTGAGCCATGCTCTGTGGGCCTCTGCCTCAGCCTGAGACTTCTGTAAACCCAGTCCTAGGTCCAGGGTCAGCCACCGGTGTCGGATGAGGTCCAAGAGAGGGGCTGGCCGAGTCTCCGTCTCCCAGAGAGGGAGATGGGGGCACATCATCCATGCTGGCCTTTAAGGCTCCAGTTCACCTGACATTGCTCGCCTGGGCAACTCTCCTGCTGCAGGCTTGAGGAGAGAAACCACAGAACCTTACTGCTCCTGTTCCTGTCCTGCTGTCCCCTTGGCACCTTCCTATCCTGCAGTCCCTGTCCCAGTGCCCCGTCCTGCCTTCGTTTACACCCAGTCTGTGTCCCCAGTAGCTCCTTCTTCTGTTCCGACTCCTATCTCTGCTGCCCCTCTACTTGTCTGCCCTGTCATGGTATGGCCTGTTCTGTTTGTCTTTATCTCAGTTTCTTCTGCTCCCAGGTCCCTGTTGATGTCTAGTGTTTGTCCCAGGCACCTGGTGTTATCCCGTGACTGGTCTGTTTTGTCTATGTGGTGTTGTCTGTTGGTCTCTTCTGTTGTCCTGTTAGCCCCTGGTCTGACCCCTTCCTGTTCTGTGCCCCTAGTTATGCCATTTGTCCTGCCCTGTCCTGTCCTGTCTGGTGGTTCTGTGCCTCTGACCTTTTGTGGTGTCTGTCCTGTGTGCCTTGTTGGTCCTGCCATGCCCTGTCCTGTCCAGTGTCCTGTCTGTTCCCTGCCCCATGTGTCCACCCTATCATTTGGTCCCCATGGTCTCCTCCCCTCTTTGTCCTTCATGTCCTGAGGGTAAAATTCAGGGGGTGTATTGTCACGTCCTGTCCGCAACGTCTGCACGACCCTCCTGTCTCCTCCCTCATGTGGCCCTGATGGGCTACACTTGATACTTGTTTCCCCTCATTACTCCATGTATTTAAGTACCTCTTTGTCTCATCCTCGCTAGTCCGGTCATTAACGTTACTACTCTTGTCAGCCCTTGTCCTTCCTTGATGTAGTCCTCTTGTTTTGATCCCTTGCAGTCCTGTTTCTTTCCAGTCTCTGTTTGTTTCATTTTATTTCAATAAAACCCCTTTTGGTTAGTCCAAACCGCCTGTCCTTGAGTCCTTTGTCCCTTGTATTGTGAAAGTCATTTGTGAAAATGTTGTAAATTTGAAATAAAAAAAAAATACTTACAAAAGTCCGCCATCTTTGATAAAAAAAAAACCTTTGAAGGAAACACCTCCTTATTAACCAAAAGTGTGATTAATATGCGGTTTGGTACGGTCGCTTGGTAAGCAAAGGTTACAAAAAGCCATTTTTAATAAGCTATAACTGTAAAGCCCTTGGTCATACTGATTTGAAATTCATTACTCTTACAGGAATTCTTGAACACTATTCTTTAACACTGATTAAGACTGATAGAATAAAGCTGTTGCTGTTTTAAATACACACGTTTAGTTTAAATTAATTAATTAAGCTCAGACTCTTACATAGCATATTTTCGAAATACATACAGTATGGTATAGCAATAATAGGCCAATATAACAATAGTATATTCGTATATTCCTAAGAATATTATAATGATGTGCAATATAAGCATGTATTAAATATTAAAAAGCTACACATTCCAGACAGCATGTGACTGCACACAGCATCATTAATAAATCATTAAAACCTTAACATCTTCCAGAGACCGCCTTGTTTTCTGACTGGAAAGCAGCTTTTCCAGGGTCTCTCAGCTGTGTTACCCAGAGTCGGGGGGTGGGGATAGGGCAACACAGGCAGTTCAAACTGTGATTTAATTAAGAATATCAAAAATACTTTATCCATCCATCCATTCATCCATCTTCCAGCCACTTACCCGGGTCACAGAGTATATATATTACATCCAATATAACATATAACAAGAAGTGCAATGGACTGGGGACCCATCCATAGTGCCTCCTCAGGGTATTCCCTGTGCCTCACTGATACGCTGCGCCGAACAAGCAGGTTTGGGGGAATCTGCGTGTGAAGCGGGGATGGCGGCTGATATCTCTTTCTGGAAACAAAACGTCATTTATCACAAAAACTCTTAAAAAAAAAAAACAGATGTTCTGTGATAATCGCCCCCCCCCCCTCGATGCCCCCAGTGACTGGGTAATTTACTAAAGCTGTGACTCCCTACCTTGGCTTATTACATATCTTGTTTACACACCTGAGTGTAAACAACGTTTGTTTCAGTCTTAGTTGCAGACCATTAACGAAGTTAGCGGTGCTGCAGTCCACAGTGTCTGGCTAGTGACCATCTCAGAAGGTTAAACAGTTTGTGGAAATGCCTATCCTATACCACCTGGAGTTAAAGCACATCAGTGAGTGTTATATGGCCAGTCAGCTTCCCCAGGCTGGCTTTTAGAAGATCTTTTCCGCAAAGAGAGACTGGGAGGGCAAGTTCCATCTGAAATGTTCAATCAGAGCCATGTCAGCGCACTTAGGCATTAATGCATTTCACACATGTTAGTGAAATTGTGTGTTTTGATCTCAGATATCCTAATCCTGTCGTGCTTTTAAAGCACATCTCTATGCTGTTTGAGCTGACATGCCCAAGGCGAGAGATGTCTTGTGGCCAAACTGGTTTTTACATTTATTTTAGTCTCATTTCCTCATGTATGATTATACCACCTTTAGCCCTCATTTAGAGCCACCATCATTCACACATGTCAACATCATCACTGTGCACGCATACCATTGGTGCACCTCGTGCATACCATGATCACATGACCACCAGTGTTTGACATTGGTCAGAACCTTTATGAACTCACAGCCTTCTTCATGCCTGGTCTACTTCCTAGCACCTTAAACTTGGAATATTAAGTTCTTTTTTTCCATTTTGCTGGCGTAGCAGCTTGTTTAATTTTTCAAAACTATTCTCACCATCATCTACCCCCGGGAGGCAGAAAAAGGTGCACAGCCTCACGCTGAATACCACAGGAGGGTAAGCTAGCTCTAGATACTGGCTGCCTATAAGTATAGTGGATGTAGGGGTGTTCCTGGCTTGGCCAGATAATTAGCTATATTAATATGCTGCACTCCCAGAAATACTGCAGAACAGAATGAGAAACCTGCCAGTGGCAGGTGCCCAGCCATCTCTCAGCTGCCGTCTACATGCCTTTATCACTTGGTATGGTATTCTGCAGCAGAAGAAATCATAAAGGTGCAAAGACCAGGGTTTATAGAAAGCTTATTTTACGCTAATTTTAGTTTTCTTAATTTTTTTTTATCTAAAAACTGGAACAAGATGGAAGCACATTTCAGTAACTCAGAGTGAAATCCAAAAGGCTGTAATGTATTCAGGCCACAGACATTTTAACCCCAGATCACTGAATAGCCTACGAGCCAAAAAAGGAGAATTTGCTCAGACTGAAAAAGTTAGCAAAACAAAGGCTCCATCGCCAGAGGAACCAAGGACAGTCCCTCCCCCTGAGCCCTTTTCCAGGGGCTTATTTATAAACAAAAGCAACCAGACGGGTACAATAAAACCAAGGGCCACATTGGACAGGGTTCTTTGGCAGACGCACTGTCCCCATTGTACCATCTCCGCTCTGTCCCCCCCTCCCGACAGGCAATTGAACTGATCAGCCCCAGCCTAGAAGGGCTGCACTCCCCAACCAGTGCAAACCCAGGCGCTACCAGACTGCAGATGAGCTGATTCTGTCTGCTGTGAAAGTCAGAGAAGAGGCCCTTTACCTTGCGGATTACATACTGTTTCAGCCACCTCTCATTTCCTCGCTTGACTACCGCGCGAGTCTGTCTCAGGAGATAATTAAAAACAGAAATGGATAATAAATTGCCTTTCAGCAGAAAAAAAGATAAGAAAAACTCTTGCTGGGTATGTATTAAGAAAAGCCGACAGGGGTTCCAGCCTGGATGGTTTCACATTTATATTATAAAACAAATGTTGATGATCCGAAATATTATGAGGAGCAGAGGGTTACAAATGGGGTAAGAATACACACTCAGCACCGGAAGGTTATTGGCTCAATCCCATGTGTAGCCCAGCCTTCATACCTTTGAGCAAGCTCCTTAACTGGTTTAATCTATTTTTAGGTAATTCATGGTCACATTGAGTCTGGAGCATATCCCAGGAACCACTGGGCACACTTTGAGCATGATGTCAGTCCAGAGCAGGACACACACAAACCAATCAGAAAAGCCGATCCACTGATATCACAACGTTTACATTCAGTTATTTAGCAGATACTTTTTGCCCAAAGCAATATACAAGTAAGGACAGCTAATGGACAAAAATCAATGTCAGCCAGCGTCTGGTTGGGGTGAAGGCCTTGCTCAAGGATCCAGTGCAGATTACTCTGTCGGCCATGGGACTCAAGCCCATGACCTTCTGGACACAGGAACAAGTACCTAATCCACTGGGCTACAGTGTGAACGGTCCACACACACATAGTCCAGGTAGGAGTTGCATGCACGACCCTGAAGGAGTGAGGCCACAGTGCAGCCCATCAGTCCTCCATGACACCTTAGTGGAATGTCGCGCTGCATTAACCATAGAATTGCAACTATTTTTGGACAAAAAAGAATGAGCTAACAAAATAATAATGCCAGTGCAAACGATACAAAGTTAATCTAACCTATGAATTATTGTTATTGCAGCTGTTAGATTGGGATAGTACTGTATTATTACTAGGCTTGGGCGGTGTCTATTGTTTCATACCATCATACAGTATATGACAATATATAATGGTATTTAAAAGAAACCTAAATCATGTAGGCTACCGTAAACTCTGGAATCAAAGATAGCCTAAACGGGCTTATATGTGTGGAAGTTGAGCGCTAGGGAAATGAGGAGACGACTCCTTGTTGAACAGTTAAAAAGATCATCTTTCATTTATTGACACCACTCCACTTCTTCATTGTCAAAAAACACACTATGTAACCACCCCCTAGGGTGTGTGGGAAACATAGTTAACCAATCTACTGTCAGTAGTGTGAATGAAAACACATAAGAACTTGGACAAGATCGCTGCAAATTATATTAAATATCAGTACTGTGTGCAAGCGATATTTGTATTTTCTATCAGTTAAAAAATAAAACAGTTGTAACTTCTGTTTCAAGTAACTTTATTCACATGCACAATGTTCGCAAATATTCTCAATGTAGAATGAAAATTAAACGGACAGAATGGACACCGTTACGTATGCCTGTAACTTGTAAACAGACAAAATATGTAAGCCTAATTGACTGATTGTGTATAGCTTGCCTATTAATCATGGGGAAAAAACAGCCTGCAAATAACAAAAATAAAAAATAATTTAGGCTAAGCCCAGACTCAGTTTAATATACAGAGGGACATCTGTATTTTTGACGATATTAAAGATAATACCTTCGAGTTTTCTAGATACCGGGTATACCATAATACCACCTTACCACCCAAGCCTAACTATTACCCCAAAGACCAGCACGCAGTAACTGAGATCAGCTCTAGACATCCTATATGTAGTTGCAACACTATAGTGAGTACAGAGAGTTTCATTATAGCTATTTCTTGGCAAGAGAATACACTGAGCATTATCAAGAAGTCTTCAGAGATACTGTGTTCTTCCTTTTCATCTGCAATAAACATCCATCCATCTTATACCTCTGCATCCTAGTCAGGATTTCAGGAGTAGCGTCAGGCAGAAGTCCCATCCATCACAGGGCATATTCACACATAATCACAGACTGTCGGCAGTATAGAGACACTAGTTAGCCTCAGTGCATGTCTGGAGTTCCTGGAGAAAATGGGGAGTGCGTGTAAACACCAGACACAGAGCAGAGGGAGGATTCGAGCCCTGGAAGTGTTAGGCCAGAGTGCTACCCTCTGGGATAAACATTCAGTGTTATATTCTGTCTTCTTCTGCTAAACTTTGAGGGCAAAAGAAAATCTCTCTGAAAATTGCATTTTTTTTTTGAATGAACTAATTTAATGGTGATCTAGTGACAACAGGCAGGTTTGTCGATTAACCTGTCTGAGCATAGGTAAAGTGGGAAAAATGGGCGCAATCCGGGTAGAATCATGCCCACTCTCAGCACTTCTGTACACAGGTCAGCAGCTGAGCTGTGTAAACCATCCTGTTAAAACCACAGGCATTTACGGGGTTTGCACTTATACTTCTCGTGGTGCTTAGTGGGTCTTTCTGGTTGGACTGTCTGGCAGAAGTTCCACTTGTGCTTAATGCACGATTAATGTATAGGAAAATGATATGAGACATTATGGTACATTATAAGACACGACAGAAGCATGAGTCATAACAAAGTTATATAAAGCAAAGTTGGTAATGCATAGAATGAATTTAAATGCATTGTGGGATTCAATGTGATAATATTACATGAAACAAATAAAATATTGTAGACTAGTATAAATCAGTGCTTATGTTTCATAACGTCTTTTATGATTATTAAGTATTTCAGTTGCATATATGAATTATGTTTTATGTCTCATTTATAGTGCAAATACAGATGGAATATTTGATCAATAGGATCTTATTAATTCTTATGTTTAATTACAACTAAGAGCAAAATCAAAGGCTATGCTCTAGGTTATACTATGCAGGTAAAAATCATGGATTTCCTGCGTCACAACAAGGAGAAGAGGTAAATGATTTCAGTCTGGTGAAAGGTCAAATGGATGTTTTCCAGTGACTGAACTGAATGATTGCACTATATGCTGTGCTCATATTTAAATAAGAGAAATATATTCATGTCCAGTCATAATGACCACTGCTGTTCAGCTCTTCTTGTAGGCCTGACAATTAGCCTGCCCTGAATTTGTTGGATGACTGTGAGTTTACCATAAAAAAAGAATATAGATAATGCACATCTAAGTTGTATGGTGGGAAATGGCCTCTAAGCCAGCGGGGAACCACATTACCTTGTAGGACTGAAGCAGCAATGGTTCCTAAGTGTATGATTCCTCAGGAACAGTGTTACCCTGAAGGACTGGAGAAGCGATGGTTCCTAAGAACACGGTTCCGCAGGAACTGCATCACCTTGAAGGAGTGGAGGAGCGATGGTTCCTAAGAACACGATTCCGCAGGAACCGTGTTACCCAATAAGGACTGGAGGAGTGAAGGTGCCTAAGAGCATGATTCCTCGGGAACTGCATCACTTTGATGAACTGGAGGAGGGATGGTTCCTAAGAACATGATTCCTCAGGAACTGCATCACCTTGAAAGACTGGAGGAGCAATGGTTCCTAAGATCATAATTCCTCAGGAACTGTGCCTGGAACCTACTTGGTTATCAGCCTCCTCTCAGCTGACCTTCAACCATGGGGGTCAGCACAGTGATGCTGTCTCTGACAAGGCTTCCAATGGCGCTAAATGGCCTTTATGTGGAGATTTTATTGGGTCCCTTTCTTCTCCCACCCTGTCTTTCTCTCCCTCTCTCTTTTGCTCTTAGTGGCTCTCTCTCTCAGTCTGTTATTCTGTCCTTTCCCTCTCTGTTTCTCTTTTTCTTTTACTCTCCCTCTCTCTCTGCTTCACTGCCTCTCTCCCCTCTCTCTCTATTTCCCTACTCTACCCATTCTCACTCTCTCTCAGCTTTCCCTGTGCCCTCTCCCTCCCACCCTCTTACGCGCTCTCTCTCTCGGTCTCTCTCCCTATGTTATTTTGTCCTTTCTTTTCTTTTGCCTTCTTTTTCTCCCTACTCCATCTCGCTTTCTGGTGCCCCCTGCCACCCTCCCCACCCCGATGACACCCATTGCATCTACGGCAGCCCTGCATCGATAGCGCATAGCGAAGCAGCCTGACATTCCATGTGACTCATTCTAGGGCTACGGGCAGCAATGCTGGAGCCCCGAGACCCATCTGTCCGCTGCACCGCTCACTCCCTCGCCTCCCTCCTCCATCCTCCGCACTCCAGTCCCATGTGTTTTGCCTATTAAAGCCAAGCAAGTGTAATGACTATCATTAAACTGGGCTTTGTGTGCTGGGAGGGACTGGCCAATGCATCTGCTGTATTCCACTTGGCTTGCAAAGGAAAAGCTGCAGCTCAGACACCCCTAAACCTCATTAAAAGCACCTGTGAACGATTCATGACTCTAATATAACTGCAGGGGATGGGGCGCCATGGAGCCGTGGGCTCACAGAGCGACGGGGGCGCACCAAACAACTCTGTGGGGGAGGGGGGGACTTGGGCCCAAAATGGCAATAGACAAGACAGAGATGGAGTGACTGGTGAGGATCGAGGCACCAGCCGGCTGCGGCACAACAGATCATCTGAGAATCCATCAGGATCCATTTCAAAATGATCCGGGTGGGTTTGTGTGTATATATATGGACTGGGGATATATATATATATATATATATATATATATATATATATATATATATATATATATATGTAATGCACACATGTATGTCACGTTCTCATGGGGAAGTGCTACCAGGTAATTGTGTCTGAATTACACACAAACAGAAGCCGATTCTGCAGATAGAAAAAAATATATATCTTCATTATATATTCTTCATTTGTGCCTTCCTATGACATCACAGTTGTCTCTGATCAATGAGCACCACCGAACTGCTGTAAAGACTCAGGACCTCCCACCTTTAAGTGCGGCTCTGAGCACTTAAATAACACAAGGTCAGTGTTACAGGTGAGCGCTTTGCACCAGAGGTGTTGCATAATGCAGTAAACATGGTATTATTATTTAGAAAAAGTTAATTAAACCCAGGCTGCATTGAGGAGGCCTTTCTGTCCTGCATTCCAGGGATTGCCCAGGCACTTGTCATCACAGCAACCTTCTGGTGCGATTAAAGAAAAGAATGAAACAGGTAGCAGAACCGCAGTGACCTCATCACAGGAGACTCCTGGCCTAGCTTTTCGGATGGAACCAAATTAGTGGTTTAATTTAGATTCTAGATGGCCATTAAAAGCTCGTGTTAATATTTCACAGTCCAGGATCTGAGCACCCCCACCCCCCCATCTGCTTCAAGAGTTTAGGCCATGTAGACGGTGTCTTCCCTCTGTGATCAGAATTCCCTTATATCTGTGTCACCGTATCTGCTTAGCTTACACTCTTTCCTGTCACAAAGACAAAGGCCTTTGTTGAGCACACTCTGCCTATTTATAATGCTGGATATTTACCGGAGCGGCTGAGGTTAACAGTTTCTCCAAGCAGCTCCCATGAGACGCGTCCTTGCAGGTTCCGGTCCGTAGGTAACGTTCCACACTGCTTCTCCAAACGATTTTCCCTGGATCTCTCCACTTATCTTCCTCGTGCACACATCTCCCCAGTAAGTGACAGCACGTCGTTTTGTTTACTGGGATGCTTTTTACTGGTTTGCCAATCCAGCCTTTGCTTCATTCCACACTGTATATGACACTATTTCTAGAGATACAGTCCATAATGCATAAAAATATCCTGAGGAATAGCTATAATCAGAATCAGAATTATGGTTATGGCCTGGTTGTCTTCATTCCTCCAAAATAGATATATTTATATCAGTATAGATTTGGAGCAACATGAGGGAAACATTAGGAAATACAGTCGATGTTGCTGGTGAAGCCTTTCACATTGATCAATGCATGTTAATGATTACATAAAGTGGCAGTACCTTGTCACCACTATCGTAATGGTTCAGTGTAGTGTATATATGAAACAACTTCATTTACAGTAATTAATGTGAGCGTGTGGTGTCTTCTGAGCTGCCTCTGGAGCAGCACAGGCCTCAAGATTCTATGCTGGGGTCTCGCGGTCTGCAGGCATTTCATCTGGGCTTCTTTCCTGTCCACCTGTCCACTGTCCACAGTAGGGATGTAAATCATGGGAGCGCTCCCCCAGGCCTTCCCTGCCCCCCCAAGTCCCACAGGGCTACCGTGGCAGATCAATGCAGGCCATTATGTCCCGAAGATTCAGTATCATCAAAAATAGCAAAATGGACTAAATGAGCTGACGGAAAACCAGCTGGACCATCAGAGAAGGGAACTGAGAAAGGGTTCCATAACATGCTGTGGTGTGACATGGGGATAAATCTGACCTCTGTGATGTTATTTCAACCCCATAACATGCTATGACATAATATGGGACTGAATCCCATCTCTGTGATGTCATTTCAACACCATGATGTGCCATGGTATATGGGAATGAATCTTACTTCTCTGATGTCATTTCAACACCATGATGTGCCATGGTATGATATGGGACTGAATCCCATCTCTGTGATGTCATTTCAACACCATGATGTGCCATGGTATGATATGGGAATGAATCTCACTTCTCTGATGTCATTTCAACACCATGATGTGCCATGGTATGATATGGGACTGAATCCCATCTCTGTGATGTCACATCGTTTTCTCTGATAGCGTGTGGGTAAGGAAGTGCAGGAGATGTGGCAAATATATTTTCAATCGGATATATTAACATTTACAGACATTATGTCCAGGGTGTGCCCTGGGTCTTGTACTCTAAGCTGCTTGAGATCCAGACCCCTCGTGACCCTGACCAGAAAAAATAGATGGATGGATGAAATGTTTTAACCCCTGAAGACCAAAGACTAGGTAAGCAGCAGATTTACCGCAGCATGTGGAAATGCCTGGTTTGTCTGATGGACACTTAGATGAAGGAAGAAGATGAAGGCCTGGCTTAATCTGGATCTACTGCTGGTGTTCAGCAGCACATTCTCAGATGTATCCTATATGAAGTAAGTCAGTCAGGCTGGGAGTCAATTCCTCAAAAATGACTGAAGACCTTCCATGATTCCCCAGAAATATTAAGGGAATTTTGGTTATAGAGCTCTGTAGCTATTCTCCATTAGAATAATCAACAAACATGGAGGCGGCCCTGTCCATATTTCTGACAGTTAATGTCACTCTCCGTTGGTTTGGTTATTAGTTTGTGGTCACTGTTATTTACAGGCCTTTTAAAAGTGCCTCGGTCAACGATCAAAGTCTTTAAAGCACTGAAAAAATTTTAACTTCTGAAATCTAAATTGTATTTATCAGCATTCTCATAACTGACAACAATGTCTGACATAATATTACTCACAAAGCATATTTCAGTCAAACACTTCCTTTACTTTCTCCAAACCTGTATGCAGCCCTAAACTGTACGTGATCAGATTTGATGTGTTTATAGATCTGCTGGGTGAAGAGCCCACGTGGTTCGGCAGTGCTCAGTGACGGCGGACACCGATGATGACGATATCGAACGTGTTGCTCAATGGGTTCACCACGACGCCCGCGCTGCCCAGTCAGCAGCCACAGGCTCCAGGCTGCCATGGCAACCGAGTCACTGATGTATGGCTGGTCAGGGAAAGTGTGACAGCATGACGTTACGCCCGGGGTGTCAGAGACGCCGCTTCCAGCCAGGAAAGGGAGGCATTTACAGGGGGAGAAAAAAGACTACCTTCCTCTTAAATGCCATTCTCATAGAAATTATTAATTCTCCAAGAAGTTGCATTTCAAAAGTAAAAAATGTTACTTTGTGTGCCGACAAGTTAACGGCAAACATTAATTAATTGCTTAAATAAAGGCAATGACAAGTCAGCCTCAAATGTTTTGAAATTCGGGACATTTAATTAAAATATGCAAATGCCGGCATAGCTTTCAGAGCACCAAACGGACATATTAAAGAGAATAATTTTACAGAAGATGATAGGTGAAGTTTTCTAAATGGGAAAATGAAAAAGAGAAAGAAAAGGATATGTTTGAACTCTTTTTTGAGTTCCCGTTAGATTTTTATATTTACATTTAATTCAATCAGTCAGAATCATTTTAGATTGAATAATAGTGATTATATAGAAGAAACAGGAATTGTTTTGTGTATTTCTCAGGAAAAAAAAACACATTCAAAACTCAAGATTTGAGCACATTACTTCTATGGTTATTAAATTAAATTCTCATGCTTGTTATACTATTCTGAGAATGGGAAAAGCAAACTTCTTATTGATAATACTTCATGTCGATAATTTCTTTTCTAGTCAAAGGATTATGACAATATTATTACTGCATGCTGTCAATGATAATGATAATGATGATGATGATGATGGCGCTTTGGGATCCCCATTTTGTTCCCATCCCCTGTCACCTCTGACTCACACCCTGATGTGGGATACCCGGTGTTCCCATCCCCTGTCACCTCTGACTCACACCCTGATGTGGGATACCCGGTGTTCCCATCC
>JAAGVU020000032.1:21582460-21608064 GCA_011763525.2 Mormyrus iriodes
ATACCCGGTGTTCCCATCCCCTGTCACCTCTGACTCACACCCTGATGTGGGATACCCGGTGTTCCCATCCCCTGTCATCTCTGACTCACCCCTGATGTGGGATACCCAGTGTTCTTGTCGCCTGTTACCTCTGGCTCAAACCTGATGTTAGATACCCGTCTTGTTCCCTTCCCCTGTCACCTCTGGCTCACCCCCGATTTGGCATACCCATCTTTTTCCTGCCCCCTGTCACCTTTGGGCACCCTCCGCTCCCATGTCTGCAATTTGCTCACCAACTGCATCGCATTGCATTACAATATAAATAGCAGCATATTTATCACAGCTACTGTCATTCCACGCAGGCGATGGAGAAAGCAGAAATGATGCTGACAGAGATTTACATTTTGAGTCTGTGCCAATCTCTCCTTTTAGTGTAATTGTGCCAAGGGCTTATTACTACCTCAGATACTGCAAAAAGTGACAACTTTGCCCTCAAGTCTGTATTATTGTCATTTATATAAAATACAACATTATAAATGACACAGTATGACAGCTTCACAGTGGCACTACTTCATACATCCTATACCAAGGAGACAGTGGGCATACATTCCTCATTTTAGGTCTTTCATTTCTCCACAATAGGTACTAATATGTGTTTTGTTTGTTGATAAAAAATAAAATAAAATAAAGCATTAACCCTGTGATCATGCCAAGGATAAGTGGTTAGAAAATGGATGGATGGATGGATGGATGGATGGATGATGCATTATTTTAAGTACCTGCTAAAACCGCAGCACATCGCGCGTTGCACCTCTGCAGTCACCCACATGTGCGCACTCTGCATATCAAGTCACCGTCTTATCGTGTGCTTCTCCAACACGTCTTCGCCCTCCATAACAAGAACAGAAACGATGAAAATTTAATCTTGTTGCTTTTTTACTGGAAGGTCACGTTCCCTGAAGCGTGCAGGCCAGGCCGTATTAGTTTCCCTGCTGTAGAAAACAAAACTGAATTAAGCGAAGTAAATGACTCTGCTTGCTCGTTCTATTTCGCAGAACGCCCTTATTCCACGTGCCGTGACATTAATGCGCACGTTCGTATCATCACGATCGGCCCGGCCACATCAAGTAACAATCAGGCGGGAGAGAAAATGCGCTGGACCACCAACGGACCTGCAGTTAACCCAGCATCTACGATTCAGAGAGAAAAACAACAAAGACACGTAACTCTGTTCACCGTAGCCCTCCTTTTCAAAATGCAAAACATTACGGTCATTACCTTGGACAGATAGATGCAGCCTCTTCTTCCTCCATAAGCGTGACAGGTCTGACAACTTGTGTGTCGGATTCTGACATCTTCTCTGCGAACAGAGCGCAGCATTAGTCCGTCTGGAAAAACATCTGCAGATACTTACTACAAGGGCTTGCATTACACCCCATTCTGACATACCGCATATCCCAAGTCACAAATAAAGCCCTAATATGATTTTAAAAGACCATATAAAGAAATATAAAATGCATTTCGCTCAATGCACCCCACTTAAGATGGCTAGCTACATTTGAAATGCAAATTTTAAAGAAGTCAAAGCATATGAACAATTTTTAGCAAGATGAAATCTAATTGAGACTATTAATTTGGCAGAAATCCACTTAGTGAGAATGTATGGCCCTATTTACACAGAGTTCGGGCTCTGGTGGGCATGATCAAATAATAAGCAGTGAACTGCTCATTCAGGTGAATCGCACTGAAGATCAGCTCTGTTTTATTAGGCTGTATTATTTTATTAGGCTAAATTGACTTTTTTATTGGAAAACTCAGGCAAAATTGTAAAAATGCATGGGAACATACCAGTAAAATGTATTACAAACAAATAAGCGGGCTGCAGACACAAGTTGCCCCCCCCCAGCCACAAATGAGGTCCCAAGACCCATGGAAAACCTTGTGGTAATCCTGCAGCATACCTGTGGTAAACCTGTAGTAAGAGGGGGGCAGCATGTGGCTCCTCTGTGCCTGTGATCGGAAGGTCGCTGGTTCGAGCCCGGCCTCAGCACATCTGTGGCTCCTTGAGCAAGGCCCTTAACCCCTGGGTGCTGCTATGAGGGGCTGCTCTTTGTGGCCAGCTTGCTGTCTTCTACAAAGAGCAAGTTGGGGGAGATATAAAAGAGAATCTCCCCCCAGGGATCAATAAAGTATCTAATAATAATAAATGCAGTTTCTTCTGAGGAACAATCAGCAGTGTTGGGGTTAAGCCACGACTGCTTAATGTTCCCTGCTTCTGAGCATGGAAAGTTCTGGAGGTACAGGTATCATTTTTCAGGGTCACGGAGCGACTCGTAGTGCAGATATATGGCGAGCTGATTGTCCTACCTTCCATCTTGTCCCCCACATAGAGGTGGGGAACCATCCCAGGTGGTGACTTTGAACAGTGCTTCAGACAGAGATCGACGCCAAACTGCTTCAGCTACACTTGTTGTTTTACTGCTGACAGTCATTTATTCCTCACGCTGCTGAGATTGTTTTCTCAGGCTTGGCTATGCGTGACTTACTGGTTTATCTTGGTGGCTATGGAGTGTTTATATGGAAATGTTAATATTCAAATGAATACTCTACAGGAGAATCAGCGATAATTAATTATGCTAATTACTGAATTACATGGACAATAATTATTTCATAATGTAAAAAGGAATCGCCAGAAGAAGTTCATGTGTGTTCACACATCCAAAAATATGAGCAAATAAAATATTTCACTAAAGGAGTAACACCCCTCCTCTTTAGGTGCTGAGGGTTGCCATGGCGGGATATATAAACAAAGCCGAGATCTGTAAAGAAACAGAGCTGAAGGCTGCTTCAAACTCCCATCAGGTCACAGAGCCAGACTCCAAGCCAGTGCAAGGAGAGCCATAGGTTTCAGAAAATCACATCTTAAACCCAACGCCGGTTTCTACAGCAACCAAGCAGGACTCGTGGATCAGGATAAAACTGTGGTGCCTTGTGTCAGTTGTTGAAGGTTAAAGGTGAGTCTTAAACCTCCCGACTACTGTGCAGAGACAGGTGCTGGAACAGAATGACACTGTTCTTTGTGTTGGGGGAAAGAGGGAAAGAGAGAGAGAGAGAGAGCGGTCACCCCACGTGTGAGGGGGAGGCCTGGATTCAGCCGAGCTCCAAACTCTAGCTTCGAGCCGAATTTTGAATGTTTTTTTCCTTCCACTTTAGACAGGCCAATGCTCATGTCAGGAGGCGGAGAGAAACCCCAGCAAAGCGACACGAGGGGGGGCGGAGCGGATATGCTGCTTCGCAGCTGACATGGCGTTCCGGGGGTCCCATGAAAGGCGGGTGCCCCCCAGGCCAGATAACAGGATCGTGCTGAAACGGCGGCATCCCGCTGGCACGCCAGCCTCGTTTACCGGAGCACCTGTCACACCATCACTGAAGCAGCCTGACGGTGGAGCCAGCGAGAGCAGGAGCGTCCCCTATGTACATATGTATGTAGTGCAGGAGCGGGAACTGAACACAGCCCGTCACGGGTCATTTAAAAACCACCGTCCCCCCCCACCAAGCTCAGCGTGAAGTAAGAAAGCTTAGACTGTGACACACAACCCAGCTGCAAACAGACACAGAGACACAGGTGTGGGGAGTTTCTCACCAGAGGAAGATCAGTCTTCTTAAGATGCTTGGTTTACTGAAAGGGAAATCGTCACAGTGCTCAGTGCTCAATTTGAAAATCCTGGAGAAAAACACTTCGCGCTGAGAGCTCCTCAGTCCTGAAGCATGAAAGAGCTCTTTCGATGGCAGACTTTTCATGATGAGGGTGATTCACCCTATATGCTCATCATCAATCGCTAAAACCGTGTACAGGAAAACAGTCAGAAGCTATATTTTCAGAAAGATTTTTATATGTATCTTAGGAATCAGCACTAAGGGAAATAATGAGCGTCACGTCAGCGTTTAACTCCCTGTGTGGGTGACTGCACTTGGCCTGTAAACCTGAGCCTGCTTTGGGAATGGTGGGTGTTGTTTTATAATGGAATAAAACAAGCATAAGTTAATATTTATCCCCCCTCTGACCTATGCTCCCCCACCCAGATGCTGCCGATCGTGGTCAGAAGTGGTCATCTGACAGGCAGCCTTCAAATGCATCTGCAATAGAAAGGACAAGGCATATTTGCTTGTGTTTTGCTGTCTAGCTGAACTGAAGCCACGGTTCTGTTCACCTGATCAGACCTTCAGGTGCCTAACCCTTTCCCCCAGTTCTCCATGGTTGACCTTTGACGTTTGGTTCACCTCTGCGGAAGACGTGTTTAGGCTGATGAAGTTTCCCTTCCTCGAAGAGGAAAGGTGCCTCCTGGCTCCATGTGAAACCAACACCCATGGCTGTGACCAATAAATAAGAGATAAATAATAAACATGCAGCAAGAAAACCTCAATAAAACACTTCAAGGACCACAGTAACACTGCATTAACATTCGTTCATAAACACAATAATGTTCTTTTTACCACACTGACAAGGCATCCAAAGGATTTGAGCAAGAGCACACCACAAGGCAAAATTTGGGACAACTCTCTGAAAAATATCCTTGGGGGGGGCGGGGGGGTAGGAGTGATAATAAATCCGGCATGGCTTGCGTCTGCCTCAGCGGAGGACATGACTCTCACAGGCCCAGGACCGTGACCCCCCCTGCTGGACCAGCCTCATTTCAGCTTCTTGTCGGGCGCTGTCATTAAGGTCATCAGGAGCACTGAGCAGCGTGCATCAGCAAATGGGTTGAATGTGTAGAACCATCTTACTGTGACTACAGGCCTGCCGGGGGATGGCAGGATAAGGATGGAGGAGCTCACAATGAAAACCCGGAAACAAAACCACAGTCAAATGGCTGCTAAGACCCAGAATATCCCTGGACGCTTCAGTTCAAAGCGACGGTTAATTATCACACGAGCTGGACCTCGCTGCTCATTCTGCAGCCTTGAGAATATATCAAAGCTCACAGCCCTTGTTTGCTGACTGGTGTAACCTTCTACTTCCCGTTTTATCATAAGGTCTGGAAATAAAATCCCGGGTAGGCCTCCGAAATTCTCCAAAAATGGCCCCATCGATAGGTTAGAATTGATCCACGCTGCAAGTGTCATGTATACAGTATATAACACTGAACATAACTTAAAATTCAATGAATATTTCTTGAAAAGGCTACTTTTATCCCTTAAAATTCCAAGACTGCCCACCCCCCACAGAGAGCTGGCAAAGCTATTGACCCAGTGCTCCACCCCAGGCTGCCTCTGACAGGACAGGTCTGCTCACCAGCATTTGTGAAGCCACTGTATCCCCAGATAGAGGCGCTCCCAAAACCAGCATCTGTCTCGCGTCTCATTGGAGGACGAATGTCTTCCTGTTTTTTCAGCCTGAGACATATATACCCAATAAACACGAGATACATAATTAACATGCAGCAAGAAAACCTCATTTGATGATATATGTCTTATGACTACTTTTATGTCATGGCGCAAGGATGGAAAATCATAGAAGCATCAAAAGAAATGTTAAAATGGATCTGTTCTGGGGGTGGGGTCAGCTGACTGGTGCTCCTTCATCCATGTCTGGCAGAATAAATCAATGTTACTCTCTCTGTATGTCTCTCACCTGACCCAGGCTCCCATCTGTACTCCTCACACTGTAGGTGTTCCATAACATATGTCTGAAGTTTTATTGCCCATTCTTACCAAAGTCACTCTTTTTCTTTCACCCGCCCACCCCACCACCACTTCATGGAGGTGACCCCAGTCCTTGTAAACCCTCACCCCACTAAAACTACATTCCCACCTTCCATCCCTGTGTCATGCGATTATGTTCACCATCACAAACTTTCTTATGATAAGAATCTTATCATGAATTTGCTAAATATTGTCCCATTTTGAGGATTATTATAACGCAGGTAATTGTTTGACTATAAAAATGTAACGTTCAAACAAATATTATCTTTTTAAACATTTTCGAGTTGATTTAATTACAAAATAACTGGCTGTAACTAACTACTTGACAACCTGGTAGCTAGGTTGAGTGAGTTTTCAGTAATTAGTTATTCTCTCCTTCCATTCTTGAGATTAATAATTATCATTATCTCAGCTTGAGACATACTCGTCATGACTGGTCATGCTCTCATTTAAGCAGTAATTTACTCTGCTTTTTCAAAATAATCCAGCAATCTGGTAGGGAGTCAATTAAAACCATGTTTGTGTTACTGCAGTGGCACGTTGATGTTTCATACATGTCACTTTAGATTCGCCAACCTGAAGAGCCCTTTAATCAGCAGAATGCCCTGTTTTGGTTACCCAGATGAACACGTGTCAATAAGATCACATTGCGCACAGATCGCATTGACTAAATTCGATCTGAATTGATATTTCATGGGGCGGGCTGCTGTGATGTCACACTGAAATGTTCCTTCAGAAAGCCCCCAGCGCGTCACCCTGCGAGGCCCTTCCCAGACATGGTAACATGGTACCACCCTTGTCAGGCAGCTGTGGGTAACATAGCCTTTTCTCTGTTCAGGAGGCACAGCGCTGTTCAGCACTCTCACTGACTTATGTGGGGAAATGTGTAGATACAGCTGGGTAGCAGCGGGGGAGGGTGTTCAAAGCCCAAGCAGCACTGGGGGCTCTTCTGGGCGGGGGGTATTTTTTTCTGTTGTCAGAATCATCTTCAAAGGCACGTCAGCAGGTTTTACAGAGATCTGTGTCTGCACTGCCTCTGCACCGTGTCTGTACCATTCTGCACCATGTCTCTACACTATGTCCGCACCATGACTGCACTGCTCTGCCCTGCATCTACACTGCATTTGTGCTGATCCTGCACCACATCTGCACATCTCTGCCCTGCATCTGAACCATGTCTGCATTGCATCTGCACCACCTCTGTACCGTTCTGCCCTGCTTTTGCACCTGCATCTCTACACTACATGTGCACCGCATCTGAACTGCTCTGTCCTGCACCTACAGTGCCACTGTGCTTGATCTGCACCACATCTGCACCACGTCTGCGCTAAGTCTGCACTGCATCTGCACTGCTCTGCATTACATCTACACTGCGTTTGCACTGAACCTGCATTACATCTGTACCGCGTCGGCACCTCTCTGCTCTGTATCTGCACTACATCTGCACTGATTCTACACTGTTTCTGCACTGCATCTCTACACGGTATCTGCACTGAATCTGTACCACATCTGCACTGCTTTGCACTGCATCTGTATCACATACACACTACTCTGCATGCTGGTGTTTCCTCCCATTTCACGTTCCTCTCACCTGACGTGATGGCTTCCGGCTTGAGGATTGAGGATCAGGGGGTGGGGCTGGGTGCAGGGCCCCACTCATACACAGGCCTTAGGAAATAGCCCCTCTGCTGCCCCCCATTTCATTAAGCGCAAGTTTGGGAAACACTTAACTTCTGTCACTTGCCATCATGTCACGGCGCTGGTGCTGTGGAGCCGGCCGAGCGGGTCTACTGATTCGTTCACAGCTCATTGATTTCCTTTGCCGATCCGAGCAGAGGAGGGTGTGTGGGCCAGAGAAGGGGGATGGGAAGACTGGGAATGGGAAAGCTCATTACCACATGGGCTGTCTGACCCTTAGCGGGGGCTGCTTCTGAATAACATACACATGCAATCATTTTCATAAGGCAAGAAGGTCTAAGGATGAACAGACAAAGTTATGTGGGGTATTGCTCAGCCAGACAGGCCTCTGCTCAATATAACTGGGGGGCCTCATATTCTGGGGGCAATTATCAATCTGCATGGGGCCCAGGGGAAAGGCAAGATTGATTTGGCTACTGGCAATTTCTCTCACTTACACGACAACGCAGATAAAGTGTGGATCTTATCGACAGGATCGTTTGTTAAGCCCACAAATAAATACAAGATACATAAATAGATGTATGAGAAGGAGGCCGGGAGACAGGCTGGGAGGGCCAGATCATAGGAGGAGACCAGGGAGACACCTGGGAGGGCCCAGACCTTAGGAGGAGGTCAGGGGAGACAATCTTGGGGGGTGGGACTTTAGGTGGAGGCTGGGGAGACAGACCTGGGGGGGCAAACCTTACGAGGAAGCCGGGGAGATGATCAGAGGGGCCCCAGACCTTTCTCAGCTCCTGGGAATTGACACTAGTTAAGCACATATCTTTATTAGTCACTGCACAATAATTCTCTGTTTACACCTTGAAGGTGCAGTGTTAAACTGTGTATATCAGTTTAGTTTTACTTCATTTAAACAGTTCCTAAGGATTTTGGTGCATTATGATACCAGGTTCTGGGAGATGTCATACGCATAGATACACCATACCTATGTCGTATGGCACAGAACACTCGGGGAGGAACACAGTGCAAGGTCCGCCAATTTTTATTTAGCATGAGGCAAACACAAGTAGAATCGCAGAACAAGCATGTAGTCTGAGTTATGGAACTTGGGGTCAAGAAAGCTGGAGATATCAGTCCTATGTATGCGGAAAAGGGCAATACACATTGGGGATCCAGAGAGAAGGGACACTGCAGGTGGGTAGGGTCAGGGCTAGAAGGAACGCGGAGAGAAAATGCTCAGTAAGTCTTATGGGAATCAACAATATCTCACAATGAATGTGAGTCTGCTAAACTCTTTTAAGGAGCTAGCTACAGGTGTACAGGTGACAGCCACAGCAGTAACCTATGCTTGCTCTTCCGGGCCATAGTCCTCCTAGTCCATGAGATACTGCAACTGTCCCCGCCGACATCAGGAGTCAATCTGTGCCCAGACAGCGTAAGCTTTGTCGTCTTCCAGCAGCACGGGGGGATTGCGCCATCTTGCTGTCCCTCCACAAGATGGGCTACACTCTATGAGACCAGCTTGAGGAGAGACACAAAATAGCCCAATGTAGCAGGATGCTAACATACGACACCCAGGGAGGCGGAAGTTCCTCGTTGATAGCCACACCCGCTGGCCTGACCAGAGTGAGGGACCGAGACGGTGGTGGCGGTCAGCCTGTGTATTCTGATGCTGCAACTAGGCCTCTGGCTGTCAGCAGGCCTGACTCCACATCCAGCGGCTGCGCCGGAACCAGTCCTCTACGGCAGGGACCGAGCTAGGTTGAGGGTTCCAGGGGAATAACGGTGGCTGATATCCCAGGACGCGCTGCACTGAAAGTACGAGAGCCCTGTGTCAGGTTGCAGGCTAGAGTTCCTGCCATATTCCACCCAGGGTAGGAAACAGATTCAGAAAGTCAGAACAGCAGCCAGAGGGCCTTTGTCACCTCCTGGTTTGTGCGCTCAGTCACTCTGTTAGTCTGGAGATGATAACTGGAAGAGCGACTGAGAGATATATTTAATCATGAACAGAAGGCACAGAAGGCCCTCACAGCGAACTGTAGCCCTCAGGCACACCGAAAACGTCAAAAACCCAGGTCAGGAGAACCTCTGCAAGTTTGGTTGCAGTGGGGAGTTTGAAAAGAAAAGAAAAGGTATCAGCCGGCACATCCTGGAGAAGCAGTCCACCACTGTCAGAACCATTGTGTAACCCTAGGATCGAGGCAGGTCCACGATAAAGTCTGGCGCAAAATGGGACCATAGGTGCTGTGGCACAGGCAAGGGTTGCAGGAAACCAGAGGGCTTTCGGGTATCAGCCTTGTTCTGGGCACAGATGGGATATGACAGGACGTATTTTTCCTCCTCCTCTCTCCAACCTGGCCACCAGTAGCGTTAGGGCAGGAGGCAGGCAGTAGTCACTACCCTGAGATGACCGGAGCTAAGGGAACGTTTCACTCATTGTAAAGTGACATGTCAGAACCCAGCAGGGACATAACGCCTGCCTAGGGGGTAGTTGGCCGGCAGTGGCACACAGCATTGGACCTCCTGAAGGGTGGCGTCCAGGTCCCTGGAGACCTGGCTTAGGAAACAGGTTGGATGCAGGATCATATCGGGTTTTTCTTTCACCACCAGCGGGCTGAACTAGTGGGACAGGGCATCTGCGTTGATATTCTTCTTTACTGGGTGGTTGGTTACTACCTGGAAGGGGTGAGCTCCCAGTGCTGCCACTCCTTGAAGGTCAGCTTTATGGCCAATGACTCCAATGTCATAGTTGCTTTTGGCGTGGGTGAATTTAAGTTAAAAAAAAGGGACAGTGGTGTAGACCCCCACCGTCAGCGCAGTGCATGGGAGACACAAATGGGAGAGTGCCCACCCCCATCTTGGAGGCGTCGACGTCCACGACAAGGTACTCCATCAGGCCAGGCTGGAGGGTGGCACGATCAGCCTGTAGAAGGGCAGCAAGGGGGGCGACTACAGAGTGAACCCCCGGATGAAGCATCTATAAGAATTGATGAAACTGAGGAATCAATGGTGCTCTTTGTTGGTGCAGGGCAATAGCCAGTCTCGGACAGCCTTGACTTTCTCTTTGTCCATTCCCACTCCCTCGGGTTGGACCTGGTACCCTCTGAACTTGATTAAGGATTTGTGGAATTCACACTTTTCCCCTTTCACAAACAGATAATTCTCTCAGGCACATTGCAGAACTTGACGGACATGACTAACAAGTTCCACAGGGGAGCAGAAGTAGACCAGAATGTCATCAATGTACACCATAACATATTGGTTTAACATGTCAACGGGAACTTAGCTTAAGAAGTTTTCGAATATGGTGGGATGCTTAGCCAAGCCATAAGGCATTACCAGACATTCGAACTGACCAGTGGTTACAATGAACGACGTCTTCCAGTCATCACCGGCCCTGATGCAATCAAATCGTAAGTGCTCTGGAGATCTAGTTTTGTGAAGATGCATGCCTCCTGAAGCTACTCCAGGGCAGAGGATATAAGGGGTAATGGTTCCCAGAATATTTAAGAAATAGCATCTGGCATCCACTAGGGCCAGTCCAGCCCACAGCCATAGCCCGCAGAGATCATCCTGAATTCCAGGGCAAAATTCATGCCTCCCCTGCTGGAGATCGAAAAGGCTGTCCCCTAGGCTTTGGCCGACAATGGGATCAAGCATTGCTCCAAATGCCTGCTGGAGATAGGCCACCGAATCCAGTACCACACTCTTCTCCACACCACAATGAAGTGGTCCAGTCAAAGGCTTGCCCAGTTAAAAGGGAGATTAAAAAGTCTACCCTGTTCTGATCATCTGGGAACATCTCCGGGCAATAGTCGATGTACAGCCCACACTGCATTAGAATGGTACCGCTCCCGGACAGTGAACGGAATCCCGGCAGAAGGGTGTGGGGGAGTCTACGGCAAAGAAGCTGCAACGGTGAGTTGATCGATCTGGGCGTGGGTGTCTTGTATTTGGATCTGGAAGTCTGCCGGATCCATTTTGTTGCCGAATTATTCTGCTGTGGCACAGAACACTTGGGGAGGCACATAGTGCAAGGTCCACCAATCTTTATTTGACACAGGGCAAATACAAGTGGAATCGCAGGGCAGGTAAGTAGCTGGGGGCATGAAACTTGGGTTGAGAAAGCTGGAGAGATAAGTCCTATGAAGAGGGCACGTGAAGGGCAGCACACGTTGGGCGTCTGGGGAGAAGGGACACAGACAGGAACACTACAGGTGGGTTGGGTCAGAGCTAGACAGAAGACAGAGAGAAAACGCTCAGTAAGTCTCATGGCAATCAACAATATCTTGCACTGAATGCAAGTCTGCTAAGCTCTTTTAAGGAGCAAGCTACAGGTGTAGCTGATCCCTCTGATCAGCAGCAAGCTCACAAGGGGGGCGTAATAATCATGTTCCAGCATAAACAGATGACAGGCAACGAGTGGCATGCAACATAAATGATACAAGGACACAGAGCAGGTGAAATGACATTGGGGGTGGGGGGATTTCTGCCATGTCAGATACAGCTGGGTTGGGACGAGTTGAATCTAGCAAGGTGGGAGAGGACGCCTGGGACTTTAGCAGTAGGTCAGAGGTTAACATGTGAAAAATATTTTTCAGGTACATGTCCTGTGGCCAGTGCTCCTCTATGCACTGATGTGGGGTCTTTAGAGAGTTGAGTCTGAAACCGCCTCTCAATAAAGACAAGATGAAGGCAAGGAGGACACGTGAAGACACGTAAATGTCTTAAACAGCAATGAAGCTTTTTCGAGATCGAAGATGATTTGACGCCAGAACACATAATTACCCACATTATGATGTGTGACACAAGATGCTCAATAATACTATCTCAAGGGAATATAAACAAATGCCTGGAAGCCAATGATAATGTCAAATAGCTGAACAGCGACATCTTCGAGTTCAGCCTGTCTGTGATAATTGTGCTTCATGGGCACTGTTATCACCCTTCTCTCATGTGACATGCAGTAAGCTTTGCTGTAATGTTCATTTCATCATGAGCTGTATTACCTGGTGTACCACAGTATGTGCTACAGTACTGGACTGTCTTACATACTGTTTTCACTGTTATTGCATAAAGCAGTGTGCAAGAATCTTAAAGCTGCCTAACCTGAAGAATCCAACACGAGACTACACAAACACTCACACACATACAGGCACACACACAGACACACACAAACACACGCAGGTATACCCACACAGACATACAAATACACACACACAGACACACACAGACACACACACACACACACACACACACACAGATGTTCCCTGAACCCATAGGACTCACAGCAGGTTTGGCTGCAGCCCCATGGATGGTACATCGTATGGTTTCGGGGACAAGGCCTCCTGGCTCAGCGAAGGCTGGCATCTGGGAGGACTTGTTTCCAGTTCAGCAAACCAGCTGAACCAGCAAGCCTGACACTGAACCTACAAAACACACAACACAGGCGCAGTGGGTAGCCAGAGAGGCTGGTCAATAAATAACGTCTTTATTAGCACGTGTCGGATCAGGAGTTTGGTTTACAGAATAAAACATGCATTTTACTTCTTGGAGATGGAGATTCACGGTATTTAAATGAGCTGTAATGTTTTTTTTAGGGGGGTCTTCGAGGGGTCATCTTATACAAAAAGCAGTTGAAATGACAGGCTGAATGACCCCACAAAACCCAGACTGTACAAGGGCCAGCACACACGTTTTATTCATATATATGTGATGAAGATGCTGACCTCCTGATGGTAATATTACTTCAGATTCCAGTCTAGCACCCACCCCCCCACATTCGCAAAGCACGACTCATGAGAATTTTTTTTTTTGATCTTCAAAGCAATTAAGTTGGAACAGTTGTTGAAAAGAATAAAAAAACACTGCAGCTTCTTCATGAATATGAATCTTGATTTCAGTTTAACACTCTGACCCAGGTGTGAATCACCCTTTAGAGCATTTTCCCAACCTGGTCCTTGGGGGGCCCCCAGATAGTCCACGTTTTTGCTCCCTCCCAGCTTCTGGGACACATGAACTGAACAAAAAAGAACACGGTATACCTGGTACAGGTGTGCTGGGAGCTGGGAGGAAGTAAAAATACGGACTGTTTGGGGGTCCCTGAGGACCGGATTAAGAAACACTGATTTGGAGGATTTGCTCATGTCTTGGTCCTGCCTCCTCTAGTTGCTTTGACCCACCTCCTCTAAAATTTGATTGGTTATCACTCTGATCCAATCATTGTTCCTTCTGCCCTCAGAAAATGTTTGTGTAAATAAAACTCCCATGAGCAGAGGATTTATGTGGGTAGACTTTCAGCAGAGCGGCTGGACAGCTGCGATATTACTGGCGTAAGGCTTTACCGAGTCCCACTGATCAGGTGGTCGAATTAATCACTGGTGCCATTAAAGAGAACTGACACAGAGCAAATTCAGATGCTCATCAGTGTCCCAGTGATGATGCAGTGTCTGTGCTGAGAATGTTCTTTAACACTATGGGCCACAATGTAATGACACTGATGGCTTTGCAATGGGAAGACTATGATGCAATGTACATATCGGCACTGAAATTGCTATGTGCATAGCCATGTTCTTAGGGCAGACACTGTGGACTCCAAATGTCCATGAAAGTTACCCTTTGCTTTGCTGTGTGTGTATAGATATATAAACCTGTGGGTTTGTATTTACCCCATTTTGGGGACCAAATGTCCCCACCAGGTGGCAAGACCTGACATTCAGGGCCCCACAATATAAACCTCAACTGCAAACAAAAAACTAAAGTAGCCAGAAGTCTTATATTGTGTTTCGTTGCTTAGGGTTAAGGTTAGGGCTGAGTAGGGGTTAGGCTTACGGTTATGCCCATATAAATAAATGAAGAGTCCCCACAATGATAAGAATATATGAATTCTCTCTACTTGTGTGTGTCTGTGTGGGTTATGTACATATATATTGCATTGTGGGGACATTTGGTAAAAACCTGCTATTCTGACCTTGTACAGACATTTTTCCAGTCTCCACAAGGGGGAGGTTTATTTTTATAAAAATCTGCGAATACAATCAAAAAACAAAAATGCCAAAAGTTATGTATTTTGTTTGGTTGAGTTGTAAGACATGTATGTGGGTAGACTTTAAATGAGCCATAGTGTGCATGTGTGTCCTGTGACGGTCAGATTGGCGTCCCATGGTGCTTTATGCCCTGTGTTTCCTGGATAAGGTCAAGGTTAGATGGATGAGGTTGCATTCTTCCATTTCCATAACTGTTTGCATAAGCCACCTTACACCTTAACCTCAAACCAAGAAAATAATATTAAATGTCACAATGTCGAACACTTAAGATAGAACAAATTCAAAATGCAGTCTCAAAGTATGTCTCATTACATGTGGGTCATTGTTTTGACAAAATCTATGTCCAACGCTAGTTGTCTGTTTCATGTTGAGTATGTCTAACTGCTGTGGCTGACACTGAGGGCAGTGTCCCCTTGGTCTTTACCATGTGTAACTACACACACATTCAGCCACTGATCTACCCGAATGAACCCGAGCACTTTCTGATAGTGCCCGGCTAAGGGTGGCCAAGGTGCATCTTCTCTAGGCAGAGAACTCATTACAGAGGCATTATCGGTAATTTATTGGTGGATTTTCCATCAGTCAATAAGTCTGTGGAATCTATTAGCCAATCGATGTATCGATTGAGGTCTTTCTAGCATCCAAACCTCGGCTTCTTGAGTTCAGGTCCAGAATTATCATTCGCTGAAGTGACTTCAGTTTTGGTGCATTAAGCAACCTCACTATGGAAATGGAGACAGACTGGGGGGGGGGGTCTAGTTCATATTCTGCTCGGTACACTGAGGTCACTTTGACATGCCTGGCAGTGGAGGAAAGCTGTGACCTGGGTGTGACCCTCCCAAGGAATACACAGAATCATACCGTGACTGTGACTTAGAGGGGAAAACTTTGACACCAATCCCATTTCCACATTGCCCCCCCAGTGGCTATACATTTATCCAGACTACCTTGGCAAATACCCTGGACACCCGCAGTGTAACCCCCCCCATCCCTCCATTGCAAATACACACGGCCCCACCAGGGAGAAACGTGGCCCCCGGTCTGAATGGGCGGACGAGATGCTGCAGGATAGTTGGTTGTCTGCTGTGATGTGGGACAGCGGTCCAGCAACCCTCCCCCCCTCGCTGAAGGGCCCCCCCACCACAATATGACTAAGGAATATGTGTCTTTATTTATATGTCTACATGTTTATATTTATTATTTATCCACCTTAATTTCTCTTTCTACCTCGATTTTACTTTTATCATATTTGTTCCTTCTTGTCTTGATATGTATTTTTATCTTGATTATATTATGTATTATATGATGTACCTCATTCCA
Source organism: Mormyrus iriodes (assembly GCA_011763525.2). NCBI lineage: Eukaryota > Metazoa > Chordata > Actinopteri > Osteoglossiformes > Mormyridae > Mormyrus > Mormyrus iriodes. The sequence continues at coordinate 21,598,147 of JAAGVU020000032.1, forward strand.
CAACCTGCACCAATACTAATTCCAAATTTCCACGTTATCTCTCGTGCTTAGTGCTGAAAAAAAATATTCTGACTCGGCACAAGAGACTGAGAACCTGCTGGGCCATAGAGGTAAATGAATGAGTGTAACGTCTATACGAACAAGCATGATATGCGATGCTGGTACCAGAGCAGAAACAGAGCAAACAATCCTGTGGTCTACAGGCGGCCGTGATCCTAAATGCAGAAGTCGCCTGATCAAGAACCTGACTCTCTTTGAAAGGCAAATGCAGGCAGTTTTTACTGAGCGCCCAGGTTTAACGGTCTGCGTGGGACTAGAGCGCTGGTTTCCAGCAGTAATGTATATTAATGAAGGTCATGGGAGGGTGGGGGCTGGCATTCTTCACGGCTCCTTAACCGCTCAGGCCAAAGAAATCCACTTCAAAGGAGCATAATCATATGCAGGCTTCCTCAGCATAAAAAGGCGCTTTTAAAACGGGACAAAGCACAGTGTGAGCACAGCTTTCCTTCCAGACTCACAGCAGTGCCCTGGAAAAGGGGGACGCATGGGGCAGTGCGTCGCCAAGCCGGACCCCTCGCGAGACAGATGGTGACGCGACGCCACTCGGCCTCGTGAGGCACAGTGAGGCTCCCTGGGAAAGTGAGCTCAGAGCGTCAGGGGTTTGGGTGGCCCACTGGCATGTCAATGTCAGGCATAGGGGGTTTGTTACGGAGCATTGGAGGTTTAGCATGGCCCACTGGTGAGAGAAAGTCAGGCACTGGGGGTTTAGCATGGAGCATCCTAAGTTTAATGCAAAGTGCTGAGGGTTGTGCATAGAGTGTCGGAGTTTAGCATGGGGTGTCAGGGGTTTAGCATGGACTGCTGGAGTTTAGCACGGAGTGCCGGGGGTTTAATAAAGTGTCGGAGTTTAGCATAACGCTTTGGGGGTTTAGCATGGAGTCTCAGGGGTTAAGCATGGAGTGCTGGAGTTTAGCACAAAGTGCTGGGGGTTTAGCATAGTGTCGGAGTTTAGCATAAGGCTTTGGGGGTTTAGCATGGAGTGCTGGAGTTTAGCACGGAGTGCCGGGGGTTTAATATAATGTCAGAGTTTAGCATAACGCTTTGGGGGTTTAGCATGGAGTCTCAGGGGTTAAGCATGGAATGCTGGAGTTTAGCACGGAGTGCTGGGGGTTTAGCATAGTGTTGGAGTTTAGCATAACGCTTTGGGGGTTTAGCATGGAGTGCTGGAGTTTAGCACGGAGTGCCGGGGGTTTAATATAGTGTCGGAGTTTAGCATAACGCTTTGGGGGTTTAGCATGGAGTGCTGGAGTTTAGCACGGAGTGCCCGGGGGTTTAGCATGGAGTCGGAGTTTAGCATAGAGCTTTGGGGGTTTAGCATGGCATATCGGCTTTAGCATGGAATGCTGGAGTTTAGCACGGAGTGCCCGGGGGTTTAGCATAGTGTCGGAGTTTAGCATAGAGCTTTGGGGGTTTAGCATGGAGTATCGGCTTTAGCATGGAATGCTGGAGTTTAGCATGGAGTGCCGGGGGTTTAGCATAGTGTCGGAGTTTAGCATAGAGCTTCGGGGGTTTAGCATGGAGCTTCGGAGTCTAGTATATAGTGTCTGGCTTTTGGGCACTCAATTGATGAGTCAGCGTCGAGTATCAAAGTATCAAGGTGTAGTGCAAACTGCTGTTGAGCTTGCACCAAGCATTATGAGTTTGGTATGACCCACAGTCACTGCCAAGTTTCAGGGGTGTAGTGCGGCCTGCTGACGAGTCAGCACCCAGCATCAGGGTTTAGTGTGGCCTACTGGTAAGTTTGTACCAAACGTGGGGGTATTGGTATAGCCCACTCGCGAGTCACTGCCAAGCTTCAGGGGTTTAGTGTAGCACTGGGAAGTCAGAGCAAAGTGTTGGGGGTTTAGTGCAGCCTGCTGGTGAGTTAGCATCAAGCTTTGGGGTTTAGTGCAGCCCAGTGGCAAGTTAACATTGAGCATCAGGGTCTAATGTGGCCCGCTGGTGAATTAGCGTCAAGTATTGGGTTTAGTGTGGGCCACTGCCGAGTCAGTGTTGAGTGTCAGGGTTTAGTGCGGCCCACTGGTAAGTCAGTGTCGCACATTGGGGTTTAGTGTTGCTCACTAGCGAGTAAGCGAGGTGCGTTGGGGGTTTAGCATAGCCCACTGGTGAGTCAGTGCTGACTTACCATGCCCTCTTTGATGGACGAGCCTTTAATTAGCACTTCAAACGCCGCCACTCAAGGAAGGCATTCATGACCTCCTTTCTGCTCTCTCGGTGGTTTGACGACACATTTCTAGGTCCGTTTCGCCCACACAGAGTGCTAATAAGCATGGCAGAGGGTAGTGCCAGCAAGCTGAAGGGTTGGGGTACAAACCTCTCACCCAGACGCATGTTTAGCAAACACAATTTGCATGGAACTAACACGGATGGCATTCTGTTTCACGGGAAATGCTTGCACATTAGCATAGCGCTAATATCCCAGCCAATCCTATACCCGCTGTCTCTGTTTCTGAGGCAGAAAGTCAACAAGCAAAACAAAAAAAATGGAACAAAAATAAACACAGAAAGAGAGAGCATGTGCAGCTATTGGAAATGGGGCGTGGAGAGGGCAGGACGGGGAGCGGTGAGGCGATTTTTAGGGGCAGCTTGCGGACAGCGTTAAGCTGAGGGCATTCACTGGGCAAACTCACTGAATTTTCATGGTTTACGAAGGAAATGCCAGAAAAACAGGGATACTTAATGCACAAACTGAGCTGGTTACTGGAGCTGCTTTATTGTTTAGTGTTATTCATTGTTTGGTGTTGGTATGGTCTGCCTTATTTACGGTTCCTGTGTTCAGAATCATCTGATGCGCTTGTCTACTGTTGTTCCTGGTTAATGTTACTGTTATCTGACCCTCTACAGGATGTGAGAATGAATCTTGATGTATTAAACACATGAAAATACACTGAAACTGGAATCTGATTAACCCTTTACATATTACTGTAGTGCAGTAAATAGAAGCCTGTCACGAGGGAGGGACAGAGGCACAGGACAGATGGGGCGGCAAAACAAAGGACATAATCTACATGAAAACAAAACAGTAAAGTAGGGCGTTTCTATGTGCGTAAGTGCAAAGCAAGATGGCAACGAAATAGAAACCAGAAAAGATGAACAAAGTGAACATATTTATAATCCAAACAGTTGTGAAAGCACACAGTTCGGTTGCACTGGAGACTGCAAATTCTCTGTAGACAGTAAGCTATTGTGAAGGTGAATTTAGGGGTCTGAATGCAAACTAGAACAGACCAGTTTGTACATCTCAAATAGACAACTGCAGAATTGCATATTCAATAGTGAAATGTTTGAACAGCGCTCCACAGAAGGACAATAGTTCAAATCATCAAATTATTAATATGCAAAAAAGAAAAAAAAATCATAGCAGTTTTGTTGTGACTCTTTCTTTGACTGGGGCGTATTATCTCTCTGACACTGAACATAGGGGTTTGGTTTTTTGTTATGCAAATTCACACACGGTGCATGATGGGTTTTTCTAAGGAGACACTTGTAGGTTACGGAAGGGGCATCTTTAGATTTTATTAAATTAAGGAGGCTCTGGTTGCTGTCATATGTTCTTTGTGGTACATATGTGTCTGAGTAAAGCCCACATTTACTGCTGTTAGTATGAGCGATGGCACCAAGGCGGTTTGTGGGCAGCAGGCACAGGGCCCTGATGTGTGCTGCAAGCTCCTAGGCGAGCATCTCAAGGCGGAGCTGGGGGAGAGCAGTGAGGTGCTGGCAGCCACCCTCAAAAGGACTGGTGTCCCGAGTCCCCTCCACCATTTTCATTGTGAGTGAGTGACGCTGAACAAAGCCTGGTTTTCCCAAACTTATGCATATAATGCAAGTATAATTCTAGTAGCTCCCAGAATATACATAATCATTATGCAGTTTATTTTTTGCTCACTTAGTAGAGAGAAGTTGATGACGACCTTCATTGTTCTTATTCTGATCCCCCTGTTGCCCCCCCCCCCACATGAAAATGTGGGTTTATTAAAATCTTTGCTCATACTATGCTCTTATTTGGTCAACAAAATACTGCATTAATGTGATCAAAGAAATGTGTTATGACTTCAGAATGTACACAAGTCAATGTATTTTCCCATATAAAATGTCATGTGAGAATATGTAATATATAAAATACTGTTAACACTTGATGTGTGTTTGTATGCATTTCATTGAGCATAATGACAAAGTTGACTATAACAAACCTGCCTCCCCTGGCATTTGTCTGAAAATATTAAGGCGAATGTGAAATATGTTGCATGCTTTCCTCTTACTGCTGAAGTGATGACCATCAGTCAATGATGTATGAATACAGAGCTGGAAAGGTGACGGCAGGTCCTGCAGTACGGGTGGCACCTGAATTTGGGCCAATTTCATGTCAGACAGAAATGACTAGAGAAATTAGAACACTATAAAAAAGTCCTAAGTAGAAATTAATCTGGCTAACCTTCAGACAGATGAAGTATTGTGATAATGGACTTTTGTTTGCAAACAAGGTTGTAGTTGTGTATGAATGGTAGAGACATGTGCCAACCACTAATGTGAGGGTAACAAGAAGGTGGAGGGGGCAGGGTTCTGGAAAGATATGGTCCCTACCCATGTTGAAAGCAGACCTATGGCCTTGTTTTAAGAAAAAAAAATTGAATTACATTACTATGCATTGGCAAAAATGTGATGGTGACCTTATAGTAAGAAATAGGGTTTTAAAACACATCCCTACAGTCAACTCATGCTGGCTGTCAGTCTAATTCATATTTTTAATTTAATACACTCTTGGCCATTCCAGTGCAGTCAATTCAATAAATCCTTCTAAATTATAAAATCATTCATAAAATATTAATCTGCAGTCATTTGCATATTCAAATGCCTAAAGTGAATCCAGTTTGTGCAGGGAAAAAAAAGCCATCATTAAATCCCTCCTCTTACTGTCCAGGAACATAGTTAAAACATTTTACCCTCATACCTGGTCTATACCATCACCATTATAAGCCTGAGGGTGTGGCCAGCAGTAGCCTGCTAGCCCTAAGTGGCCAGCTTGTATGCAGTTGGCCCTGACGATACAAGGTATAGGAACATCTCATGTAGGACCTGTAGCTCTAGTGTCATGGCTTGCTAGTTAAAAGCCTTTATAACCAACATTTAACAACCTGAGCCTGGGCCATTCATTTATCACACCAGATCTTCTGGCCCCTGAGACAAACAAAACCGAAAACAAGGAACCAGGGGAACTTAGGCTGCTCACTTATGGCACAGCTCGGTAAGAAGGGGGTTTTATTGGGAATTAAAGACAGGGGAAACGAGAAAGGGGGACCATAAGGGTGTCAACACAAGGCTAGAAGTGAGAACAGAGCCAAAACTGCACAAGCAGAGAAAAAAAACCACACACACACAGTCATTCATCCATCCATCAGATCAGTGGCTTGGCATGACACAGGCAGAGAGGGAACAAGCCAGGAAGAGTGAGTGTAGAAGCACCCCGTGTGAGGACTTTATTAAGCCTAGCACTTACTCAGAAGCAGCCATAAGGCAACCACAGAACCTAACATCACAACATCAATGACCCAACAAGGAAGCACAGGACTGGGGAACTCTTATACACAGGAACATAAGGGAATGAACGAGGGGCACCTGTGACTGATTAACATGAAGGCAGGAATACAAGGTAAGGGCAACGAGCTACAGGCTTGGCTGATTAAGCCCCGCCTGTGGGAAACACGAGGAATACACTGGTAGGGCGGGGCTGGACGTGACAATGCCCTTCAACATTAACCATAACCCTCAAGCTAGTACCTTTTGGCAACTGACAGGCACAGAGAACCCAAACCTCTGCCCAAAAGCCAACTGAGCGCTATACTCTAAGAACAATGGCAATGATTGAACAGTGAGAATTGCTCTATTTAAAATCCAACTGCCACCAGCCCAGAGCAGGTTCAATTACCTGATGAGTAAATCAGGGGCAGGTGTGACATAAGGTGTTTAGGAACCATAGTTAGTAACACTTTGCTTGAGCATGCACATATTTCATGCGGAATCTATATTAGTTTATGATCTGTTCTTAAGTAGTAACTAAATTATTTGTGCCCCCTCAAAGTGTTACCAAACTTTGCATGTAGAATCTTTAGCTGTAAGGTATTTAGGAGCTTCTAGTGTAGGATCTATAGCTGTAAGGTGTTCAGGAGCTTCACGTGTAGGATCTATAGCTGTAAGGTGTTCAGGAACTTCTAATGTAGGATCTATAGCTGTAAGGTGTTCAGGAGCTTCTCGTGTAGGATCTATAGCTGTAAGGTGTTCAGGAGCTTCATGTGTAGGGTCTATAGCTGTAAGGTGTTCAGGAGCTTCATGTGTAGGATCTATAGCTGTAAGGTGCTCAGGAACTTCTAATGTAGGATCTATAGCTGTAAGGTGTTCAGGAGCTTCCCGTGTAGGATCTATAGCTATAAGGTGTTCAGGAGCTTCATGTGTAGGATCTATAGCTGTAAGGTGTTCAGGAGCTTCTAATGTAGGATTTATAACTGGTAGTTAAATTTATTCATGTGAATACCCATAAGGGGGGCACTGCCATTAAAAATCCATCGCTCCCCCTACAGTAGAATTTAAGACTTAATGTCTTAATGTTGGTGAATGGACCCCCCACCCTCACCACATACATGCGCCAGTTAACAGAGCCTGTGCTTGACAAGAGTCTACCTCAGAGTCTTAACTCTGGAATGCGGGTCACCCCACCTGAGCCCCCCCTTCACCCCACAGACAGGATGCAGCTGCCATTAACATGGACCTTAAACGAATCATTTGCCAGACCTGTCAGTAGCAGAGCATTATTCACTTCTAATTAGTTGTTTTAATTAGTCCACGTTTTAGCTAATTAATCTATAGATAATTAGTCTATATTAAAATCGGTGCTGCCCTTTTGGGAGAGGACATTCAATTTGGGGGAGGGACAAATCAATGACACTAAGTGTGAGTTTGGGGAACAAAGAAGGGAAAAAAATCAAAGCTTTGAGTGGTGGATACAGGTGCAGAGAGGGTGAGATCACCAGTCCCATGATGCACCAGGGCTTTGCTACACTGCAGGACAGCTGCACTGTATACATCATGCTGATGATGTCATTCATCATATTCATATTTAATTCTGCCAGCTAGGATCAGAGGGAAGAATGAAACCTGCATCACATATAGGCGTTAGCCTTTGTACACTTGATATTTCATGGTAAGAGCACAGCTAGGAGAGTTCCTTTACTGACACTAGCTCTATTTGGTTTCCGCCTTGGTACACACTGGCTGAGAAAAGATAAGAGAGCTTAAAATAGGAGATGACATCATTCCTGTCCGGGCAGGAGTCCCCGGCAGTTAGGTCAGCGCAGGTCTCTTAAGTGTGGCCATCATGGCCGATGAGCAGGGTGATATTTTTAACATGGGCACATCTTTTTGGGCGTTACAGCGCGACTGTGCCACGAATGGCCCAGTTACACAGCGAGTTTCACAAACGCTTCAAATAGTGTAAGTGTTAAAAAAATACGGTCATTCACAGTGTGTGTTAAAAAAGGAGGAGGAACATATGTGAAAGAGCAGGAGCTCAGGACAAGTTCAAGTTCCCAAGATTTGCATTCATACCAATTCTTCGATGATACTAGACAGGCAATGTACAGAGCTACAAATGATACTAGAATGGAATGGGTATAGGATTCATGTGGGTATTTGAATTGTGGGGAGAGGAGGCTACTTCAAACCCTCGGTGAGGCAAGTAATTTATTAGTCTTTTAACACTGGAGGAGCTCAGATCCATTCTAAATGCACACATATAATCACTGTGACAGGCAGACAGAGTAGGCAAACATATAAATGAAACTGTTATCAAAATGCTAACACTTCACTTAAAGCTTTACGCTGCATTCTAATAAGGTGTTATTCAATGGGCAGTAAGGGTTTATGGATATATAATGCATTGTGTATCATAATGTACTGTACATGTGGCTGATTTATGGTGTACATTTATAACGCTTATATTCAGAGGACGTTTACATGAAAAATAGCCAATCATATGTGAATAGAAGTGGAGGGAGTTGCAATATGCAATATGATTGGACAGCCGATATGGGACATGACCAATGTTATATCTTTATCCAACACAGGGGAGTCAGCCATTTGTGCAGAGCAGTAAAGCACCTTCTAGTGCATAACACTGTCTACAGCAGTATTTGTCTAATAAAGGACACCAATTAAAGTCACAGCCTATTTCAAAGGTAGACAATACTGACAATTTACTGTGCAGTTACTAAAACACAATGCGGCCTGAAAGTCTCAACAAAGTAATAATCATTTCTTAATAAAACGAAACAGGCACCACAATAACGAAAAAAAAGGCATTTAATGTACAGAAATGCATTGCTAATCAGCTAAGCGTTATTAGCATCTTAGTCCAGTGAAGGATTGTGTCGAAACATGCGAGCGTGTTTCCCATCAACAGCCATATGTGTATGTGCTGAAATCAAGCTTCCCTAGGGAGGGCCAGTCGTGGGGGGGGACACTTTAGACTGACACACTTCTGCACATGCTTGAAGATGGAAAATCTTTAAGATACACACAGTGCAGGGAGTATGTAGTGGTTCAGAAGACAGTGCTAAGCATTGCACGACCCGGGTGAGCCCCGTGGAATGATCAGACACGGCTAATTGCTGTCAGAGATAACTACCGATCAGGGGGAGGGGTATCCTCTGAGGAACCTCACTCCCCCACTAACCCTTGCCACTGTGTCATCCTAGCCCAGGAATTGCTAGACATTGAGGGAGACTGGAGACGGCAGAGATGTGCAAAGTGGGACTGCAGACAATGGTCACCTTCTGAGAAACAAACGTCCCAATTCGCAGCTCAACAGGGACGGAGAGCCACAGCCTTTGCCTTTGGGTCTTGCGGATGGGATGTCACGTTTCCTGACTGGAAGCAGAAAACAGAGGCACTCTAAGGTACCACAACAGCAGCTTTGCATGTTTCAGAGATGTTAATGACGGTTTTCCAGCATATAGCCCGCAGGCCAAAATCAGGCCGGTAAAGCCCTCCTTCCTTACCTAAGAGTGCTTCCCGTCCGGCTGGACCACTGGCCGCAGTGAAGGGCACCTCCACCTGTCCGTCTCTCTGGTTTCAGGATGACCTGGGATGCACGCGTGCACACCTACGGGGGCATGTGCTGAAAACGGCTGATATGATCCTGTAGGAAGAGGCACAGAAACAGTCTAACACTCATTAACATTCATGAAGCCTTTAAACGGCTTTTAATATTCAGCCTGAGAGCAGTGTTCATGATTCAACCTGCTAGTCAAGACAGGATAACATTTATTAGCAAATTATTACGAGAAACAAATAAAATGCCAGGAAGTACGTGTTTTTTTTTCCAAATGGAGTCAATTGACCCCAAATCTACAAGCGTCAGAAAACGTAACTCTTCACAATTTATAGGTTGTGATGCATCATTAAAATCCCACTAAACCTGCCACCCAGGGAGTTTCAAAATATGTAAGTTTTAATGACTTACAGGCAACATAAATACCAGTGTAATATGGAGGAGACAACCTGAGGCAACTTCAGCAGCAGGAGGAAAAACACACACCGTAGTGAGTCCCATCCTGGCCGTACCCCACCCCTGTGCCCTAAGCTGCCTGGGACCGGCTCCAGCCCCCATGTGACCCTGACCAGGATAAGCGGCTGGGAGATGAATGGATGGATGGATGGATACCAGATATGTCAATTGTACTGATGTTGGATATCAGAATTTATTACATTGGTTTGTATTTGAGGGGCGGCGTGGTGGTGCAGTGGTTAGCACTGTTGCCTCACACCTCTGGGATCGGGGTTCACGTCTGTGCCCGGGTTCCATGTGTG
>JAAGVU020000032.1:21610294-21628931 GCA_011763525.2 Mormyrus iriodes
GATGAGGAAATCACCCTTGCATGCTTCTACTTAAATGCCCTACTTTCATGATATATCACTGTAGTGTGAACTTTTTATGTTTTCCATAAATTTCACACGAAAGTCAAATATCCCTAACTTTTTGTGAATAGTGTATCTTCAAAGCAGGAAAGGCTGTCCCATTTGCAGACTGTGGCCATTGGCGGGACCACACCCAACACACACGACCAAGCCCAGTACGGCCACTGAGCCTCCAAATCAGTGAGCGGCCGGAATCACGGGTTGGGGAATGGAGTCCGGTACTGTTTGATATGCCCTCAGAGGGAAAAGAGAGGATGGTGGTAATGATGTGCAGACCCACCCTCTCTCTCTCTCTCTCTCTCTCTCTCTCTTTCACACAGCATCCAGGGGTATTAGACCTAGTTTGGGGCTATATGTGCTGTGACCTCCTTAACACAGACAGGGAAATAGAAGCTGTTAAACAGAAAATGGCAAAAAAGAAAGAGGTGTGGCTTTTACATAAGTATTAAAAACTGCTGAAACGCACCTAACAGACTATTATTTCGGTCCCCCGCTTGCATGGATTTCAGAGTCTGTCCAATGTGTCACTTCTGATGAAAAATCTATTATTAAACAGAAATAGGGGGTAACGGTAAGGAAAGTAAATCACAGAATTCTCCCTTTGTAGGCCTTATTCTTGGACATGAATGGACTTCTCCATGTAGCAATATCCTGAAGTCACAGTACATCCTTACCGTTGACCTTAAATGTTAGATTAACATGTTCATTTAGCATGTACAGTAAAACATGGTACCTAAACAAACCGTTCCCCCTTTACTGTGATGTCATCAGAGACACGCTTTGAAACAAGGTCACTGGGAATGCCCTTCCAGTGTTACACGGCACGAGGCACAAATCACCGTGCGGTCCCTGCGTCATTATCTGGTCAGGTCCTGACAGCTGTTACACATGACGGCGTATCAATGCATGGGAATACCAATCAGCCCCCCCCCAGCTGGCAGGAGGGGGTTAGGGGGAATAGAAGAGAGAGCCACCGTAATCCATTTTAATTAGAGGCGCTCATCATGCAAACTGATAAGGAATCAGTCATTGTAACTGCAGGTACTGACGATTAGCCAGGCCTGTTAACATCTTGGCTGACGGACTGATGAAACAGCAGTGCTGGCCAACATGATTCTTTTACCAGTCCAAAGGCAAAATCAATTCCCAGACACCACAGCTAAATTGGCCGCCAAATCTGCCCCCGACCTATGCACCCCCCCTCCCTCCCCAGAGTCAGGGCACCTCTCTGAAGATGCCTTGAAAGAGGAATACTGTTACACGTTAATTTGTAAAATTACTGGCACCCAAAAATGTGTGATCTGATTTTCAATCAGCTTGGAAGGTGTGTATTCAGGTATCGTGAAAGAGATTCATGCCTGACGTCTGGGTGAAGACACATGTGCCCCCCCAGCTGTGTAAATGTCTAGCTGATACCTAATATTTATTATTATTACTTACTGGATGCTTGGAAAAAAAATTGCACCAAAATTTCCCAGTTATCCCACATGTAGATATTTGAGATATATGAGATATTTACTAAATATTTATCAAAATATTTACCAAAGCAACCCTATAGCTTAAAGGGGCATCATTATCAGCATGCTCCTGTAGCTGGACTTTGGCAAGTGGCTGGAATCAGGGGTGCCGGGACCGAGCCTGGTTTGGCCACCGGGCTCTCAGTCAGTGAGTAGCTGAGATCAATGGCAGTGGGACCAAACCCAGCATAGTTTGGAATGACCAGTTTTACCAGTTTGAAGCCCATTGGGAATTCAATTCTTTTGTAAAGCAGGTAAAGTCAACCAGCAGCCACCCTGTCCAGCTGTGCCCTCTGCCTGGCCCTGTCCCCCCAGAGTACAGCCCAGCATGGAAGAGCGGACCTGCTGCCCCCACGGCCGCATGCAGGATGCAAAATCTCCGCAGTGCCATCCCCAGCGCATCCGGCTGCATGGCTCCATCCGATTGAAGCACTCCTCTGCTCTCGTTTGCTGCCATGCCGACACGTTCCTGTCACATCAGGTGGGCTTCTCACAGCTTTGTGAATGCAGGATTGTTTCAAAGAAAAAAATAAACAAATCTAGAAAACTAATCTAGAAACAATCTGTGTGGTATATGGTGAAGGTTAAAAGCAAAGTCACCATTAAAAATCCCCTTGGTTGGGGGATAAAGAGAAGGATTGATTTTTCTCTTTTAAGTTTCAAGGTGGTATAATCTTTACCTGCATACTTTCATATAGACATGACTGTCGAAAGGCTGGAAAGCTGCTCCTCCGAGACAGGATATGCACAAAGGCTTTACTGCGGTGCAGCTTGATGTAGTGGAGAGGAGTCCAAGAATCAAGCGATCAAAAAAGTCAAAGAATCGAGAAAACGAGGAATCAAAGAATCACGAAATTAAAGAATCAAAAAGTCAAAGAATCAAGGAATCAAAGAATCAAGACTTCAACGTATGTCAGGAAGGACACCTGGCACCTGTATCGGAAACTAAAGAGGACTTTAAGAGCAAGAGGCAGTGGAGCATTTTCGGGCCGGACGTTGACATAGCGGGGAGGAGCGTGTGATCATTCTCCATATGACACATTATTATTGCCCTTTTTCATAGTCTTCACAGTATTTGTTCCCATGTGTCCATCATGCTGTCCAAAGAAGGACTTGTGACATCCTTTGGATCATGCTCACATATATTTTTTAAACCACATTTCAATATTCATATTCCCACTTTCTCTTATATTATTCATGCTCCTACCTGTTTCATATTATTCATGTTACTTTTGGTTTTGTGATTCATGTTTCTACAATTTATATGTCTCATGTTCCTGTTACATATTATTCCTAATCCTGTTTTATATTATAATGTTCTTACCTGTTTCATATGATTCATGTTCATGTTTCATATTATTCACATTCTTACCTGTTTAATATTATTCCTATTTCATATTTTTCATGTTCCAAACTGTTTCATATTATTCCTGTTCCTGTTTCATATTATTCACATTCATACCTTTTTTATGTGATTCATGTTCCTGTTTCATTTTATTCATATTCCTGCCTGTGTCATATTTGTCCTGTTTCATATTAGTCATGATCCTACCTGTTTTGTATGATTCATGTTCCTACCTGTTTTATATCATTCCTGTTCCTATTTCACATTATTTCCATGGTGTGAATCACGTGCCACTGCACAGCAACATGGTGGAGGGAAAATCAGCAATTCGTGGGTGACAGAAAGCAATGCTGCACTTGGCAGGTGGCTGACACATCCTGGCTAGTTAGTCCCTCCCTCTGCTGAACAACGCCAGCCTGCCTTGTCTCCATGTGGCTTCCAGCCAAGTTTGGAAAATGACCAGAGCCAAGTTTAAAATGGGACCAGTGCTCTACAGCTTGCTTGGTACTCAGGGGGCACCTGAAGTCTCAGAAGACTCACTACTGCCCTCTAGTTCACATGCCTTTCATTATATTTATGAAATATATTCAGTCCCATTCTAATGTTGATACCGAGATCTTTGCCTGAGAAGATTAAGTACAATGATTTATCTGAAAAATTGCTAAGCAGAGGTGGTTTAATGCTACTCAGCCATCAGCTGGAGCTGCCCAGCACCCATGTTGTGCTTCACTCTAAAGCCACATGGTGCATTTCCATCGTGAGAAAACAAAACAGAAACAGTGAGAGGAAACACCTCAGAAGGGCTGCATCGCACAGTTTAAACAGGCAGCACACTGGAGATTCGGGGCTGATCGATACCACTGGAGCTCCCTTTAAGGTGTGCATGGGGGTGTAAAGATGGATGCCTTAACCTGTGACTTATTACCTCCAGCTGTCACAGCAATCGAACTGCGCGCACACACACACACACACACACACACACACACACATGCACGCAAGCACGCAGAGAGACAGTTAAAAGTGACATGGATTTAGTAGTATGGATTTCTGTAAAAACCAGCATAAAAGGCTAGAGAAGAGGTAGGAACTCGGGATTTTAAATGAATGAAAGGTAGGATTCAGCAGAGGGTAGGTTCAGTTTCAGCACCAGAAGCCCATGAAAAGGATGTTCTGTGAAACGGGACCCTGAGCTTGTAGCTGTGCAGAGCAGCGGCGGCTTCATTGCCTCACAGGGGCCTGGGGCTGGGAGCCAGACGAGGAAGCCTAACTGCTGTGACATCTCCATCTCACAAGCTGTGGCTCATTTAGAATGTTTACCCCTTTTTTGGCTTTTGATTTCCTTTTTTTCTCCCCTTAAGCACCAGTGGCCCTACCTATATATTTTATAACTGCAGTTCACTGCACTGCACCTGTGATCTTGCCTGTGTATTTTAAGTTGCACCTCACTGTACTGCACCTGCAGTCCTGCCTGTGTATTTTATGATATAGCTCACTGCACTGCACCTGTGATACTGCTATGTATGTTATAATACAGCTCACTGCACTGAACCTGTGATCCTGCTGTGTATGCTATGATGCAGCTCACTGCACTGCACCTGTGATCCTGCTATGTATGTTATGATACAGCTCACTGCATTGCACATGTGGTCCTGCCTGTGTATTTTATGATAAAGCTCACCGCACAACACCTGTGATTATTCCTGTGTATTTTATGTTGCAGCTCACCGCACAACACCTGTGATTATGCCTGTGTATTGTAAGACTGCAGTTCACTGGAATGTAGCTGTGGACTTACCTGTGTATTTATGTTGCAGCTCACTGCACGGCACCTGTAGTCCTGCTTGTGTATTTTATGATGCAGCTCATTGCGATGCACTTATTGTCCTGCCTGTATTTGTTATGACTGCAGTTCACCATTGCCCTGTCTGTAATTTATAAACACTTATTATTATATAAACAGATGCACACACATGTTAATAGGAGGCAATAGCATTTAAAAATTAAAGCAACAAAGACTGAATTATTCCCTTTACTTCCGGTGAAAGGTAATTATATACATAAAAGCTTTTAGCTGTTAAACAGTCATACTGTCGAGCATCTCAACATTCAGTCTCATTCCCTCTGAAAATCCCTGGATGGTTTAGAAAGCCATTTAGCTGTAATAATGAATAGTGTAGCATTTTATGTCATCTCACCCTGGATGAACAAATCAGCCGAGCTACTAATTAAAAGAATGAGTGAACGAATGAATTAATGAGTCAATAAATAAGACCTGATCCTGAGCTCATATCTCTGTGTGGTGAGACAGCCCGTCGGGGTCCGTTACGGCGAGCAGAGGAGGGAGCAGCAGTCAGGAGATGGCGAGTGAGCAGCATGTCAAACGTGGCTGCAATGGAGCACGCCGTAATCACATGTACACACCTTTCTGCGTGCACACTTTGGGCCAGTCACTGTTAATTATATAAAGTGAATGGATACAAAGCTGTGGAGGTTGTACTCCTGTCTAAAAGGCTGGGCGACAGTGGTGCCCTGCTATGATTCCCGTATGAGCTATTATCCAGCGACAGCAAAGCAATCACAGGAGAAAATAGGATCTTTTCTGGACGACGCATGCCTGTTTTATCTAGCCCTTTGGAGATATGGCTTCTTTACATCCATTACAAATTTGCTGTTGCATTACCCGGCTGTGCAAGTGTTTAGTAAAAAACACCACAGCTGTCAGGGTAAAGGCGGGATTACCAGCCCCTTCCTCCTCACCCTGAAATTACGACGAGTTCTTGGGCAGCCGCTTCGCATTTCACTGGTAGTAAATTGACCAGGCAAGCTGGTGGATGCAGGGAAAGGCCGATTTTGCTGCCCCTCATCCTGCTCATCAGTCAGCGCTGACGTTTATTATTCTGCTAATGCCGTGTTTATGGTGCGTATGGTTTGCAGGGAGGCATACACGTGGCTGGCTGGAACAGCCTTGTACAGTAAGCCATCCATCTTCAGTGCTACTAGAAGCTTCCTCTTCTCCTTGCATTATACCCCCCCACCCCATTAGTATTCTTCTCACTGGTTGAGTTACTGGCGGGGGGGGGGGGGGGCCCGCTATCCCAGGACTCATACGTACCCGCACATATGTATAGACAAGTGGGGGAATTGCCACTCGCTCTGAAATACGGCCTCCCCACTTCCACAGAACGGTACGTCACATTCTATGTTTATATACGCAAAATGGCATTTTACTCTAAGGAGTGTCTGTAATGTGAGAGCAGAACTACTAATCAATAATGTCACTGGACGCGATTTCAGGTCCAGTCCAGCAGCTCCGAGACTTCAGACAACATAATTAAACCTGCCGGGCATATCAGCTCGCATAAACACAAGGAACGGATTTTAGCCAAGATTTACAGTTAGTTAACCACCTGCTTCACAGCTAGTTACTTATTTACTCGTTCCAGACGTGAGCTATACATTACCACTAAATATTGATTCACACAGCATCGGACATGCTTATAGCCTGCTTTTAAAACCCAAAAGCAAATAAGCACAATAAATAATGTACCACACACAATCCACGACCGTGCACAAGTCCTGAGTGCTCAGCTTGAAGCGACGGTTTGGCTTCATTGCTGCGCGCAGACCTTAATGCAGTGGATGTAGACATACAGTAACACATTAGCACTTTGGATAGCCTTCATCCAGCATGTTAAAGTTTTCCCTGCGTTTTCATGGTTCTAGGCAAAGTGAGCCTCGCTGTATACACGATCTACCCAGTTATCTAGCTGGTAATCCTCTCAGAAGAAACTCTCCCAATAAACTCTCAGAATAAGAGCAAAAAAGAAAGAACGAAATTCACTTTCAGTTAGACTTGATGTAGAATGACATGAATTGAATGTTATTTACGTTTATTTAGAGGATAATAGCCTAGTCCCTCCAAAGCATTTTCCCAGACCAAAGCGAGAGCGAAGTGAAAGTATATTCAAAAGGAAAACATCTCCGAGAGTCAATTAACATAGAGAGGAAGTGACAAAGACATTGTAATGAGGGATTCTGTGTACACAGCATATATGAAAACAGCCGGCAAGTTCATCAACACTGCCAGCACTAGCAGGAAGCAGTGTCTGTCTCAGTTTATTGACACACTTAGTGTCAATACCGTCTCTGGGGGAAACGGGTGCAAATTACTTTAGCCATCATTTCTCTGCATTTTAGTCGGAAACAGAAGTAATACACAAAGCAAATTGGGGGGGGGGGGGTATTTTTACTGGTGATGCATGGAAAAAATAATGTGTAGAAGTGCATTTACTGGTATAGATGTGGTAAGGTACCCATCTGTAATCAGAACAGAGTGTGGACCCCTTAGGGATTATGCAACATGGTAAAACATGCAGAACCTGAATCATAATGAATGCAAAGACACATAACCAACTGATGGCAGAAAAGGGTAAACAGGGTAAAAGAAGACCTGACACATGTCTCAGACTAACGAATGAACGTACAATCACTCTGTCAGCGGACAGTCTTTACTGACTGCTGCGGAGGGAGCGGTCTGCATTTTCAGCCACCTGCCAGTTTCACCGACTTTCCTTTGTGTTAAACCTGGCAGATTGAAGCCACCCACCCAAAGCCTCAAAGTCTGTTGGGATGGGTGTGGTGTCTACGCCGGCATTCATCACAACCTTTCGGTAAAACTTCGGAAATTTCAGCCGGCTTATCGGCAGCAGCGAGGTCGATGGCCAGCCCATGCTGGGGGACCGGGGGTTTGTTTCCCCTCCTGTTGACCGCCAGCACCCTGGAAGAATTACGCTGGCTGAAACGCCATGATTGGCTGAGATCCCAGCCAATAGCGAAGTCCCACGAGGGAACTGAAGGTGGCGTGCTGGGGGCGTACCTCTCTGAGCCCGGGCCGTCACGATGAATGACACCTCGCTTTGGGTGACACTGGATCTCACTAGATAATCCTGCTGGCTTTTCTTTGAAGTGGCCTTCCAGAGCAATATGAGATTATGCTCTCCAAAAACTAGACCCGATATCACCCAGCGGGGCTTTGAGGGACGGCTTTGAGGCCCAGTGATCCATGACGGGCTGAGGGGAAATGCTGTATGACTGCAGCCTCACAGACCTACCTCAGAATCCACAGATGCAACTGCACAATAAGCCACTGTAATATGAATGAGCTCTGTGCAGGCTTTAGTTGATGTTTATTTTATTCTTGTGTAATTATTATTAGCCTACATTAGGAGGATTGTTCACAAGCTCATTTAACAGTCTGCCCTATTATTATTATCAGTCACATTATATTTGTAAGTGTAGTATTTGCTGACTGTTATTAATCACAGAGTAAATCAGCATTCCAAAACAAATACTAACAACTCCCTTTGGCTATATGACAGAAAGGAACCTGAGAGCTACAGTCTGTCCTGGTAACTACACGCCATACTTGCAGGGGCATTCAGCCATTTCTTGTTGCTCAAAGATGAGCGTAGATATATAGGAACCTATGGGTCCATGTGTGTATTGGAAGAACGAACACTGGTGCATGAAGCTCTTCAGCTGTTTAGAGTCAGTAGCCCTCGCCGGCACCCACCAGCCATGCTAGATAAGCGCGCATCATCACTAAACTCAATGACAAACGTGCATCTCTCTCATCTATTTTTTCCAGGTTAAATAAATTCCCGTCAGGCAGCCCCATTCATCATGTTGGGACTGCACTCCCCATCTCGTCTTGGCAGCCGCCGTCTCACTTCAATCACAGGAGGAAAAACGGCGTGCGCTCTCAGCCGGCGTTAGCGTGATTGTAGAGGGCGGGGAATCGATGGAGGGGCATTAGGGGGAGACAGTGGCCTCGGCAGCCGCGCGTAATGGCGTCGCGGCCAAATTGCAAAATGCACTTAGAAAATTATTGTGCGTTGCCATTTCGGACACGACGTTTTCAAGAGACACTAATTTGAAGATGAGAGGCGCTCTTTGAGGACGACGTTCCACCACGCCGAAACGCCATGCCAGCAGCGGCCGATCTGCAGCCATCGGGAAAACGAGACCGTGCCAAACAAGTGGGGATGTGCCCAGTGTCTGGAGAAGGTCTGCTGGTTATTCAGGATACAGGCCTGGCAGAAATTTAATAAAATGTTCAGCTGGTATCCACACAGCACGTGATGACCATCTCTGCATACATAGGCATAAATTATTGGGGAAAGAGGGGTTGTAACCCCTCCCAATAATTAAGACCAGCCATTACAACCCTCTGGACCCCCTTAAAAGGGTGGCGATTCAACCCAGAGTTATGCCCTTGCATCCACCCATCCATCCATCTGCCAACCACGTGTGCGCGGAGACATAATTACCAAATAATCATTAGTAATTTTACTTTGATCGTTTTATTAATGGGACATTTATGTGTCTGATTTTAAAACATCATTTTTCTATACAGAATATATGTGAAGCATCCAGTCAGTGTTGGTATGGGACAATTTTAAAATATAGCAATGAAACTGCATGATAAAGTCATTGTTGAATATCATTAAGCAAACAGAGATTCCAAACGGGGAGCTACTTTAGCATGTCCCTGTGCAAACAGCTCCAGTCAGGGAGCTGATCCACGTGACGTGGGACAGGCCGCACCTCCCTGGGTTAATTGGGGACACGGTTTTCATTTTCAGGGTTAACGGGGCCCGGGCAGGGGCGGCAGAGGGGGAGGCAGGGGTAATGGAGGGACTGTTTCAGTGAAAAAGACTGTGCACCCCCACCTAACTAAACCCAGCAGCGGGGGTGGCGCAGCCAAGTAAACCACAAAGCGGGCCGTGGTGCATGTTCAGTCTGCGGGCTGAGAAAGAATAGGACAGATTAAATGATACCATTGGACCAATGAGCACAAACAGCCCCACTCACCTTCCCTTAGTTCCTGGGAGAAATGTTTCCCCACTGCCATCGCGATCGTCAGAAACGCACCAATCATCACACTCCATTATTGGCCTGTGACTACACGGGTGAGGGATACCTCAGGCACCGCTTGTCATGGTCTTGGGTCGCCAGCTCCCAGTTCTCCAATCTGTAGATAGTATTTGGAGCACCCCCCTCCCCCCAACCCCCAAACTTTCTGAATCCCAGCACAAATCATATCTGGGTTGAGGAAAATAGATTCCTGTCTATTTCAGTTTTTTTTTCTGTTTACTGGTAAAATATGGATAAGTGGCTAAAATATGACTAATGGCTATCTCAAGCGATGAGAGACCCATATTAAATGAAAGGATTTATTTGCAGGTCCTATTAGAATCTAATCACAGAGCGTGTCTTAAACAGCGATTGTAAAATGCACACCCTCACTGGCATGATCACGTGTGCTTCGAAACACCCAACATCTCTAGCTTTTCACCTTGTCGAGGGTGTACCGTACCTCCCTTGGACATTTACACCTCAGCCATGCTCTTCTTATATCTCTTTAACCGAAGGAGGTTTATCTTTAGCTTTCCTTTGACCATAACATCTCAATCTACCAAGAATTATCTCCGACCTTTGCGGTTCCCATGGAAACCCAGCTGAAGTTTCATAAATGAGCACATGGCATTGTTCCGTCATTACGCTTTCAGGTACAAGCTGGAGCTTGGAGCTTCAGGGGGCTGAGCTGGGAATGAGGTGGACAAAGCTCACATATGTGGCCGTCAGCAGAGACTCTTTCTTCGGTTTGTGGTCCTCGGACTGGCTATTCTCATCAGCTAACTTTGTATTTTACTTCATGAAAGAATGAGAAATGGAATAAGCCTTGTGCACAGAGCTTTGGTGCCACATTATATTGTTCTTACTTTAGTTTATCTATTATTCATATTTTCATTTTATTCCTGTAGCAGAACATTATTAAATTGCTGAAAACAGTGAGGAGACCATTATTCACATTATCTGTAAAAGTTATTTTCCCAGCTATTAAAACATCCGATGGCACTGTGTCCATCAAAGCATGTCACACAGAACTTGTGCTACGCATGTGCTGCTTGAATGACTGTTACTACTTGTCGACATTAATAAGTTCACTCAAATCTGATTCATTGGAAATTCCTTTGAGCTCAATCATTTTCCAGCTTTCTTAGCAAACAGATACTGGAGTATCAATCAGACCAGTTACTTCCATGAAGGGACCTTAAGCTAAACAGCCTGTCACCCAGGACCCCCTCCCCTTACTCTCCCCTTGAATCGTAGTGCCGTATATATGCCAGCGTCGATGGAGGAGCGAAGTCAGGGCTCCCAAATCACCGGTTCCGGAGACCGTTACCAATCACACAGAGATGAGATTCTGGGAAGTGCATCACAAGCAGAATCCCAAAATGTAAAAATGAAGATGGTTTCTTTTTTACTAGAGAGCATATTCAGTTCATTACCTTTCTGCAGATTTAAAAAGTAACCAGCCCGTAAAAGACCGCAGGTCTTTCCAGCAGCTCCTGGGTTGGGTGTATCTCACCACCTGGCTGTGCTTACATAGCAATTGTCCATACCAGACTGATCTGGGACAAGGTGGGACCTTCCACCTCTGAGGAGAATGTCTTTCCCTACCTTGGTGAAGAGATTATGATGCACTGGGGGCATCTGAATCAAGCTGAGCTGGTTCAGTCTCAACTAATGAACATCTGAGGTGTGAACAGGCACCCGGTGAGGAAGAGGTGGTTAAGCCAGCCCTCAGATGGGGTTTCTGATGGCAGCAACTGTTTAAGAAAAGTTCCTGATATTACTGACAAAAGGTTTCGCAATACCAAGAATGCAAAGAGTGTATTTGTGCTCTTAGCAAGAACAGGCTTGCTAGCTTGCCTCCCAAGAATGAACTTGGAATGCAATGAATCATAGCATTGGTCTTGTTGTCACTTTGCTTGTTGTGATGCAATCGATGCATCCTTGATATTTGGGGTGGGGTAAGAACGACATCTGGGGATTTTTTGGAACTGATCTTCGGCAATGGAAGATGACCTCAAACAAGTACTTAAGCAAACACGGTCAAGTACGCATATCAAAAAACACCGGAGTCCTCTGTCTATCAACTGTCTCAAACTGCCTTTTCCTCTTGCATCCCTGATGTTCACCCAACCTCACAGCCTGTGCATGTTCACAGAACAGACTAATGGAAAGACATGACAGGATAGGGCAACAGATCCTTATTGATACCTGGGGGTGTGGCCTGTTGTTCAGCAGCATTACAAAGAAGAACTCCCACACAACACCCCCCTCCCCCAAAAGGGATAAATAACACATAAATAACATGAAAGTGCATAGTGTATTTCAGGTAGTAAAGGTGAGGTTGGGTTAGTGTCTTCCCAGCTGGGGGGGTGTGGCATTTCCAAGAATAAAAAGCAAACTGTAAAGTAATGTACAGGATAGGTGTTTGCAGGAGAAATGAAGGATCCGGTGAGGAGGAGCCGTACTCAGCTGGCTCTACACAGTGCACAGTTCACAACACTCTCTCCAGACACTAGAGAATGACCGCTTACTTCAAAGCTACAAGATTACCCACAACCCAAGCATCTCGCTGCAATAATCATATTCATCATGATGTGCTCCATGATGGCTTCTCTGTGTACTCATGCATTTCATAAGACTTTAGGAAATAGAGACTGTCAGCATGCTTTTGGATGTCCACTTTACCCAGGGATATCTCCTAAGGTATAAAAAAAGGAAACCCACATGCTCACCCAGGGTGACTCATTTCTTGCCAAAAACTCAAGGTAAACATGGCCGACCAACCTGTCTATCTGAGCCTCACTCTGCTAGCCATCCCTCCCTTGCTCCAGGATCCAGTCACTTCTGGCTGTATCCGATTCAGGGTTCCTGACCACCAAAACCTCCCTCTTTGTGACTAAATTCCACTCATGATGACTCTGCAGAGGTGTGAAAGTCTGTCACTGCATCCCAGCCTTCACAGATGTCAGACTCACAAAGGCAGGTTAAGAACATGTCATGCTACGTAGATCTGCCACCTCACAACTGGATTTATTCGAGGTTTATTTGCTTAATACTTTGTATGGAGGATAGTAAAACTGGAATTGGTTACTCCTTTTTATAAGCATTTTTTAACATCAATGCCTGTAGTACGGGTGGGAATCACAAATAACATTGGGTATTGCAGAAATGTAGCCCATTGTCCAGATTTATTCAGACTACTTTCAGATTCAGGTTCATTTATGTTCATGCTTTTACTTGGCTGCCTTTGCATTTTCCTGTTTGTGGTCTGGAAACAGACAATACAGAAAACCCACTGAATGAAATCAAAACAGTTACACAGCCCTTGGAAGTTCTCCAACACCCACCAGTGAGTCTCTAAGTAAGGCGGGGGGAGGGGGATAAAGCAAGGAGAGAGGCTTCCAAATGCAGTATTAGGCTCTCTTCCTGCCACACTGCAATGTTAAGTTCTCTTCCTGCCACACTGCAGTGTTAGGTTCTCTTCCTGCCACACTGCAGTGTTAGGTTCCCTTCATGCCACACTGCAGTTTTAGGTTCTCTTCCTGCCACACTGCAGTGTTAGGTTCCCTTCCTGCCACACTGCAGTGTTAGGTTCCCTTCCTGCCACACTGCAGTGTTGGGTTCCTTTCCTGCCCCATCGCAGTAGTGGGTTCTCTTCCTGCTAAATTGCAGTATTCAATTCTCTTCTTGCTACTCTGCAATGTTGGGTTCCCATCCTGCCATACTGCAGGCTTACGCTCTGAACCTACAGTAGTCTGTTCTCAAAGCAAACTACCACAAGCACATTCATCTTTATCTTCAAGAAATCAGCACAGTTCAGGCAATAAACCGTAACACATCACTTCACTCCAGGCCTGGGAATCATGTAGAAAAAATGCATTTACAATAAAAATAGATGCCTCTTACAGTTGTGGCAGGTAAGCCAATGTAGAGTGTGTCAGTCTCTCTGCATGTTTGTTTTCCATCGTATTTTTGCTGGCATGTTCTGAGGCTGCCTTCTCCGACAGACCCCATCTTTACACTCATGGGAGTTTCACTTACACAAAAATGTAGAGTGAAAAATGGTTGGTTCAGAGAGATAACCAATTAGACTGTAGAGGAGGTGGGTCCAAGCAACTAGAGGAGGTGGGACCAACCAATCAGATGTCTTCATCATGCCACCTCTAGTTGCTTGGCCCCACCTCTCTCTGAACCAGTCATTTTTTGTTCTGCCCTCAGAACAGTTTTTGTGTAAGTAAAACTCCCATGAGCCACCTTCACCAGTCTAGGCACATATTCTCCTGCATGCATTCCATCTCAATATCTGCTCTGATTTCAGCGGCACACGTGCCCCACAGGGAGCGGGTTAAACGGATATTGTAACTGAAGGGGAGAGGAGAACATGTTACCCCCAGAGCCTTCTTGGGAAAAAGGCTGCATTATACAATCTTTGCACAGGGCTGCACTTGCATTCCTAATTCAGATCTGCTCCTGCAGCTGAGCGCTTGCCTGCAAATAAACCAAGATCAAGAAAAGTAGAACTTCCTCCAGAAATCAGGCACTTCTCAGGAAATGGTCACAGTGCTGATACGTTCCCTTCTTTTTCTATCTGATCCGGCTGTAGGCTGGGTAACATCCTGAACAGCCAATCCCATTCTGGCTGTAGGGCTGAGTGACATTCTCAACAGCCAATCACATTCTTTTGGGTGCTTTCACACCCTGTGCTTATTTACATTTTATCTCTACACTGTTTATTCATGGCTAAATTGGGCCAGACTATTCATGCAAGAGGTGTTCCTAAAATCCCACAGATGTCACTGTCATTGTCATAGAGACTGACACTCTACCTGTAACAGCCATTCAGGTTAAAAACATACAGTCACGTGCTGATAATGAGGGTGAAAAAACACTCTGCTGCCTTTATTTACACTTCTTGCCAAAAAAGACAGATAAAATGTGACAGTGGTGCTTGTAATGGATTACATTTGCCAGACAGGATAATATGCTTGATGTCTACATGATATACAGGCCGGAAAAGTTTTGCACGTGCAGACCTTTTTAAATCTGCATCGCTAATTCAATGCTCATCTTCAATTGTAAATAGGCTGATCGTCAAAGCTTCTCCAGGGTTCCAAGCAAACAGCATTCGATTAAGTTTCATCTCATTCCTGCAGCGCTGGCAAGTGCATGCGGAAAAACAGTGATGGGCTCAGCGTGGATCAGGACATGCTTGGGATAAGAGCCCTCCATCTGATGGACATCTCGAGCTTTCCAGCTGCATGTGGGCCTGGCCGCCGCACTCAAACTCACCTCCCATCTCTGTTTTCACATTGCTGTTGCCCTGACTGTCTGACCAGGTATAACTGTTCTCGCAAAATGAAATAGCTTTATACCTCAGTCTCCACTGCCACACACAGAAACATCACTCATGTGGTGTGTAATGTTAATAGCATCCACTCCTTGCTTTCTCTTGGTAGGGTGCCGGGCGGTAGGGTGCAGGTGGAGCTGATATTCACATCCAGCGTGGGTGGAGTGTGGAGATACAGCCGCACAGGGGCAGGCCGCTCTGGTCTGTGTAGGTGTCCACCTCGTAATGCCATTTCACTCAGAAACCTGGCATTTTCCATGCCTGTGAAGGACCCCTGAACTTCATTTACAGCCAGATCCTCAGTGTTATAAAAACACTTGCACTGGGCACCTGCATGTCATTCTCCACACCCCGGATTGTTGTGCTATGTCTAGCTCATGGTGTCCACTCTTGACTCTTTGCTTTCAGCATGTCTCTTCTGACAGACCTGACACTGTACTTCCGTGACCCCGATAGTCACTGCTGACTCTGCATATCTGCCCATCGCCAGACTTTTGGGGTTCCGCCGCCCCTCCCCTGACAAATGCAACTGTATACTTCCATGACCCCCGCCTGTGTCCCTCTTGATTTATTTTGTGTTCCCAATCAGCCTGAGTCTTTTCCATTTGTGGTTCTTTGGCCAGATTCAGAGAGGCAGAGAAAATGAGGGACCTTCCTAGTGAGGCATCGCTTCTGGATAATTCTGTTCCCATTGTAATGACCCAGGGAGAGGGCTTCCGAGTCGATACGGGTTTAACATAAGAAATGTTGTAAGATAAATGTGGCCTGTGAAGAGGCAAAATCACACAGCAAACATAAAAACAACAAGAAAAGCAGCCTTTGTTATATACTGTGTTCAATGTGGTTTTAGTGGTAAACAGCAGTAAAGTAGTCAAGCACAAATATGGTTAAAAGAATGACAAGACAATACAGGGTTAGTATTACTGCTTTGGACGTATTTTAGTTCCTGTTGCAAGCAACCGGGATTTCAGGAGAGACAAACAGCCATTTCTGTGTACTCTCTGTGACCAATCGGCGGGATTTTCCCGCCCGGCGGTTGTTACGCGCGGCCCAGGGGTGCTCTGCGGCAGCAGCTTATCACAGTTGTCATTTATTAAAGATTATTTGACACTCTCCTCCCCAGGTGTGCTGGTTAGGGGTCTTTCTGACACCGCGCTTAGCAGAGAATGATTTTGATATATAGTGTGGCCCCTCGGTCATGAGGCTGCATACTGGTCTGCTAATGGCACGATGCCACCCTTAACAGGGCGGGCCCCTGTGCAGTCACACCCAGAGAAGAGGGAGGTGACCTGGGGTCAATGAGTATGTATGCTGGCAAAATTTACTGAGGGGTACCCCCCAGGTTCAAAAAAATATTACCCCCATGAAAGGTCTGGCTATGTCCCTGTCATGGGGGCCACTGAAGACCTCAAAGTCCAGGGCCGAAATTTAATCCCAGTCCAGCCCATTCTGTAGCCACCATGTTCATCAGTGCTGGTCTGGATGTGGAAACGAGGTGTAATGAAAGAGATGTATACTGATTTTCACAGCTCTTCCGCAAGACCTTTGCATGTCAGTTTCCAAATGCTTCACTATTTCAAAGGTCTTTTACCCAAAAATTAGCAATGAGAGTTTAAAATATGCTGCCACACAATATAACTCCAAGGTGTCATGCCCTACCTATATGATCCTCCTGATTTCTCCCCAGAGTGGCCCTAACAAGTCACGCCTGCTGCTTGTTTGTCTTCTTGTTCCTGCCCTCATGTG
Organism: Mormyrus iriodes; assembly: GCA_011763525.2. Taxonomy (NCBI): domain Eukaryota; kingdom Metazoa; phylum Chordata; class Actinopteri; order Osteoglossiformes; family Mormyridae; genus Mormyrus; species Mormyrus iriodes. The sequence goes on from JAAGVU020000032.1 coordinate 21,627,231, forward strand.
AACCACTCCCAGCTGTCTCCTGTCTGCTCCCTCGTTGGTCCTGTATTTAAGTGCTGCCCAGTCCTGTACTTCCCCGTTCTGTCATTAATGTTGTGGTTCCATGCTGCTTGGGCTCTAACCTCCCTGTTTGGTCCTCCTTGATCCTGTTTGGTTTCACTTCTGTTGAGTCTCTTTTAATAAACTTTCTTAAAGCCTTGATGCCGGCTCCTATGTCCTCCATTCTGCCTGTACATGACACAGGGGTGCTGGCTAAGGGGTCTGACCCTGTGGTTGGAGCCCAAGCTTCGCTCTTACCCGGATATGTGCGTGTCTCAAAGGAAAGCGAGCTGGAATATACAAAAATCCGCAGGAACCTTCAAAATGCGTCAATGCTGTTGGATCATTATTGAGCCCAACACTGTATGTGAGGTAACTGTCTTGTAGGTTTTGCTGTGCCATGCCAAGTGTCGGGTCAGGAAGGCTGTTTGTAGGTGCTGTAACATGTTTATGACAATTTTATAAAGGCATTATGACAGGAAGCATAATCACCACAAAGAAGCTTTATCGCATTCATGGTAATTCATTTGTTCATGACCCCAGTTTACCCCAGTGATTATGGGACTTGGCCCTGCTGGGCTCGGTTTGGACTGGAGCCCCCCCCCAGTATGTAATGCAGTCCTTTTGCTCTCCGAGATAATGAAAATGGGCCGCCCTGCCGTGCTGGACCTCGGGAGCAGTGACAAGACGCCCCGTTTGCCAGGCCCGTGGAGACGCATTTCTTAGCCCATCCAGTGATTCAATTTCCCAGCTTATACTGATTGGATTACAAGCCTGATATCTCCGCCCGTGTCTGTTCAGACACTCAGATGAGACTGATGAGGGCTGGCGTGTAGCGCTCACACGCACTTGGGGCTCGCCACCTGTCTCTTTAAGGCAGCGATGAATTTAGGGAGGGGAGTGGGTACCAGCCTCAAACACTGACATATGATGGTGTTCATCAGTGACATTAGAAGGAGTTTGACATTGTGGGGGGACCGAATTTCCCCTGGCGAGGGGGTGGGGACATACACACACATATATTGTGACATCACAATGGGCATTAATGCAACAGTCACACCATGAAAGGATGCTATGTAAGAAATATTTTGAAATAATTAAAAAAAAGAAAAGATTTTATCATTTAAAATAAGACTAACACTGCTTATCCGTTTCATTTGTATCATGGCAGAAATGTGTTAAATAATGAAAGACACTACTATGAATCACAAATCTGTGACGCTGTCTGGTATATTCGCTATGGTATGTTTGCACCATTATCTTAAAGCCTATCAGGTGTGGTCTTGCAATACAACACTTACATTCTTGACCACAAACATGCAAATCATTGGTCTCAGTCCTTAATGGGAGGAGCATTGTGTTAACACGTTAAAGTTTGTGGCATGATGGGAGATGCAAAGAATACAGGGGCTTTACAGGAAGGAAGCACGTTGCATAATGACTTGGTACTTAATCTAATCATAACCAGAAATTTTCTCATGTAGCTTTGTCATTGTGAGAGGATTTTATTATTAGCAAAAATCGAGAAAAATATACACAACATGCTCATCTTATTTATTTATTTATGTATGTATGTATGTATGCATGTATGGCGGCACGGTGGTGCAGTGGTTAGCACTGTTGCCTCACACCTCTGGGATTGGGGTTCACGTCTCTGCCCGGGTT
>JAAGVU020000032.1:21628953-21640693 GCA_011763525.2 Mormyrus iriodes
AAATTGCCCATAGGTATGCATGCATGCATGTGTGTGTGAATGGTGTGTGAGTGTGCCCAGCGATGGGTTGGTGCCCCGTCCTGGGTTGTTCCCTGCCTTGCGCCTGCAGTTTCCGGGATAGGCTCTGGACCCCCCGCGACCCATATGGAATAAGCGGTTATAGAAAATGTATGTATGTATTTTCCCCCCGACATCCCTGGTGTTTACAATCAAGAGCAGGCTCACAGAAAGCTTAAGTCATTCCTCAACTTCTCCAGCCTGTCATTGTCTAATTTACTTATATTGCCCTGATACGGAAAGAGGGTGAGTTCTGCTTAATGTACACCACATATACATCCTGCTGAAGGTCCTTATGCTAAGATATATTTCATTTTTTTAAGCAAAAAATATACAAGGAGCCTGCAATGTGGAATCCCCACAACTTCATACCACAGGATATTGGATTTTCATCTCTGTCTGTGTTTTCCTGTTCAAATGCAGTTATAAACCCAGTTATAAATCTTAAGGAAACAGCATATTAATACGACCATTCATGTTCAAATTCCCCCGCTAATCGCTTCACTCAGACCTGCAACGGCATATAAACCAGTATTGTGATGTAAATGACATACAGAAAGTGTGTTAATGTGGATCTCCGTTCATGCGTGTACCCGTGCCGCCACATCCAGATCCCTCCCTCAGCCAATGCACATCGCTGCCAGCGTGTGGCGTTTATTCAGGGAGCCTGAGCAAAGGAAACATTAATATAATCAGAGCGACCCCATGGTTCCCCTAATTGACTCATTACTGGGAATTCTCAGCATTGTTATTTACCATCAAGTTACCCTGGACTGCATTAAGCTCCCCGTTTGCGGTTTATTAAGGAACCGTCACAAAAGTGCCCTCCACACTTTTAATAAGCTCTCAATGTTCACATCCCACTGTGGCGCTAATTCCGCTCGAATTTGTGTGGCAGCTTTTTACCGCCCGCTTTATTCTATGTTTATCTGACGGTGGTTCAGGTGTCGGGTTGGTAGGCAGGCAGCCACACATGCCGGCTATCAGACAGGAGGTGTGATAAGCGACGGCCCCCGGGAAGATCCGGTCAAAGCAAATTCATAACAATGGCAACATGCTTGGAACTTTGAAAAAATATTCCAGTTCCATACGGAATTATCTGGGGCAGAATACATATCAATAATGAATGATCTGCATATATTACTTACAACTGCTCTTATTCAATATTGCTTTTGTGTGGAATGAGGTGAGAACTTCCCTGCATATGATGTAAATTCCTATTTTATGTAATATTAATTTTGTTTCATATATTATTGTTAGTGGCAGCATGATGGTGCAGTGGCTAGCAGTGTTGCGTCACACCTCTGGGACCAGGGCTTGAGTCTCTGCCATGGCTCCATGTGTGTTGAGTTTGCATGTTCTCCCCATGTCATCAGTGGATTTTCCCCAGATACTCCAGTTTCCCCCCATAGTCCAAAAACACTCTGAGGTTAATTGGAGTTACCAAATTACCCATAGATGTGTATATGTGTGTGTGTGTGTGTGTTGGTACCCCATCCTGCATTGTTCTCTGCCTTGCACCCATAGCCTCTGACCCTGAATAGGATAAACGGTTACAGAAAATGGATGGATGGATGTTGTTGTTACTGAGATTGGTTGGCGCCCTGTCCCAGGTTAACCTTGCCTTGCGTCAATTATTTCTGAAATAGGCTCGGGACCCCGGTGGTCCAGTATAAGACAAGCATAGAACATCTTGGGAAATGGCAGAGATGTGTGATTTGGTGTGGGAGGGGGTCAGGGTTACTAATGGCCAGGCTAAGTTGGGTTCAGCAAAGCGTAAAGGTGAAAAATTATAGAGCTGATTTGGACATGTGGACAGAAGACGTGAAACAGAACCGGGCCTCATAATCAAAAGGGGACACAAACATGGGGATTTAGGGAACTAATTGATTAGTGGGACCATCGGACCCTCCCTCCAAGGCGGATGGGGGAGACACTGTTTCTCTAACCGCTGCTTGAGTCTCTATTCCTTATACCGATCAACAGATTTCATTGTTGTGCCTTTTCACAGGCAGAGCCATTACAGCCAGCGACAGACGCGGCATGGCGCAACATGAGCACAGAAAAAACTCGACACTGTGAAACTCACCCTGCTGGTGGGGCCAAGTGGCTGCTGCTGCATCTATGTTTACCGTAAGAACAAGATCCTGGTCCTACCCCATCGCTCAACAGAGGGCGTCCTCCACAGCCTTCTCCACAAACCGTCATACCTTGAAGTGCCAGCATGAGGCCACATGATGTGGATTTGAGATCTACACTTCCGACATCTCTAATGCTGTGTTTTCACCACACAGAGTCTTCAGACCTTCAGACCATGTGAAGTTCGTCAAACGCGTGGAAATTATGATGTTAGATCACTGCATATAAATGAATTTTTGCACATTAATCCTGGTCTGGGCCTGTTATGAAGGGTCTCTCTCATGCAGATACATGCTGTAAGCCTTCAGTAAAAGTCTATATTAAGATCATCCTTCAACATCATGAGGCTAAGATCAGATAGGCTAAAGGACTGGGAGGATGATGCTAAAACCAAATAGCTAACTTTTGTCATGGTGTAGCAATTACTCTATAATCACTATCATAAATTAAAATTATGAATGTATTATATTGTTTTGAGGGTCGAATGCTATAAATATATTAATACAGTTTCAAGCCATTAGATACAAGGGGTTTGTTTAGCTCACAAGTGTCAGTTACTATGTACAGATACCAGGACATCCAAAAGGCTGATGTCCACAGGGAGTGTTTTAAGCATCGCCCCGAATCTGCACCCATAAATAGCAGACGCTCCTGAAATATGGCTGTTTCTCCACTTTTTTGTTATCATCTCCAGGGACCCAGGCCCAAACAAAGCGCCAGTGTACCTAGATACTTTCACACAGACACAAGGCCGCAACAAATCACTTCCAACAGCTGAATGACTGCAATGTATTTATATAGATAAATGACATGTTACTGATTGCAAAGAAATCTAAGTGTAGACCCAAAACAGCAATGACTAAAAACGCGAACTCCAAACTGGCTTTGGGGTTCTGCAGATGCAGAAGTGTGAATTAAAAGGTCAGGTTAACATCCTCTTGTTATAATACATCAGGATTAAACGCTTTTCACTATAGCAATTTTGGGAGACCATGCTGTTCGGGGCTAAGGGACATTAAAGAGAATGGTTTATGAACATCAGGCCTTTAAAAGGAAAGGAATCCATCAGTAGTCAGGAAAGATCTGTTTCCAAGAAGGAGTGAATGAAATGGCAGGTGGGGATATCACCCAGCAATATCTTACTGTAGACTCACTGTGGTCTCGCTGTGGTCTCGCTGAGGTCTGACTGAGGCCTCGCTGTGGTCTCGCTGATCTCTCATTGAGGCCTCACTGTGGTCTCACTGAGGTCTCACTGTGGTCTCGCTGATCTCTCACTGAGGGCTCACTGTGGTCTCGCTGAGATCTCAATGAGGTCTTGCTGTGGTTTTAGCGAAGGGTTACAATTTATGCAGGCTGCCTGGGATTTGACCCCACAACTCTTACGACAGTGACAATAAAGCTATTGGACTAGCACCTAATAAAGTGGGTCCTACCCAGTATGAGATAGAAATACATAATAAAGCAGTAAAATATTGGCTAATTTATGCTAATATTTTTTAAAAAGTAAATTAGCCACCATAGTTGTATGCATTGTTACAATAGCCATGTAAATCAGGGGCACAGGCAACTTGCAAACAGAATGTTAACTAGCTTTGGTCAGCCTTTAACAGACAATTCATCAATATTTTTAAACAAAAAATGATTTCAGGCTAAATTAGCTGGTGAATGACACTTCTGCGCGGAAACATAACAAAAAAACCCCAAATTTTACAATCACTACTTTGTGTTTTTAGCGAATGCATGCGGTGTGCATCTGTAAAGACACAGCCCACTGATCTGGCCAGCGTCCAGGGATGGCCTCTTCTACCACAATACCTGTCGATTCCTTTGAGAGCTTTGATATCCCGGCACAGGTGAACAAGCGTGAACATATGTACAGAAAATCCAAACCGCTTCAACCAATTGGTCACATGCACTTACTGAACAAACACGCAACATGCTACAGGGACACTGGCTTGAATGGAAGAGAGATGATTGAGTGATGTTTCATCAGCCCTTAGTTCCCTTCGTTTATACTCTCTAACAGGTTATCAGCTGTCTTCGCAACCTGACATGACGCCAGACCCAGAGTAAGATGAAGGAACACAACAAAAGGTATTTAAGGTACCTTCCAGATTACAGGCTTCGATTAAATTGGGTTTATACTACAAAGAAATTAGGATCATGTAGGAACGTCTGACTATAACAGAAATGGGCCAAAAATATGATGTCTTTTTCACATCTTAAATACAGCATGTGATTTGTACTGCTCAGTTCCCACATCGTTCCAGGATCATTTGCCCCGGTTTTTTGATTAAACTCCTAGCGGCGAACAGCACACCATTGCGACTGCATGGGACTGACCAGCACATGGGCTGTGAATAAATGCAGTAATCTGCAGGAGCTGGGATGGTAGCCAGACACGGCTCCAACAGGCACGGATTAAGGAGATGAGGCTCTCTCAGCAGGGGCGCACACATAGGACATTAACTGCTCTCCTCAGTGCTGGATGCTACTGGAGGCTCGGGACCTGGAAGTCCTATGTAATATAGCCAGTGTGTGCTAAACGTTCAAGGGCTCATACCTTTACAGAATTCCACCAGAATCCACGTGGAACCAAGAAAACTGTGGTACTATCATGCCACAAGGTCTCCTAGCTAGCCTGGCTGTACACATGTGTGGGGGAGCACACGCCGAGCTGCAGACAGAGCGGCCCGCTGCCTCGCCCCGGGCTTATCGCCGAGGTGTATAAATGGGCTGTCGTGGGGGCCGCCATACCTAGATGAGATGCAGAGCTTTTAACGCGGGCAAGCTATTATCCCCCTGACAAAACGCCTGGCATCAGCGCTATCTGTTCATCCTCTCCGAGCGGGGGGTGAGTGGGGACCGCGACAAACTCCCCCCCCCCCCAACGTATGAAAAAGCAGCAGCACACTTCATTAACAAAAGGCCCGCCTGTTAACCTGCGCTAGCAGTTTGCGTCCGTGGGGGTCCCTTCTTTAAATGCAGACGGTACGGCTGTACCCTACACGGCAGTACTGCGTGCAAAATAGTCCATCAGTAAGCCCTTCACCGAGTATAAAATACCCTGTGCCTCATGGACAACAGTAAGCTCGCAGTGATTAAACAGGCTCATTGCAGTCTTCTGTAAAGCATCACTATGATGTCACATGATCAGCTAGACAATGGACGTTGCTAAATGAGACTAGTATGGCAGCAGACAGTGCCAGATCTTTCAAATGACCTTCTTCTGCTGGATCTTCAAGGACAATAGGTGATTAGGCCCACTGGTTGAGCTCCTAAGTCATATACTAGCATCCTTAGCAGTAGTTAAGAACACGCTAGTAACACGTTGTTATGGTAACAATGGGTTGGGGGAGTGGAGACTTCTCCCTCCTGTATGTTAATCACAGGGTGATCTAAGGTCAGTCCAGCATGCTGCTGACACCCCAATCCATGGCGTTAATTGGTGTGGAGGAATGAAGGCAACACAGACGCTATGTTGACACTCGCCTCCCCCATGCATGGGTTCTGCAAATGAGCTCCACACAGCTCCTCCAGCGGCCCAGGTTCGAGCCATGTTGGGTCTGCGGAAGCATGTGCTGCTGGGAACGATAAGCAATAAATAAGCCCTTGTATGAGGAGATGGTATGCAAGCGCCTCTCATTCATTATGCTTCTGTGCGACTTCCTAAACTGTCCTATACACAATGAGCCAAATTATCATGTGCGCTAGTGGTACACTGATGGAAACAGATTGTGCCGTTTGCCAGAGCCACGGAATGGATGCACGTTTAAGAACGTTTCCTAATTGATGGATTCACAGGCAAGGGCCGTGTTCATTATTAACCAAGTGCCATTTGCACACTGGAGGGATTTGCTGTGCCTGTATTTTCTCCCAATAATTGCAGCATTTCAGATGTAAAATATGGGAAAGGAACCATTACATGTCTCTGAATGTTTTTCTGGTCTGTGGTCATCACTATGTTCCTGCAAGTCCTTTGGAGTGGGGAACAGAAAATGAACAGGAATCCCAGGAGGGTCTGTACTTCACAAAGAGACATTGCTAGGAGGGTCTGTAATTCACAGGGAGACATTAGTGCTGGGAGGGTCTGTAATTCACAGGGAGACATTAGGGCTGGGAGGGTCTGTACTTCACAGAGAGATATCGCTGGGGCGGGTCTGTACTTCACAGGGAGACATTACCGCTGAGAGAGTCTGTGTTTCACCAGGAGACATCGCTAGGAGGGCCTGTACTTCACAGGGAGACATTAGCACTGAGGGGGTCTGTACTTCACAGGGAGACATTAGCACTGAGAGGGTCTGTACTTCACAGGGAGACATTAGTGCTCGGAGGGTCTGTATTGCATTGGCAGTCCCAGGTACCTTCCCTTTCTGTCTCTAAATCTGATTGAGCTTGATGATTCACATTTAACAGGAGGCCTTGATGGCATATTATTAATAGTAGAATGTGAGAATAACATAACTAGAATCTGCAGGAAGTGGCACATGGAAGATTCCATCCCCGTCGACACATATAGGCACCTTACAGCCTGCACAGGTTCACTCAACATGATACATGCTAATGTGGACCTGCTTACCAAACTTTGCCCCTAATTATGAAGTACAAACTCAAAGAAATACTTCAATGCAGCTGTAAGCCTGCTGTTTAGGAAGGTCCGGATAAACTGTAATGAGAATATTCCTTCAGTCCATTCAATATAATCGCGTCATTAACGATCATTTTCACTCATAGGCCACTCAGGAATACCTCAGGAATACCTGGCACGGTGTCCAGCCTAGCAGAGGGAAACTGCTAAATGATATGATGTGACAATAGTTACCAAGGCGGCCCTGAAACCTGTTTCCCTAAACAGACGAGTGAATGGAATCCCTCAAGGACCCACTGAACACCGAGTGTGTCCTTGTGTGATTGTGTGTGTGTGTGTGTGTGTGTGTGTGTGTGTGTGTGTGTGTCATAGTTACTGCTATTACGTACACACTAATCACGGATCCTAATATCCAACGTGTTAATTACACCCTCCCTATCCATGATATTCTTTGTTGTTGTTTTTTCGTATCTGTTTACTTTACATTATTCTGTGTAAGCATCTTTGAGATCTTGAGAAGCTCTGTAATACTAAATTATTATTATTATTATTATTATTATTATTATTATTCAGTGTGTAGTTGGACAATGCAGCACACTATGCAGCAGGGAGTCTCAGCTTCAGACAGTTTGTGTCTCCACATACACACATGTATACACCAGCAGGTTGACGCACACACTGACACGCATACAGATGCGGGCACTGCCGCCCAGCTCTGCCATTCCGGGGACTGCTTCCTGGGACTGCGTTCTGGTGGCTGCGTAGGAGCTGTCGAGCAGATACCTGAGCAGAGAACAGCTCTTACAGTGCACTTCAGTGAAAGGTCACCTTCCATATCACGCTGCTTGCACTCCTATATCTGTGCACCTCATTTTGCACGCAGAGCGCATGGAAATCGAGCATCCGTGACGGGATTTCAACACTCCGAAACAACACCTGGACAGAATGCGTTCTTTGTGCTATTATTATTCAATCCAGATCACCATGTTTTTCCGTTACATACAGACTGCGGCTCTCTCCCGAATGGAGATCTTACCGCCCGCCCCCCCCAGCCAATGACATTATCGTACACATATCTAATACTGCCGCTGTGATGATGTCATCCGGGACGGCTTTCTGGCCCTTTCCGCAGGTCATTTGCTTATTCTGGCTTGTGTCCTGATCACAGGCATGAGACCGGCCTAACAACACATGAAAATTATTTTACATTTAAAGAGCAATAAACAACAGGTAGTAATCATCAAATAACAGCATATGGCACCCCCCTCCCCCCATTTCCCCTCTGGGTGTCTCCCACCACTGCGCACAACGGCATAAGAAGAGGGGAAGGGATACTGTGCACACATGTGTGCTGCGGGCTTCGAGCAGCATGTGGCTGAACCAAGGTGGAGGGCAATTCTATCCATCCATAATGCACCGCGCTGTACACTCTCAGCTAGCGGTAAACGTGCGTCAAAAAGTGGGAGAGGAACCCAGGTTCCGTGCTGTGTAACATGCTCTCTTCATCTTGTGTTTATGGCCAAAGACATCGTGTAACGTCATCATGCTCATTTTAAGGTGATTCCCACATCAGCAGTGCCATCGAGCGTAATTTTTATATGCACTGAAGCTAGCTTTAGTGCAGCACCCACGCTGAGCCTTAAAGCAACGTCAGCACGGAGGTGAAAATCAAGAGAGGCTGTTTCAAGGTGGGCAGCCTGTTGCCACACGAGTTTTTACATTGGATAGATTTTCTAGGTATGGGTTTGACCTCTGAGCTGATGGATGGCACCACATTAGCCCACCATTTCAACTCATCCTGTGTTGTCATGGTCAGGTGTCTGCGATGTCAGCCGTCTGCGAGGTCAGCCGTCTGCTAGGGCTGGCGTCTGCGAGGGCAGGCATCTGCGAGGTCAGCTGTCTGTCAGGGCAGGTGTCTGTGAGGGTAGGCATTTGCAAGGGCAGGCACCTGTGAGGGCAGGTGTCTGCAAGCTCAGTTGCCTATGAGGGCAGACGTCTGCAAGGGCAGGTGTCTACGAGTTCAGCTGTCTGCGAGGGCAGATGTCTGCAAGCTCAGTTGTCTATGAGGGCAGGCGTCTGCAAGTTCAGCTGTCTGCGCTGGAAGGCATCTGCAATCTCAGCTGTCTGTGAGGGCAGGCATCTGCAACCTCAGCTGTCTGTGAGGGCAGGCATCTGCGAGCTCAGTTGTCTGCAAGAGCAGGCATCTGCAAGGGCACATTTTATACAGAAAATTCCCCCCTGTGAATTTCTGCATGTTTAGGGATGTACAAGAAACTTGCATGATGGATAACTTGGACTAGGAGAGCTAAGTGGATATAGTCATAGCCAGTTTAAGAAGCACGGGAGAGCCCAGTGAGAATACAGAGCATGGTCAAGCAGGCATCTGCAAACACAGACTGGACCATCCATGCAAAAGAAAAAGGAATAGTCTGCCCAGCCAATACATTTCGAACAAAGGGAAACATTTACAGTGATGGTCTAACATAATGACCATCTCTGATAAAAAAAAAAAATTCAGGCACTTTCCGGCAAGCAGAAAAGCAATCGGTTAATCCATCATGTGCCTGCACATGCCTGATAACTTCTGCGAGATCTTTGTAAAACAGCATATGCTTCCAAAACAGGCGCATTGCCAATATGAGGCTCGCTCGATGGGGAATATTTTCGCTCCTGTCATCCCGACCCATGTCGTCTAGTAGCTCTACTGTTCATCTTGCTGTGCAATGCATCTTATTTTATGATGATTCCGAAACATAATCATGGTGCGATTATCCGTGTGTGAGCCCTGCGAAAGGCCAGCACAGAGTTCACTCACTGCATAGAGTTCACTCACTCCCTCTGGCATCATCTACATGTTTGCTCAGTAACGATTCCCAGTAATCAGTGCAATGCAAACAGACAGAGTGGTTCATGCACGGAAACGCCAAAGGGTCTTTCCAAAGAATTATTCGGAGCTGCTCTCCCAGCCCAAGTTAATCTCAGTACACCCCCCCGCCCCCGCCCCAACAAAAGATATTTTAAAACTACAGGCACTGCTTTCTCATTCACATTCTGAGGAAGCATTTTGCTTGACTGTATTTGGCTGTTTTGCTTGGCTGTAAGATACATATAAATGGGTGGCTTATCAGGAAAGCTGGTTAGTAGAGCTCCTGAAATTTCCTGTGTGCTGGGAGACAGACTGCCTTAACTTATTTGAGATCACTATTATTATCAATTATCCATACAGATAAACAGCCGTGTCTCCTGCTGGTTTCCTGAAGCCTAGCCCAGGAAACACCCTGGACATGATGTTAGTCCATCACAGGGCACGAGACAGGGGACACCCTGGTCAGGACGCCAGTCTATCACAGAGCAAGGGCAGCAGACACCCTGGACAGTATGCCAGTCCATCACAGGGCACGAGGCAGGGGACACCCTGGACAGGATGCCAGTCCATCACAGAGCACAGGGCAGCAGACACCCTAGACAGGACGCCAGTCCGTCACAGGGCACGAGACAGGGGACACCCTGGACAGGATGCCAGTCCATCACAGAGCACAGGGCAGCAGACACCCTGGACAGTATGCCAGTCCATCACAGGGCACGAGGCAGGGGACACCCTGGACAGGATGCCAGTCCATCACAGAGCACAGGGCAGCAGACACCCTAGACAGGACGCCAGTCCATCACAGGGCACGAGACAGGGGACACCCTGGACAGGATGCCAGTCCATCACAGAGCACAGGGCAGCAGACACCCTAGACAGGATGCCAGTCCATCACAGGGCACGAGGCAGGGGACACCCTGGACAGGATGCCAGTCTATCACAGAGCACAGGGCAGCAGACACCCTGGACAGGATGCCAGTCCATCACAGGGCACATGATCAGAAAATTACAATTATTTATTAGGTTTAAAAGCTTAAACTCAAGCACAACTGTCCAAATCTTGACTGACGAGTTGATCCATTGTAAGCCCCTGATTGGGATAATAATCTGCTTTATTTCCAGGAGAATCTGAATTCGTGTACACAGGGAGAAATGTAGTGTCTCCAAAGCTCTGCTGATGGCCACCGGCTTTTCTTATCTGATCACTGATGGAGGCATTAGTACCACCTGCCTGCTAAGTACATTTACATCTTCAGTTACTGCTCAGATACACCAGAAACCACCAGCCGTAACAGTACATAAAATAAAAGAACAGTATTCTTCAACAAGGTTTGAGAACATCACTCATTCACGTGTCTAGGAGATGGACACTTGTCTGTGGCAAGAGGGGCCTCAGAAGCATGTGAAAAGACCTTCAGAAAACTGGAGTAAACTTGGGATTCCAAGCATGAAAAGTGACCTTTCTATAGAAACCAGTTATAAAGCCTCAGTCATTTCATTTTTGAATTTATTTATTAAACAAAACATCTGGGATGGACTGGCATCCTACCCAAGTTGTCCCATGCCTTGAACACCCCATGGTGACCCTACATTGCATACGTGGTTGAAAAAAAGATGGATGGATGCATGGATGGAGCAGCTGTTGATCCCCTGAACCTCAGATATTATTATCTGATTTCTGTATTCTACACAAATGAACTAGAAGTACGAATAGGCAATTTCTACATGTCTTAGATAAGGGCTGAAGAGAACAGAAGCGATGTTAATAACAGGACTAGAGCGTGCAGGACTAGAATGAACCTCCTCCTACAGAGGGTAGCAGGTGAATAATACCCAGTTTACAGGTGGGTGGTGGCACAGCATGGCTTTAACTGTTAGTTTACGCCCCCTGCAGGCCGGCCCATCCGCAGTACGGCTGCTAATAAGTATTTTAAGTTTCCAGACTTAAATAATTTCAAACTTTTAAAAAATCCGACTGAAAATGACTTCCAGCCATTAAAAAACATTACGCAGCTGTAATGCACGGACGGAACACAGGAGGCAGATCCCGGGTAGCGGAAAACGGGGAGTTTTATTGGAAAGCCGAAAGC
>JAAGVU020000032.1:21640793-21651609 GCA_011763525.2 Mormyrus iriodes
TTGATCCGCTTATGAAGCGGCCGTAGTCAGGGGTGATCCCCTGCAGGTGCTCTGTCCCGCCCTTGTGGGCGTGACAGCAGCCATAAAGCCACTTAATTTAAAATATTAGGCAGACGTCCCTAAATTGGTTATGATGCCAAGAAACCCCACATTAGTATGTCTGTCAGCACAAGTTTGTTTAAAGTTTGAGTTTGTATGAATATGTAGGTAAAACTCTTAGGAAGTGGTTTGTGTGTGGTCTTGTAACTGTCAGCATTTAAACCAGACCATGTGCATGTTGTATATTTTAATCATAATTTTTTTTAGGAAGGTCCTGTTTTGTGGTATTTTTCAGACAGGGGTGCAGTCTAAGAGGCAGAAGCGAGTCCCTCTCAATCGGCAGAGAAGTTCATCGCATGTTGGCCATGAATGTAAAGAGGAAGACAAGGGCTGAAACACATGATATCCTAATCAGTGGCTTTGTCCCATAGGCTGTCCCCTCGTCCCAAAGGTAAGCACGCCGGTGATGATACCTGACCCATTTGCCAGGGGGTAGCGCTGCTGTAATGCACTCCTGCAGCAGAGTAGGATTTGTGCGTTTTTCCTATGTTGCATGGGTCTCCTCTGCAGGCTCCGGCTTTCTCTGATTTTGGGGAATTTGGGCTGCGCTGGCAACCTGGAGCCCCTGGACAGCCTGAGTTTGGCTGCAGGACAGTCTGACAGGATCAGGGATCTGCCAGGCCATCGTTTCAGGGGCTCCCCCTACCAGCAAGACCCCCTCATCTGCCCCAATGCACGAGGAGTTGAGATCGGGTGTCAAAACACCCCATATCCGTCCATTTTCTATTGGACAGAACAGTTCTCAGGTCAAAGGTCAAGGCCAGCAGAGGGAGCTGCGATGAATATAGAAAACACCAGGTGAGGAGAGAGTATGTTTGCATTTGTGGTGTCGGTGCTGTTTACAAAGCTGGCATTCAGAAAGCCAGGCAGGCAATATCTCCTCTTGAAACGGCTTTCTAGCATTCGCTTGTCATTCTATCTTTACATTAACGCACCCCACCCCCCACGTTTGTCCAAGGTCCCAGTGCCGCTGCCAACTCAAATCTGTAACGGAATTCTAGCCATTTAGTTAAAGTCACATCGCAAGGTGTTTTTTTCCTGGGTTATTCATATGATTGAATACTCTCAGATGCGGTGAATATGTCAGCCTTAAGTCCACAGAAACACATCCTCCCCGGGCTTGCTGTGTCTGGCTCCCCCGGCCTATACCCCGGAACGTGGCTGGGCGTACTCCGGCGTGTATCCCCTGCGTGGAAATGTGCGTCTTCAGAGAAGTGTTTTTAAGACCAAGAGACTTTGAGGTCAGTATGAAAGATTGGCTTACGTTATGCCATGCTTTATCATACACACAACAGCCTCCGGTGTTCTCCATTGGGGGGGGGGGGTTCGTTTTTGTTATATATATATTCTTCTGTGAAGTGTCATGTAAGACAGTGAACGCATTACGCATCATCACAGCTATGTTTCCCCAGGGAAATTTGACACATGAGGCTAAAATTGATTTTTGGGGTGTAAATAAGAATTTCAGCACATTTGGGTATGGCTCCGTGCCCTGTATCTAATGGCTTGCTACACTCACTTCTTCTGCTCTGCTTCCCGTATTGCTCAGGGGTGTATTTACATGCTGGGGGGGCTGGCAGTCGTCTGAGGCCACCCTCTTTGTGACACCTCCTCATGGACATCAGCAACCGAATCTCCAAATTCCAATAATTGACTTTGCACACAGTCATATCCAGAGGTAACGCAGCTGGGGAGTTGGGGGGTCAATTTGTTTCAACAGCACCCTCTATCTAACAACTCCTCATTCCACCAGCACTTCCATCTTCTGTGCCCCCTCCTGGATCACAAACTCACAGTTAGGGAGCTGATGACGACACCCCTGGATACACCTTGATTTGTAAGGGTGGGGGGGGTGTTTCTCAATATGAGAAGCGGGGACCCCTGGAGGAATGCTCTGTCGCTGCAGCCAGAGAGATCAACATGGTGCTTCTCAATTAGAAACATTTTAGTGGCGTCTAATTGCCTCTCCAGGGAGAAGCTCTTAATTATTCCTGCCTGAAAGCCTCAGCCAGCGGGAGTGGGGGGTGCAGTGTGGGGGTGAGGAGTGCGGGAGCAACTATGCGTTGCTTAATTGCGCTGGGCCACCCTCCTGTCATCCTGAAAACGGCATATCGATTTCTATCCCCGCAGAACTTAACGCTCAGCTGGACATAGGAGACAAACTCAGACTGCCCGCTAAAAGCCCCAGCAGTGACATGCGCCAAAGCACAAGGGGGCAAGAGACCCTGGGGGGGGGGGGGTGCATGATGAAATGGGGTTAACATAACAGCACTGGTGGGAGTGAGGAGGAAGCCGGGGATAGGAGCATGTGCTGAGGTAGTGACAACTGTCATACCAAGACAGCGACTCGACACATGACCCTATAGAGGACCCCAAATAGAGGACCCAAACAGGGGCCCTAAATAGGAGAACCAAAGGGGTGCCCCTAACAGGGAACCAAACAAGAAGACTGAAACGGAGGAACCAAATAGGGAATGCAAGCAGGGGCCCTAAGCAGGGGAGCTAGTAGAGGACCCAAATAGAGGACCCAAACAGGAGACCCAAATGCAGGACCCAAATGGGGCACCAAAACAGAGGACCCAGACAGGGGACCCAAATGCAGGACCCAAATGAAATACCCAAACAGGGGCCCTAAACAGAAAACCCAAATGGCAGAGGACCCAAACGGGGGGCGTAAATGGAGGACCAGAACAAGGTACCCAAACATCCTGACACTTTTAGCCTCAGATGTGTGAGGATGGCTCAATCTCTCTGATTCTCCCCTGCTGGCCCAAGTCTTGCTCTCGATTAGACGATGGGTGTTTGTGAAGATGCCACCCATGGGGTGCCTGACAACAGAATGTCGAGCCTCCTGCCGAGCCTGGAGCCCAGGCTATGTGAAGCCGTGCCACGTCCCATCAGCCATCGGGAACACAGTTACTACCTCAGTCTGCTTGGCCGGATTGGGGTTCATGTAAAAGTCAGGCATCCTCAAGGGCAATCTTTCCCGATAAGGCTGAAACGCCTTACAGCGGCCCTCTGATTAAATGGAGGCGCTCAGACGATCTGGTCAGAACTTAGGTTAATCATCACAGCATCTTCACGCTCTTGCACATGCAGCACTGCTCCTGCATTACTTATATTAGGTTACAGTATCGGCAATGAAGACTCTAGAAGCCATGACGACACACATTTGGAGGAATTGGTAGGGTCTTAGCTAGGTAAAGAATATCACCTAAACAAGTAATACATTTTGAGATCAAGCTAAGCTACTGCTAATGTTACTGTCTTTTGTAGCTGCTATGAATTAGCCAATCTATCCAATTATCCATCCATCCATCTTATCCCAAGATACTCATGGTATGAGTCTCCCAAGACTAGATGCCAGTCTGTCACAAGACACAAGATAAGAAATGCCCTGGGGCAGGATGCCGGGGTACCAGCCAGTGTGGTCCACTAAAGCAGTATTTCCCAACTCGGTCCTCGGGGACCTATAGACGGTCAATGTTTTTGCAAAAATGTGGACTGTCTGCAGGTCCCCAAGGACCAGATTGGGAAACACTTTACTAAAGAAGCAAGTAGCGGGCGAAGACACATGACAGACAAAGACCTTGACGGTTTCTTAGGATTCCAGTCACGCTCTTTTGAAGCTTCCAGTAGAGACAGTGCCGCAGTGTTGGGACCCTGACAGTGACGAGGCCCCGAAACCTCAGGAGCAGCATCATGTGACTCTGTGTCCAATCAAACACACAAACAGGCCCAAGTGCATCAAATATGGTCCCAAACACCCAACATATGCAAGAGGGGCATTAAGATTTCCATATTTAAAGAACCTTGAATATGCAAATCCATCTGTCTGGGTGACCGTCGGTAAGTGCATCCCTCCTGGGACATGTCATTGGGTGGTGGGGAGGCAGAGGTACCACCCCTTCACTAGACAGGACACCCAACGCCTAGACAGCTGCTCCTGTATATTTATGAATCCTTAAGGAGTAGAAACTCACAAAAACAGCCACCATGAGTCATACGCAGTGAGGGGCATGAAGACCTTCTTCGCATTGTAGGTGAAGTCCACGATGACCATCTAAAGGCACCATTACCACAATAAACCATGAAGAGTGATGCTCACTCACACACACTCACACTCACACAGGGAACTCCTGGCTAATCTCCCGGTAGCATGTGTACAGGCCCCAGTTCTTACAGGATTAGGATCCTTATGAATCTCTGCCTTTTATTTTTCCAGCCAGCAGCGGCTGTTTACCTGGATCTCATTACTCGATAAAAAGGGAAACAAAAAAGAAAAGAGGAAGATGAATGGATTTGCGAGGTGATCCCATCGCTCCGGGGGAATGAGAGCCGGACGTCTCTGAGCGGCCCAGACCGTACAGGAAAAGGGGCAGGTGCTTAGCAACTGCTGAACGCATCACACAGTAGCTTTTAGCACCGCAGGCACACGGGGGCAAGACAGAATGCTTCGTTAAATACAACCTGGATTCAGCCTTTAGCCACGATGAAAGCCAGTGGCGGCAGCTGCCATGCGTAGCAAAAGCCGGATCCTTCCGGAAACTCTGCAGAGAGACACCATACCTCTGTCAACAGATTGTCTGCGTGTTTCCTTTGTGCCAGCGGGAGTCTTGTAATTTTTCTCATAGCTATGCTTCAAATAAAGAACAGAAACTGAGGTAGACAGAGCTGACGGTGATAGCTGAGGCACGTTATAGGCACATGTGAGGCACGCTGATTCACTCGTACATTGCCCCATCCTCAGGTGCTCTCTGTTGAGCAGACTGACACTCCATAGATGAGAATGTCCATTGGGTTTAATTAATGGACAAGATACTCTCAGAATGCTTGTTTTCTTGGCCCTATTAAAACATTTATTAAGATGAATGTTAAGTCAAGAAACAGAACTTTAAAATGACAAGAAAACAGCCAGTTATGCTGAACAGCTGTTTGAATGGGGGCATAATAAGGTTCTTCCAACACTTATGTCAGCCTATAAAAACTCTCCTGTGGTGGAAGGGTGAGTCTCAATGCCAAGAACTCAAAGAACGTGCTTGTGGTTTTGACTAGTGCAATCTTGCTAACTTGCCTCCCAGGAATGAACTTGGGGCGCAATGAATCATGGGGTTGTTTTCGTTGGCTACAACCAATTCATCCTAGATATTTGGGGTGGGGCAAGAATGACATCCAGATATTTTTACTGTCCTCTGTTACTGTTCTTAGTATTGGGACTGGACTTCGGCAAAGGAAGATGATGTAAAATGGATACACAATAACACAACCACAGTCAAGTACGCATATTAAGGTGTGACAAAGGGACGAAGGACATTGGCTAGGCTGAGGTCATGTAATGTGAATAGACAGCATGTACTGCCGGGGAGTAGGAGCAGGCGCCGATGCCAGCAAAGTATCGATTACTATGTAGGGGGGCTGAGCTACATCCAGAGACGCCTTTCCCATCACCTGTAGCGCATAGGGCGAAAAGACAGACCAGGCTGACTCCGTGGGAAAGCGATGAAACTTCAATGCATATAAAACTCCTGACTAATTCCCAAAATGGCCCAGTCAAGCGATCCATATGTAACAGGTCAAAGTGCGGACATGCCCTTTTGGACAGCGCCAGCCCCTCCTCAGGGCGAGAGGGGGAATATCCGGCTAATTATTCCTGCTGTTTCAGTGTCAGTTTCCACAGCCCCCACCACGCTACGTACCTCAACTGCAGTAATTAGCATTCTTAATACACTTTCTCCTCTTAATTAAGGCAGTGATAACCAGCAAGGACACAAGAGTCTTGTCAACAAGCGGCAAATTGTTCCTTGACAAAAGCTTAACCGCGCTAACTGAGCGGGCCACGGATGTGAGCCGGGATCCTGTCTTTTCCGGAGACTTACACAGATAGCGCCCCCCGGAAAAATGCCTGCTGGTGCAGCATAATAATAAAACAATGGCAAGGGATTAATTTGCCCGAGGCGCCAACAGATGTCCAGGTGAGGGGTGACGTGGCTGTCAGCCGTCACGCTTGTGATGAGTTACGCTCGCTGGGACGAACACGAACGCAAACCAGTTCACTTATATGAATATTCTTACAGAATCGGGGTATTTTTTCCACAGCGCTCCAAGGCTCCGAAAGCATGACAAGCCCGATTTCACCAAGCGCTCTGATCCTGTCCAGGCTCCTTCTGGAATAGGTCACTATTCACTATGAAATTTGGCTAAACTAATTTAAACTGTGGCTGACACCCCTCCAACACTGACATGAGTTGCAGTCTCAATAAAGAGGAGAAGACTCAATGAGGGCTGTGAGCAAGTCTATTCCAGACAAACATCAGCTAATTCAGCATATCGACCTCTGACCCCAACTGCCTCATTTTCATTTGTGACAGTAATAAAATCACGTAGCCAAGCACACGTCTCCCTAGATTTGCACGCTTTGGGGGACCGGGTCAGGACCATGACGGGTGTGATGTGGATTGGGTGCACAGGGGGAGGGCTGTGATGAGGGGGACATGGTGATTGCGGATGGGCCCACGAGGGCCGCTGTCATGTGACAAACTTGCCGGTTTAATGGCTGTCGCATACCGCGCCCGAGTGGACCTGCCATCTCTGCCAGGCTCCCTCTCTGCTCTTTATTCCCCCTAGGGGGTCTGCTCCCACCCCTTCACACACGGAACCACATGTGACCAGCCAGATGGTGCAGCGGGGCCATCAGGTGACCACACTCCCCGCTGCAGGCCTTTTAGCTGGGCTGCAGAGCTCACTTTCTCCAGCGGGCCGCGCAAGCGGAGAATAAACAGGCAGACGGCAAACTGAAGCGGCTTCCGATCGAAAAACAAACCGCGGATGGCGTCCATTAAGCCTGTCCTCTTTAGTATGGCATCTGAGTGGACTGTGGGTCGTAGCAAGTAGCTATCAGCTAACAGCAGCGACGAGACAGTTTCGTTTAAAATGTTTAAAAATTACGCCATGGTGTTAACAGTCATTCTGCACCTCCCTGACCATCGCTAACATTCTTGGTCAAAGACATTGCCCTGTACAGTATCTAAGATGACCTGACTTTTTCTGAGGCCTTCTAATTTCCTAATTCTCAATCACATTCATGCCTGCAGCCCATGACTGGATTTCATTTTCTCCCTGGCGTCAGATGACCTTCCCTGAATCAGCACACTGACTTTTCCCCTTAAACTGACCCACACACAGCACTCATGTTACCACATATTGCATGTTGTGCATTTTTCAGGCTGGTTCGGAACTCTGTCATTACATATAAACAAGTGTTTTCCCATTAAACGCTGGCATATGCAGCTTACCCCAAACATTCGGTGCCCACAGAGAAGAAACCTAGCATGGGTCTCTAAAAATAATTTTTAGGGTTCATAAGTTCAGTTTTATCTCACTCACACCTGAAGGTCCTAAAACTGGGAAGCCTAATATAAATAAGCTTCCAGACAGCCCAATAGCACCATGACCAGCACCACGGACAGCACCCTGCATCACTGGCAGATCTGTACTTAGAGGAGTGGGTCTCAATCCTGTACCTTGTGTCCTCGCTGCCAGAATGTTTTCATTCCAGCCCTACCTTAATTAGGATTGTATGGTCCTTAATTGGCTAAAAATGAATGTGGCAGGTTGAAAGCGGTGTGGGCTGGAATGAAAACATTCTGGCAGGGGGGTACCAGGAACAGGATTGAGAATCACTGGCTTAGAGGAAAGCAGGCATAAGTATTGCCATGATGGTGATGATGATGATGATGATGATGGCCATGGGGGTGAAGATGCTGTTGCTACTGATATAATGTCTTATTCTGAGCACCACCTTAATACGTTTTGCATGGGTTACTAACCTTTAATAAAATAGACGAGGACTTTTAATTCTTTTAGGTGTGGAGGTCATTGTATTCCTTTTACAGTTTCTAAATGAGGATCAGGTATCTTAACATCCAAAAACTTTACAAAAAAGGCTAGACTCACTTTAGGGCTTTAGTTCTTTACGTTTGTGACTCCTCAATTTAGCGTGAAATCCCGGAAATGTGTCCCTCCCCGGTCAAGCGAGCCGAGTGTGATTCAAGGCACAGCAGCACTTTACAGTACATTTATCAGCTTCAGCCTTGACTCTCTATTACATTTCGTTCTTATGACCTTTTCGTGATGAATTTAATAAACTGCTTTCACGGAACTATGTGGTCACTTCTGTGTGTTTGATTCATACAAATAAGAGGAAAGGCTGGCCTGTGTTCAGTCATCCAGAGCTTAGTGCCGAGGAGACTGATGCATTTCAGCAGGTCAGATACATCATTTAAAATGCTGTAAACACACACACACACACATCACTGGTGTGAATAAAAAAACAGCAGAGGGCGGCTTTTATTCTGCTGCTTACAAATTGTTCTTTTTGTGGTGTGCTTTATACATTAATAAAGTTGATGTGTGTGTGTGTGTTTTTTATATAATATAGCATTGTTTACAAATAAATCTTTGTCATGACCGTAACATCTAAAAGAGATTGAAGAGGCCCAAACATTAGCATCTGATGTGTAATTGTATAAATGCACACATCAGCATTTCACATACACATACATATTATTTGTTATACATTTTATTATGCTCAGCCAGTGTTTCACTGCTGTCAACCACAAATACAGGCTTGTTCAGGATCACAGCAAAATGTCCTAATTAGCTGGATAACTTATGCCAAACATGAAAACTGTCCAATAGGGAGAGAGGTGAGTGGCATTCTTATTGGACAACTGACTAATGAAGAAATCCTGCTTTGTGGAATGAAAGTGAATATGCCCTAATGCTGTCATATTCAGGGAGATGTGGCAGACCTACAATGTACCCAATAGCACATAACGCTGTTTATAACAGTAATTTCAATCTGTGATGTGTTACTACTGTATCAAAGCCTTGCCAAGCTCTTTGGGAAGATTAATGAAAAAAATGAATTGAGGAGAATAGGAAAAACATTGCAAGGAAGTGTCTGAAACGAGCCGGCTAGGCTGCTGCAGAGGGTTTACACCTGACTGAGAAAGCACCCGCACAGTGAAAAGTGATGCTCGGCGACAGGAGTCTCTCCAGCCCCCATTTAATACCTCATTTTCGCTATGAATCACCACGGTGCCGAGAGCAACTTGATGTTTTCAGAGAGGCACCATCCATCTTATCAGACTATGTCCCATCAAAGGACTGAGCCCAGAGAAATGGACTGTTCACTTTGCAGCGCTTTGCTTTGTGTTTGGCACTGAGACAGGAACAGGCTCTCCTGACCCCAGCTGGAGAGAGAGCTCTCACAGCCTGGCCCCGTCTGTATGATTGGATGGCTCCACTTCACCTTATTCCTGTCACAAAGCACATACAGAACATTTGAGGTTGAATGATCTAGAAAGTCTTTTGGGTTCATCTTTTCCTAAGCCCACTGGCAGCCTTGCCTAGCACACGTACAGGGATCCCTTACTTTCTGAATTGCTGTGTTTGGTATTTGAACATAACAAGTCCCTAGAAATGGACGCAGACTCCTAATCTGCAGAGCCACACACCACCCCCAAAGGCCAATCAGAGTTTCCCAAGACATTTGGCAGTAAAGATCCTCCTGTCACACCCCGCATCTCTGCCCCTCCTGTTTCCTCCTTTGTGGAGCTCTAATGAGCCACACCTGACGCTCGTTCAGTCTTCCCTTTTCTTCCTACTCTGTGCTGATCACTCTCAGCTGCCTCCTGTTTTCTCCCTTGTTAAGTCTAGTATTTATGTGCCTCCTAGTCCATTAACATTGTTCCCTCGTGTGGCTCATGTGCTGCTTTAGTTTCCCTATGTTGCTAGTTCTTTCCAGTTTGGTACTTTTAAGTTTAATAAAGCCCCTTTTACTTGCCCTTCACGTCTGTTCCAGCATCCTTCATCCTGCATGACACATCTCCCTGTTGTTAATGGACTGCAGCTCCAAACTAAGAGTTTTCTACTGTGACCTGTGCCAAGGGTCCACAGTGTGCGACAGTGATTTGTTTACAAGGCAAACAGAGTCAGAAGGGATCCTTCTTCTCAGTAAATACAGCAGGCAGAGCCATTATATGAGACATCACATGTAAATCATGCTCGGTTCAGTGCTGCGGGGAGCATGATTATCGTAAGGCTTTGGGGGCTGTCAGAAGGTGCCGGAGGGTTATACAGCGCAGAGCCAGAAAGGTAAACAAAGCTGTGTCCTCATGAGTATAATTCCTTTAAGTAATTTATATCTTTATTCTTTTGCTCAATTGAGCTTGATAGGATTATCTGTTACACTGCAGTGGATTAGCACCATACCACTGAGTTGGGAGAGACGGGCTGCTCAGTCTCCATTGGCTGAGTGGGAGAAGGATGGGTTGGTCAATCCTCATTGGCTGAGTATGGGAGGGAGGGGCTAGTCAATCCCCTTTGGTTGAGTGGAGCAAGGACGGAACAGTCAATCCCCATTGGCTGAGTGAGGGAGGAATGGGCTGGTCAATCCCCATTGGCTAATGAGATAGCATAAATGTTATAAAGGAAATTTAACCTGATCTGGGGGTAACTGCTAGATCAGAGAATATACCCCCCAGCAATAAAGATATTAATCCACATTAATAGCTACATGGCTCTTGTATTAGTGATTGTGAGAAGTACATTTCCAGAATATGAACACATGTAAACATGGACATACACTCACCTAAAGGATTATTAGGAACACCATACT
Source organism: Mormyrus iriodes (assembly GCA_011763525.2). NCBI lineage: Eukaryota > Metazoa > Chordata > Actinopteri > Osteoglossiformes > Mormyridae > Mormyrus > Mormyrus iriodes. The sequence continues at coordinate 21,651,574 of JAAGVU020000032.1, forward strand.
AATACGGTGTTTGACCCCCTTTCGCCTTCAGAACTG
>JAAGVU020000032.1:21651709-21667948 GCA_011763525.2 Mormyrus iriodes
GTGATTGGTTGATTAGATAATTGCATTAATGAGAAATTGAACAGGTGTTCCTAATAATCCTTTAGGTGAGTGTAATTCTTATTTAAGAGAGAATGATACTGGGAATCACTGCCACAGAAAGGTAACCCTTCACATCTCTGTTTTAAGAAGGAGTGCTCAAAGCAAACAGACTTACTGCATCCAGGCAGAGGACGCTGAGTTTTAAACAGATTTCATGATCTGTTGTCCATTCATAGAAATGATATGGATTTAACTACGCATTCCAAGTTAGAAACATGGTAAGATAATGTGATATTTGTGAACCTGGCCCTTGTGCATTCTGGGTAATGCTCCCTGCCAGCGCAAAGATGAGCCCCCAGCCCTCTGCAAGCCCCGTCAAGCCTCGTGTGGGATTTACTCAGAGACGACCTGTCAGATTGAGGAGGACTGTGATATGATACACGCTTGGGGTTGCCCATGGCCTTGATCACAAGGCCCAGCTGGCCAGCTGTTGTTTTACAGTCTTACTCCATGCACTCCCCTCTGCTGTCTGTACATGTAGCCATTTGTCACTCAGAGCCTGCTCCCATGATGCTCCACTGCCACACTGTCACCCCAAACCAGAATGCAGTCACGCTGTCACCATATGAGACAATGGAACAGTACAAACTTTAAAAAACAGTGATCAAGGCCTACTTCATTTTTTTCACAACAGTGACAGCTAATAGTCGTTAAACAAAGAAAATGTAATTATTCTGCACCAAATCTGCCCATATCCTCTCAAAACAAGCTAACAAACTGAGAGAGGTCTGGGCCGGTTTTTTTCTCAGCATAACTGATAAATCTAGGCTGCATGGCAGTAAATATTCAAGCCAGGCCTCTCTTCTGCGGTATCCCATTGTTTGCACTCGAACAGACAGCCTGCAGAAGCCAGGGAAAGGGTCTTTGCAGAATGTAATATAATTCCCTGCATTGCATTCCTGGAAAAGTCTCCGTGGGTCAATTTGATAGAGGCTGAATTGAATTTAACAATAGTAACAGCATTAAACTATTGGGTTAGGTAACCAAGGGCAAGGATGGAATAGCTGCATTAATAAAATTTCCAAAAGCGTAATATTTAATCAACTACGCAATCAACTCTGGCTAAAGTGCAATGTAGGAAACTGTAAATAGGACAATGAAGTTAGTGACTATAAAACAGATCTTTGTTAGCTCACACTGTAGGCCAAGGCAATGTTTATTGTTCTGTATTTTTGCTTATCATACTTTTTACTCCTGTAAGTCTATTCAATACCATAATAATTTTGAAAGGTTATGTATGTTTGCTTTTCCCCGTGATTCTAGGGCTATGAAGACTGAGTGACTGCAGAATAACACAGCAGCATTCACAGCAAGGATGATGGTCACATGACCACAGGGCCCCTGTCAAGGGATAATGAACCAGGCTTATACTAAATAAAAAAGAGCCAGTGTTTCGAACTGGTTCGGTGCATAGCGTTTTGGAACTGTTCATAATATTATATCTAATAGAAAGTACAGCTAATTAAATGAGGTTCTATAATAAAGTGCAGAATAATGAACCCAGATAACTATTAGAAAGACAGAGCTGTAAGCCAGTTTATTAACATGGTAACTATGTAGTAATGGGTACAATCTAACAGGTGCAATGTTTAAATAATAAATTTAGCGGAGAAGAGATCATGAGTACTTTTTCGAAATGTCATCTCTGTGTGTCACATTGTATTGGGTAGAATGATAACTGCTCCCCCCCGTCTGATCATTCATATTACAGAAGACAAAACAAAAATATCATTTTCAGTTTGAAAGATGTAGTTTGGCTTATTGGTGTCTTGTATATTGTGTGAGCGTGTGTAACCCTGCGATGGACTGACATTCTGTCCAGGGTGTACCCCGCCATGTGTTCTGCACTGCCTGTTACCTGTGTGGGGTAAAGTATTTGGAAATTGGGTGGACGGCACTTAGGGAATTCTTGGGACTTGCTGGTGAGATGGATGGATGGATTTTTAAAAAAAACTGCCAGTTACTGGAGAGTAATGTAAATCCCAACCTAGTAATGGTTTTTTGTTAAAGTAGGGTACGAGCGGAAAGTGAATTCAGCCATGTCACGGCCGATTTTTGAAGGGGAGAGGGTCACGCTCCGGTGAAATTCCATCATGATGTAAGTTTGAAAAAAACGGTGAAAATGGAAAAGTGTGAAAATGCCTGTAAATTGTGCGGTGAAGTAAATAGAAATTGCATCAAGCCTCAGAGGCCCCACACACTATACATTTATATCTACATATGAACACACACCCACACACTATACATTTATATCTACATATAAACATCCCCCCCCGCCCCGACACACACACATTCTGAATGACACCCTGGCCAGCCTCTCTGCTAATGAACCACTAGGCTTTTGTTTTTATATGTACTTTTATTGTTGTTGATTACTGGTGCACATAAAAATTCAGGTACTGAGAGTAAAAAAAATGTGCAGGCAACAGAGAAGAGCCATAGAAATTTACTGGCTTTCTGTTTACATGGGTTATTGGCATGCAGGCAAAGGGCATCCAGATGTAAAGAAACCAGTGACATTGGAGGCAGTGAGCTGAGTATATTAAGGTATAAAGCGCTTCATTCATTTTTAAAATGAGCTTTGAGATTTAGCGTACATTTGTGGTGGATTGTAATGGGAACCATGAATAAATGCAGCTTTATTGGCAGGATGTGCTACAGGTTTACCACCTTGTATAAGAGCCAACAGCGAAGTGGTCAGCAGGCTGCCCCAAACGCCAGATTGTTGGGGGTCGCATCTCATTCTGGGTTTGCTGCTCACACTGCATGTCTGTGTCACACTCGCAGCTGGGCCCTGAGACAACGCGTAGCAGAAGGGCCAGTCCTCAAACTGCCCCAAAGCCCAGGGGACACAATATTACCACACCTGACTAACGAGGGCTGTGGCCAGCACAGAAGCAGATGGAGTCCAAACCCAAAATCCCAGAGCAGCAAAGTGACCACACAGCGGCCGGTCAGCTAGAAACGACGTAGCAGGCATCACGGTCAGCCTCCGTGCACCCCCTCTCACCGGCTCGATTAGGACCCCAGCGACTGCCGCATGTCGGAGGAGCCCCCAAACATTTTGGAGCGTCTTTATGAAGGGCCACAAAAATCTAAATGTGTCTCAGTCTGTTCTGTGACCTCACAGCCATCCTTGGTGCCCCATGATAGCTGCAAATGTGCACCTTTTTACTGGGGGGCAGCACCCACAAGTGGAGGCAGGGAGGGCAGGTGAGTCCCCGCCCCCCCCTTCAGAGGTGATTCCTCAGCATTTGGACAGGACCCCGTAGCGCCTGAGCAAACACATTACTGTGGACACTGACGGTCCCTTTTATACTGGCACGGGAATTGGTGAGCTTTGTTTGTGAGGCACGTGGTGGGAATTCCCCTGACCCCACAGCTACAGACGTGACGGAAGGTACTTCCTCAGTGTTTCTGTCATTTAGGGGCACCTTGCTGAAGATTGATCCAATGCTAATCAGAAGGGGTTTTATGTCGATACGCGTCAGTATAAGAGAGGCCTAGGAAAACATAGAGAGCACTTCTGTATGGACTTCATAACCGCAAGGATAGGAGCAGTTATTGGGATTTATTGTTTTAAAAACAATAATGATGATGATGATGTTGATGAAGATGAATAGAGGAGCGGGTGTTCTGCATGCCGGGGGGTGCCGGCTGTGTGCTGCGACTGCCTTTCCTGTCTGCCTCCTCTGAGCTGTGCCCCCCCAGCCGCCCCAGGGCTTCGTTGCCACTGAAGCACATCCCTGGGCCCACGGACTTGTGGAGGCTCACTCGCCGCTTTGCTCTCCTCCTTTTTCATTGTTTATTTATTCAGGAGCCCCCCATCCCGCATTTCTCCTACAACCCCACCCCCGGCCCCGGGCTTTCCTCCAGCCCTGGAAACCCACAAAGTCAAAGCTCCGAATTATTATTCCACTGCACAGCAGCCTATACATTTTTAAGCACATCTATGTGCAAATTACCAGGAAACCTCAGGAATGATCTGAGGAGAGCTTCCAAGTACAGCTAGAAAACATGTATTTTTCCAAGAAGTACACCGAAACAAAATTAAACGTCATATTTTATTCAATTTTTTTTTTCATTTGTGACGATTAAGAACCAATTAAATATAACATTTACATAGCCAAAAAAATGAACATTTAAAAAAAAAATTACTTCAGTTTTATGTGTTTCTAAAATGCCATGCATGTTTTTGCATTTAATTATTGCATGTATGTTTTTGTAACTGTTGGTCTGCAGTGAATTTCTTCCACTGCAGGTTAAGTTTGGTTGATGGAGCCGTCCTCATCGCAGCTTGGACAAAAACAACCCCATCTCCAAGATCCCAGATTCACAAGAGCATGTTTGATGGATGATCACGGGGGGCGGGCCTCAGGATGCGGCTGATTGAAGCAGCCGGTTTCACCACATTGGCAAATTAAATGCATTGATTTTTACCCATTTCCAATAGTGTGGCCTCTGAAAATGCAGCCTGAGGATGTCAGCTTCCAGATGGAAGCAGGCATCAGAGGCGTGAGGAACCATCCATGTGCTTCTCCAACTGCCTGGGGGACGTTCCCAACACAGGAGCCTGTGGAGAGCAATCGGTGCCACCCACAGGAACCGAACGGATCAAAGCAACCAGAGACACTGGCAGCCATGACCCACATGGTGACGGATCCAGACTCTTGGAAAGCTGTGAGACACCATGGAACCCAAATTAATAATCTGGGGAAAAGGAAATGGAGACATGGGTGACCATGACCCACAAGGTGCTGAATCCAGATGCTCAGAAAGCCATGAGATACCATAAACCCAAAATTAATAATCCTGGGACAAGGACACGGAGACACCTGTGACCATGACCTACAATGTGCTGGACCCAAACTCTTGGAAGGCCATGAGAGACTATGAAACCCAAATTAATAATACAAGTCAAGTGAATGTTATTTTCATGTATACATGGCAGTACAGTGATACATTCCCCAGGACCACAGTGCAATGTGGAACAAGATAAGGGCTATACATATAAGGGGAAGGGAGGATAATACATACATACATACATACATACATACATACATACACTTATATACAATGTTATTTCACAGTGAAAACAATAGAAACAGTGTAAAAAAACACACACACACAGTTGTTACCACGGTATGGAGGAAAGACAGATGATCCACAGTGCAGCACTCAGACAAAAGGGTCTTTAAAAACTCAACGCAAAAAAAGAAAACCAGAAGAGGCAGGAAGAAAACAAGAACTGATGAAGGGAGCAACACAGGAACAAACACAACGACTAAATGAGCAACAGGCACTTAAATACACATGAGATGAGGGCAAGACAAGGGACAGGTGCAGAACATAACTAATTGACCGAACACTGAAGACCAGAGAAACAAGACACAGGTGTGGGTAATTAACAACACTACAGATTCAAACAGAAGGAGACACTACGAACATGGGTAAACAGTACATAATAACTAGACACAGGCAGGGTGAACTAGAACCAAAAATACAAAAACAAAGGCCTAAACTACAAGAAAAATACAAGAACAATTAACCAAGGTGACAAAAAAATCATAAAATATATAAGAAAATTAGGTGATTTGGGACTTACAGAAAGTGTTTGGTGCAAAGAGTAGTGTGAGGCAGTATAGTTAGGTCCTCGTAAGTGGAGGAAGCTGAAGGCATTCAAACAGCTTGGGGAAAGAAACTATTGCAAAGTGCCGAATTGGTCCGGATGCTTTGGTATCTTCTGCCAAGTGGCAGGAGGGTAAACAGATTGTGGGAGGGGTGGGAAGGGTCATCTACAATGCTGGAGGCTTTACGGGCACAGCGTTTGTGGAAAACATCTTGGATGGAGGGCAGAGAGGTCCCAATGATCTTTTCAGCAATGCGTACTATCCACTGCAGGTTCTTGCATACTGTCACATTGCAGTTCCCGTACCAGACAGTGATGCAGCTGGTCAGGATGTCCTCTATGGCAGCCCTGTAGAAGGTTGTGAGGATGGGGGGAGGGAGTATGGCCCTTCTCAGCCTCTGCAGGAAGTGGAGGCATTGCTGTGCTTTCTTTGCCATAGAGGAGGTATTGAGAGTGCAGATGAGGTCATCAACTAGGTGCACACTAAGGTATTTGGTGATCTTCACTGACTCCCACATGGTTCCCTCATTGTGGAAAGGGGTGTGGGGGGCACTGGTACTCGACCTCCTGAAGTTGACAGCCATCTCTTTTGTTTTATCCATATTAAGGGACAGATTATTAGCTTTGCACCATGCGGACAGTTGTTCCACCTCCTTCCTGTATGCTGCCTCGTGACCGTTCCTGATGAGGCCCACCACTGTGGTGTCATAAGCACATAGCCATTAGCAGCTGGAGCTGTACTTTGCCATGCAGTCACGAGTCAGAAGCGAGAACAGGAGGGAGCTGAGCACACAGCTCTGGGGGAGAGGGGGGTGCTGATGCTCAGTGAGATGAGATGAGAGTATTTGGGGTCTTTCAGTTAGGAAGTCCAGGACCCAACTGCACAGAGTGATGTTGATGCACCACAGGTCTAGCTTTTCGATCAACTGTTGCAGGATGAAGGTGTTGAATGCTGGCCCAGGGACAAAAAAAACAGAGACACAGGTGACCCACAAGGTGATGGATCCAGATGTACAGAAGACCTTGAAGCCCAAATTAATAATCCGGGGACAAGAAAATGGAGGCACGAGTGGCCACGTCCTACAAGGTCAATGATACACAATTTCATCTTTATCTTCCTCTTAATGCATCTGACTCTTGTTCATTAGAAAGGCTTCGTGTATGTCTAAAGGAGATTAAAAAGTGGATGGCTCATGATTTCATGTCTTCTCGTTTAGATGATTGTAATTCTCTGTATGTAGGTGTTAGCCAGTCAGCTTGCTCTCATCTACAATTTGTACAAAATGCTGCTGCTCATCTTTCATTAGTACTAAAAAGAAGGATCATATCATATAGGATCATATTTGTCATCTGGCTTTCTTTAGCTAATTTCTTTGTCTTTCCTTTTCCCTGTTTTGTATTACTCTCTCTCAATCATGTAAAGCCATCATGTAATATCATGTAAAGAGCTTTGGGGCTACATAAAAATAACTTGAATATCTCTCTAGTTTTAGCCTCTCTTCATTGGTTTCTGGTGGTATTCAGGATTAGGTTTAAAATTTACTATTTGTCTTTAAAGCTCCTAATGGGGGTGGCCCCATCATACAGCAGAGTTACTTGGAATCTCGCTTCAGATGTCATTCTGAGCATGGATCTGGATTTTCAGAACTGCTGTCATCACTGTCACCTACTTTTATTCCTGATTAACATCTTTAGAAGGAATTGTTGGCCACACGGACATGTTAATGTGAGCTTTTTCTCAGTAGGGCTCAGAATAATTGTGGTGTTGAGTCCTGCATGATCTGTTCAGAAGGTCACTGTTTTGGGTCACGTGTCCCTTTACGCGTTGACTTTCACAGCGTGACTCTTCACTGTTTAAGTGACACTGCAGGTTTTGTGGCTGAAGCTGTATGCTGCCCCTGCCCTGTTGCCAGAGGCGGGGCTGTCCTCTGCTGTGACGGGGTGGGTCGGCCCCCAGGAGACAGGGACTCATGGGGTCAGGCCCCCCTTCGCCCACAATCAGCCGCGGCTTCCGCTCGAGCTCTCTCGCCCTTCACTGCTCATTCCCTCCTGCCTCCCCTGAGATTTGGGCCTTTTTACAGTTCACCGCATGGAGCAGGAGAACATTCCGGTCTTCGCTGTGGCAGGGCTGACTCGGTACGCATAGCGGTATGACACTGCTCCTGTGGGGTCATAGGTCACAGGGAGGACAGGACCTGGACAGGCCCACATTCCCACACACTTTCTAATTTAATTCTTCCCGGTTTACTGTCCATGACAAGCTGAAGCACCCATCCTGAGGGCTGAACCTGACTCTGGGACAAAGGGGAATGTCGTTATTCATGGAGCCAGACTGACCCACCCATGAGGAAACATGCCCAGCCAATTGTTTCAGTAACTCTGCCAACTGGCTCCACCTGCACATAGATGACCTGCTGGGGATTGTGAAGGACATGGTGACCTCAACCTGGGAACCCTAACCCAGTGTGCAAACCTATTAATCCCCTACCATCTTCCCATCCTAGCTCCTCCTAATTTCCATCTTTCCAGGACAAGAAAGCCACTCCTCCATCCGTTGCACTTCTTTAAACGTCTAACAGCAGCCTGTGGCAGCATTAACCACCCCTCAAGTCACACATTTGTGTGGGGCCCCAGAGAATTAGGGGCCCCTGATGGGCCACTAATAATCACTAAACGCAGGGGGGCAGGGGGCCCCAAAGTGACTTTTTGAGTGGGGCCCCAGAAACACCAAACCTGCACCTGACAGCAGAGGCCCCCCAGCCTCACCTTCCCTGTCGCCCAGAGCCCACTTCTGCTTGATGGTGGGTGGGATCCCCGGTGCCCCCACGGAAATGGGCACGCTCAGAAGCGGCAACGCTGAGATTCAAGCAGCATGTGGCAGTCAGGGCGACATGTAACACAGCAATCAGACCGCACCCCTGAGTTTATCTCCCCAGCAACCATCCCATAATCGGCTCATTTTCCCTGTGAAATCTTGTCGTGATAGAGAGTGATAGATCTTCTTGTGGATATTAATGGTGAGAGATAGGCTGTTATGTTTGTTAGAGGCCCCCAAGGGAGGTGTTGTGCCTCTTAAATACAAAACACAAAGAAAACGGAATTATTACTTAAAAAATAATAATGGTGATGAATCGATGGGATACTGAAAAAACTGGCTGAGCCACACGCCGGCTTCCAGTATGAGCTGATGACACACAGACCCATGCAGATTAAGCCGGCGGGAACCAGCGATTTTCCAGTCCTAATGATCCAAACGGGTTCCTCTCCTGTTTGATTAATAGTATTTGGTTTGTGCCGGAACTCCTGGGAACAGGGGAGGAGGCGGGGGCCCCCGTCTCAGAGTCGAGTGCCAGGGCGAGCCCGGGGCCTTCCCGCCCTGCCGAATGAAAACACTGATTTGATGAAAGTCATGCTTCAATGATAAGCCTTTAGTTAACAAACAAACCTCTTCACTAGAATCTGTATGTAATCTGCATTACTAAGATTACAGGTACATAGATTACAGTCACGTTCATTCATTAAAGTTAAGTTTAGGAACATGGAGTTTAGCGTTTCCAGTCAAACCGTTTCACAGAGGGAATAAAGGCTGAACAATGCAGTTGTAAAATACAGACAGATTTACGGATGAGCGCCTCCCCCAGGCCAGCCGGCACACCGCGTAGACCCTCCAGTGTCCAGCCTGGCATGCTGGCCACATGTTTACGGCTGAGGAGAGAATAATTGATTCCCGTGGAGGGTGCTGGATTTCACCGGTGCCGGATTGTTGGGGCCCGTCATCTTTAACTCGCCCGCGGTCCTGAACACCCGTAAAGCCTAACCCAGCGGCTCCTGGGACAGACAGGTTTGGCCCACTTTGGGTGAAGATGCCATGCCATTAATCCACCCCCCCTCCCCCCATGTCTGAGCATAGCCCCGCACACGCCATGTCTCTCCCCTCCCCCCGGCCCCCCGGCCCCACTCCATCATATATTCTAGAAAAAAAGCATTCCTCTGCCCCTCCCCATCTGAACCAAATCCCCTCCCCCACCCCCAGTACAGCAATCGGAGACTGTGTCCCACATACGCCAGACGCCCCCCCCATCACCCCTCCCCCTCCCGTAAAAGAGCACCAACACACAGGAGAGGCGGCACACTTTGAGGATAAAATTAGGCCGAGGTGCGATCCTGGGCCAGCATCAAGACTTGGCAAGATAGCTTCTGAGCGGCGCCACCTACTGGTCACCAAGCTCAAGTTGTTTATGACACTGAATGTGTGGCTTATAAACATACCGGAATATCGGGCGGTGTTCCCTTAGACATTGAGCCTGGAGACGTCCTGCGTTTGGGGAGGTGGGATGCTGAACCGGCCTGAGATGGTCCCTGTGTGACGTTATGTTCTTGTTCTGTGAAGCATGTGATAAACAAAAGTGTTTCTAATCCACCCAATCACCAGACTGACCAAACGGTGTGTTCAGCATGAGGAAACATTTCTCCTGAAAACACGGGGAGAAAAATGGCAGCATGAAACACAATAGGGATTTTATCCATTGAGGAGAGGAGCTGCAGGCTCTTGGAAAGACTCACATAGATTAACGGCCTCTAAGGACTTTCTGACCACATTCCGACCACAAGAAAATCCCAGAAATGGGGTACTTGCGACAGAGAACGGCACCCCCCTGTGACAGGCTTGTCCCGTCACTGAGAAAGCCAGGAGTCTCAGCCCTATGACATTTCTGCTTTTTTGTCATCTATTGACAAAGCTGGCCGTTGCCCCCCCCCCCAGCCGTCAGCAGGGGTGTTTATCTCCTCGACGGCTATCCTGTGATCGTGGGGGCCTTTGGGGCCACCCCTTCCCTCAGTGACTTTGGAGAGGCACACAGATACACCGGCGGGGTATAAACCACCCTTACGTTCTATGACAACTGAAACAAAGGTAGCAATTTTCTGTAAATATAGTACTTTTTTTTCTTTCAGTAGCTCTGCAAAGTACTTTTCTCCATGGTGTCAATTGCCTCATGTCCTGCAGTTTTCCATAAAATGTATACAGGGTATGCGGCGGGGGGGGAGCAATTCCTCTGACACGGACCTCTATAATCTGCACATTACACCCCCTGGTGTATCTATATCACTGCTCTGCACTCCAGGAACACACCATCACCCAACCAGGCTGAACCAGTTTCGAAACCAAACTCAGTCACCTAGAGACACACCTGTGTTTTGCAGGCCATTCATCAGGCATGTGCACAGAGGGCTAGGGTGCCCACCTCTTATGCCCAAACAATTGAAAGTGTTCCACTTTTGATGCTTAGAGTGCCTCATTTCAACCACCAGTGGTCGGCAAAATTTACCAATAGGCACCACCCTCCCTCGAAAAGTTCCTGCACAGCCAGGGTATTAGTTTCATTTTCATATGCACACAGGGCTAATTAGCCTTCATCTCTCCCCAGGACAAATGCTGGGTTATGGTTGGTCAAAATAATGACTAACTTGATACACTTCAGCTGAGTAATTTTTCAGATAAAATGTCTACTGTTGCTGAAGATGTTCTCCAAAGAATCTTGTATCATATCCATCATTTAATCCAGAATTTTGGAGATAGACAGTGCAGGTTAACCATACACACGCACCCCCCATATCCTCCCCCACACGGCCAGGGCCACAGACGAATCCATCAGGCTCATCACAGCCATGTTCATAATCATATTCATCATGCTCTTCCAACAAGGACATCCTTCAAAGGAACTAGAAGTGTCCTTCTAATATTACACGGCTGTAATATAAAATATGTTTTTAATATACACACACACACACACACACATACACACACAAATGCATAATTTTAAAAATATGATGTCATCCTCAGTATGGCAATGGTCATAATAAACTATAAAATCACATTTCAAACAATGTTCAGAAATGTTCTTACAGGTGTATTACATCATCTTAAAAGCATGTGCCATGGCTGCCCATCCATCTACCCACACACTTTCCATAAGTGCTCGTCCAGAACAGGGCCTCTGTGTTATTCTGGAGGCTTCTGACCACAGGCTCATTTCCGGAGGCTGGACCTGACCGCGCACACACTGAGTGCAACCGAGCTCTCTGAGCCCGCCAAACCACGATTTGCTCTCAAGAAGGATCTCTATCAGGATGGTTACAGAATCCTTTCATGCAGAAACCAGCGTGCATAAATAATGGACCATTGTTTCTGCTGTATAATTCATAAAACAATCCGATATTGTAGGCCCAAGTGTTGTGCCAGTGAGGCGTGCGGAGGGACAGAGAAACATCCCCCACACCCCCTCCCCAAAATCCCAGCTCTTTGTTGCCCCACACTGCAAACATTCTATCCAAACCTTCCATAAGACCCTCAGACAGTGTGACGAGTCAGTCTCCCTTTATGTCATCAGTCACTGAACCATCCCCAATACACTGTGGATCTGAGACAGCTCTCAGCAAAATGATAAAAAGGGACTTATAACCACTTTGGGCTGCAGTTGATGAAACCCACAGAGGCATAATGATAATAAATACAGACATGCAACTCAGCACTCAGATTCAGCCTGTAATGTCTGACTGACATGCACCTTTAAGTTCCTGTTTCCGCCGCTTCTGAGGCCGTACATGCGTGTCACACACACGTCACACTCACACAAACGCTCGATAACATCATCTGTAAAGGGTTTCCCAGTAAACACAGGAACCGGAGATTTGCCATTTAATCCCAAACAGTCAACAGGCTCCCATTCACAGGTCTTGTGCAAACAAAACTGCTCCACATCCACCTTAGAATGGCACTGCATCCATGCCCCCCCCCCCATCCCACCTCACCCCACGCGACCCAGAGCTGAGATTAGCTACTGGGACATATGTTGGATTTGGACCTGGGACAGGTGCAGAGTAGCAGGTGCAGAAGGTCACCCTGAATCAGCTCTATTTGCCTTGTCAAACAGTGTGTTTGCTTATCTGAATAAACCCCAGAAGGTGGCAGAGAGCCCCTTGTGTTCTGAGCCCACATAGCGGCCAGAAAGACCAGCTCAGCTCCCCTGATCCCACTCTGAGAAAAGGCTCACAAGCAGAGTAGAGGCATCCTGCTGGCTTTCTGAGGTACCATAATCTGAATTTAGCCAGAACATCGTTTAAAAAGCAGAAGCTGGACACTATCGTCGGGCCCGTAGGCCTCCTGGGTGCTCTTGCCACAGGGAAATAGCGAGGGTGTAGAGATAAAGAGTTACGTCCTGGGTGCTGTGAATGACATTTCCCAGAAGCCCTTACACCCACCTGCTGGTTTCCTGGTATCTGCAGCAGAGAATGTTTTCACTGATTGCCTCATTGTTGTAGTGTTTTCACCCATTCCTAATTTCAGCTCCTACCTGCCTGCTACTTTCAAGTGTTCTTGTATCCTAGTCAAGTTCTGGCTTCTGACTTTTCTTTGCTCCAGTTTTTGTGACTCTTGCCTTATGCTCTGGATTTGGTTACCGAGACTCATTATGACCCCAACCTCTTGTTTCACTGTTTTTGCCTCTCTCCTTTGTACTTCCGCCTTTCTGGTTGTCCCATGGATTTTGACCCTTGGACTGGACACTGAAGACAGCGCAGACCCGTGTGATTCATGAACACCCATGTTACTGCACTCGATTTCAACTGTGCTCAATTAACTGCCTGCCAGCCATTTTGCGTTTAGTTCTCTATGTTACTTCATGACAAGAATCTCCTCACTAATGGGCCCATGAAGGAGTTCAACCATGAAGTTATAGCTGTCAAAGTGGAAAGAGAACATCAAGCTCCAGTATGGCAGGTCATCTTCTGCTCAGTGAAGGATTCAGCTATATACCCTGCTGGAGTCGACACATCAGGACTTCTCCCAAGAATATCCAGAAAAATGGCATGGAACTGTGGGATGAGAGGGAAGAAATGAAGATTGGAGAGGAACATGGTGAGTCAAAATCTGTAGGACAGCACTAATGATGCAGTACGGCAGTGTGGGATTATTGCTTAGGAAGAGGCCCAGCGTCAAGCCTCTGGCAGTAAAAGCATCACTGGAAGCCAGAAGAATCAGGGACTCTCACTTCATAATAAGGCTGCTCTATGAGCTCAAGACTGAATTTCCAAGAATCTGATAATAAAAAGCTGCAAATACAGGCATGGGGAGAGAAAGCACCCCTCCTTTCATGTACATTTTAAAAAGATCACCCAAGAGGCAAAAGGCACTAATGACAGAAATAGGCGTGTGGGAAGTCACTTTATAACAGTTTTATCTGGATGTTAAGGTTAAGAACTGGACAAGGGAAGGAATAACAGAGAGGACAAAATGCAGGACTGAATGCTTAACCACCAATGCCCTCTTATTTGGTGCAATTATCAAAAATATCCTGATTAATATAAGGGTCTTATTCACGGTCATCCTACACCTGCTGCAGGAAATGAACCGTACTCCTTCTTTTGCTGACTGTGATTCTGTTCATTGGGAAGACTTTGCCGTAGATGTGTAACAATAAGGCCCAGCGTGGCTCTGTGTGGGCAGGCTGTAAGAACAGGAAATGTCAGGAGGGAAAGGTAGGGTGTCATGCAGAAAAATACAGGCTCTCCTGCAGGCAGACGGATGCAACATCTGAATTACTTCATGTTTCATGTTACTGCAGCCAACCTAAGTCCAAGGATTTGGACTTACTGTACATTTTCATCTAGTGTTTTAACAAAGGTAGATACAATGTTCTAGACTTTGATTGCACTATATGTTAGTATATAGTGACAGGCCTGGGAATAGGGGTGTCAATTTCATATCTAGGAAAAGGTCCTTGATTTCAGGTCAATATTGGATCGTTCTGCAAATAAGCTACTGCAGCAGACTCATTAGCAGATGTATTACATGCAAATGAAAAGTGGCCCTTCAGATGGCCATTTATATACATCCATCAGGGCAATGCACAGTCACTGAGAATTCAAAAAGAAGCCGTCATGTTTTGTTGGCAGGTTCCATAGGGAATAAGATAAGACAAGATCTTTATTCATCCGTTCTATGTCCGTTATCACAGAAGGGGTAACTACAACAAAGAATAATTTAGGTGAAAATAAATACAACAAAGAATATCAAAGAATATAAAAAAATAGTCTATAAAAAATAATAGATATAAAATATAATAATAGAATATAAAAAAATTATAATATAAAACTAAACTTATAAAGAAATGACAGCTGTGAAAACATTGTTGGGCCGTCTTTACAACTGAACAATGTTTCCACAGCTCTCATTTCTTTATAAGATCACCATGTTCAAGTCCACTGCGGCTCCTCTCAGATCTATGATGAAGGGTGACCTTCTGTGCCAGCTTCGACCCGGAGACGCAGGCTGGGGCGCCGCACTGTGAGATCATCAGTCAGCTGACAAAACAGGGGAGGAGCTGCGTGCCTCCCCCCATAATCAGGTGCCTCATGAACGAAGGAAGCAATGGGAGACAGGTGTCGTCTGTGTCCCCATCTTGGCAGCTAACACCTGAGGCGCCCACTCCCTAGGGAGGACAAAGCAACTGTGCGGGGGGGGGGGGGTGACAGTACAGCCGTTCTTACTGAAGGAAGGACAGAAAAAACCTCACTCAAGGTGCTAACATCACAAGGGTAACTCTATGCAGAGACATCAGCATAAGTCCATAGCGCACTCGACCAAAGCGTTAGGGGACTGTTATATGAGTAGCACTGTTTCCCGAATCTGCATCGATTCACTGGGAGGGGTATCAGTGCCTTCCAGCTCTCTCAAACTCTCAGTGCAAATATAGTTTGGACCCATCGGGTTTGTTCTGGGAAATTTAGTTGAGTTTTCATTGTACTCTTGCTTGAATATGTAACAGTAGCTAACATATAATGCAGGTGTGTCATTCTACTATACACGCATTATATGTCTGTGTAACATCTGATTTGGTAGAGATGGCAAACAGATCTATGTAACAGGAGGAAAGAACAAGGACTTTATTTGGATCATGGGATTGAAGACGGGGGAGGGAGACAAACATTAAGGAGACCTAGTGGGCTTTGGGCTATGGGGAATAGATGTAAAGCACCATCTAGTGGGGCCAAAAAATACAGTAAATGGTTCATGAAACATCATTTTGGCCATCACAAGCTTGTACTGACACCATGGAGTTCCCACTGAACAAATGAAATAGGTACTTTAAGTATTTCAAATGGCCTGTCCTGAAGTTGGTAAGGTTTAGTTTTGTCATACAAAGTACATTTTCATTTTCTGTATTCCCACTCTAGCATCCGGTGCCATGGACCAGGAAAATGTGCCTCCCTATCCAACACTCTCCCCATGTGCAAATCCAGGGCAAGTGCAGCTGAGTGGCATCATGGTACTCAGAATGGTACCGTGCTGGACCAAGCCATGCGGTGTACTGTTGTGTGTGGCGGGACAAAGGACACAGGGGCAGATGTAATCAATTCAATTCAATTTATTTTTATATAGCGCCTTTCACAATAGAGTAGCCCCAAAGCACTTTACATGATGTTTGAGAGAATACTAAGACAAAGAATTTAACTATAGAAAGAAGGAAGGCCAGATGACAACAGAGGAGAGG
>JAAGVU020000032.1:21668048-21691120 GCA_011763525.2 Mormyrus iriodes
GAGAACTTTGAAGTCAGTCCTGAACCTAACAGGAAGCCAATGCAGGGAACTAAGAACAGGGGTTGTGTGTTCAAACTGCCTGCTCCTGGTGATGATTCGAGCTGCAGCATTTTGAATACACTGCAAGGTGTTTAATGTGCGGTGTGTGCTCCCGGATAACGGAGCATTACTGTAGTCTAACCTACTGTATCCAAAGGCATGTATCAATTTCTCTGTGTCTTGAATAGTAAGGCATCGTCGCAGTTTGGCGGTGTTGTGTAGCTGTAGGAGGCATACCTACGATACTGCATCCACATGAGATTTGAATGAAAGGTTTGTTTCTAAGACGACACCTAGGTTACGGGCAGAGCTGCTGAGGGAAAAGTTCAGCCCTCTGGAGTGGTGTGCGGAGATTATAGCATTCCTATCTATGGACTTGCTCAGAAAACTGAGGTTCTGTTGTTTGGTGGCATTTAATAAGTTTTCAGCCATCCAGGTCTCGACTTCACTGAAGCACTTACCAAACAAATACACTCTAATGAACTAAGAAAGGTCACCACAGGATCACAAGGGATCCAAATGGGTAAACCAGAGCCGGTGCAAACCATAGGCAACAGGAGGATATAATGTTAGCAACAGATCTGGGGAGCACAGCGCTGGGAAGGACTTAAATACAAAACTAATAAGGGTGTGAACAGGAGGCAGCTGGGAATGCCTAACAAGAGGGCAGGAACAAGAGGTAAGGTGAACGAGCCTCAGGCGTGGCTTGTTAAAGCCATGCCGGTGAAGAAGCAGGAGGGACAGAAATACGGGGCGTGACATGCACTCCCTGAGTTGCAAATAATTGTTTAAATGTCTTTGCTGTTTGAGGGTTTGAGGACGTCATCTCCACTCCAGATGAACCTGAAACAGGGGTTGGATGCCAGAATGATCTGACTCTGTATGATTTGTTATACATGGAATCATGCATCAGGTTTATTACATATGAGCTCGACAGTCTCAAGGGTACCTGTCAATGATGTGGAGGAAACCAGAGACCTTGTAAATCTCGGTATCCATGCAGAAAGAGTGATCACTCCTGTCGGGAGGAAATTTTCAATCTTGCATGATACTTTACCTTTGGAAATGTTAAATATAAAAGAGGGAGACAAAGAGGTACAAGCAGAGAAAATAGCAAGAATATGCCGTGCCTTAAATTTGTCAGAGTCTGCTATCCTATTTGAGTGAGACTTTTCTGGAACTTGAAAAATAAAGCAGCAAGTACTGACAAACCGAATAATGCTTCATTCATGGTGCCACCTCGGCACCTCGGAGGTTTGTTTCCTATTGTTTTCAAGGAGAAATATCTCTTAAATCACAATCACTTTATTCACGTGCATCACAGAACTCGGTGAAACAGTGAAATTATTGTCCCACAGTTACAGGGGAGGGAGCAGGTACACGGGGGACAATAGGAAAAAACATAGTATGAACAGCAGTGCAATAAGAGATCAGACCGTGGAATAAACATAATCAGAGCAAGTTTGCGCAGGTCAGGCAAAATGCAAAGTGCAAGCAAATATGTAAATAGTACAGTGTGTGTAAAATTGTGTGAAATTCCCCATCTTTCCTGGCAGGGAAACAAGTTCTTGCAGGAATAATGAAGTTTCTCTGGGAGTGGTTGATCTAGTAACAGATTATAACAACACAACAGCAAATAAATAGATCTTGAAACAAATAAATCGTTCTGCAATTTACCTGTAAAGCCCATTCACTTATGTGCGATCAAACGAGATTTGTTGTAACAACAACAAAAACAGGCACAGCACTGGTAATGTGAACATTACAGCCCAGAACAAAGTAATGACTTAATGTTACCATTAGATGACAAAATTAAGGCAATCATAATATATAATAATAAATGATGAGTAAGCAAGAAATTCATACTTGCACTTACCGCTGAATACGCCAAAATATTTCATCTGCTTCAGGGTCACCCACGACTTTTGAAAAACTGTATAATTCAATATTTTCATAACTTGCAGAGAGAGGTTCACAACCATCAAAGTCTTTCGCTTTAAATGTGTATGTTCACATCTTATAACATCCATTTTCTTTTCATTTCTTTTGCTTGCATTTCGCATCGCAGTAGCTGACACACATACACAGAATACTCCATTACGACGACTAACAAAGACACCAGTATGGGGACTCCAGGCACCTAAAGATGTACCTTTGGATTAACTAGTTATGACTGTCGGCCAATTGACAGACTCAGCAGTTGAGTCCTCTGTGACTATGACTCTTTATATTGATTTGGTTGGTTGAAACAAAATCTGGATCTGGTCTGGATTTGTGCTTTCTAGACCTGAAGTTTCCACCTCTAGTAAAATCCGATTTATTAATATATAATTATTAGTAGATACACTATGCATTTATTGTTTAAAAATGTGACCAATAATTTTTGACCCACAATTTTATACTCAGATTGATTTCTATATCTGAACGACATTGAATTGCGTACCACCATATTCTTTTGCATCGCATCTTATCGCATTGAATCACCTTGTGTTGAATCAAATCACGTCGAGTCGCACTGCATTGCAATAGGGGTGAATCATACTGTATCACTTTAGTAGTTCCTTCATATATACATTAAATGTATCAGGTCATTGGCAATGCATAGAGACGTGTATCACACCAGTCTAAGTGATAGAGATGATCAGTAACTGGATTCATGTGAACAAAGGGGCCTGTCAGCTGATGTCACCCAGCCCCAGAACGTCCCTGCTTTCCCCCTGCCTTGCAGTACATCAACACCAACTCAATATATGTGACTTTCAATTCCCATCATGTATTTCCTTCCTCACTGCTTCAAAAGCAGCCTTTCTCAGATAAGATGGATGCCAAAGCCATGTACTTGCAAAGTCAAGTTTCACTAAGCAGGGCGTGACTTTTTAAACAGAATGTATTAGAATAGGACACAGCACATCCTTTAATTTAGTAATGCAGCTGAGTGACCGAGTTGCGTTATCAAATACTTGGCTGGAGGTGGCTTTAGGAGAATTCGTCTACTTGACTAATTACAGAGCTAATACAAAGGCAATCAAAGATTTTTAATCACTGTTATTTTACACAGAGCAGATATTTCCCAGAAGGCCACATTCCTAAGAAACACTCCATCACATGAGGGATGACCGACAGACCATTATTACTCCGATGTGTCAACAGTTTTCCCAGAAACGGAGATAATTTAGCGGGGTTTCCTTTCATGAAACAGGAATCTCCAAATTGCACTCCAATAGGATGCCCACCCACGCTGTGATTTGTGAGGAAATCCTGGCTGACATGGGCGTATAGGGGGCTTCTCACCTCCTGTCAGTGTTCTCCGCAGACTCAGAGATCACCCAGACCCCACTGTAGACATAAGGAGCATATCAGAAAGCCAGAAACAGATACCTTGGTAGAAATAAGCCGTTTACACACCGCATGTGTAGCTAAGCACACCAGCAGTGTCCAGCAGACAGGTGTGGTAGTGGTACACTGTAAATTAACAGCCATCTGACATGCTGACGCTATGGGGTCACACACTTTCAGAGTGAGGTGCTACAGCAGTAGCCCCAAGCAAACAGCTGGCATGTTCTCCAGTCTGAACAATCCTCATTGCCAGCGCTATTAATGACATTCTCCTGTTCTGCAGACCTGGTAATAAACCAAACTGTGCCTTCCAACAACCATGTGAGGTACATCTGCCTGTAAACAAGTATCACAGAAGTAAATAGTCATAAAACTAAGAAAATGACAGAGTATCAGCTACCACTTCCATCAAATGGAGGCCGCGGTGTTCAAACAGCATTCTGAGAGCATCACTCAGGCTCTTCAGGGTTTAATGTGCAGATAAATGTGGTTTTATAGAACCTCAAAGACTATTGGCTGTTGTTAAACAAGCTAAAAGACAATTGGCTATCCCAAATCAAAAATCAATGAAGAATTGAAATTTGATCCTGAAGATGACAAAGGAGCAGTGCAATCAGAAGGTATTTCATGGAGTTCAATTCCAGAAAATATCGACCAGAATTCAGCTATTGGTTTTAGGTGCCTTTTCCCAAAGCACATTTTAACACTTTCATTAAGCACTCAGTATGTCTTCAAAGGGAGCTGTGCCAGTAGCCCAATTGCTGGACAGTACATAGTTTCTGAGTACACATCACCTCCTCATGGACTCCTACTGATTCGTATAGTCGTGTTCATTTTGTTTTTAGTAGTTTAGCTTCTGACCAGGGCCAGCTTTGTTGTTTTGGCACCTCCCACCCCCCAGTGTAGTGACTAGCCAACAGGAGGACCCTAAACCTCAGGGTTCCTATGCAAATGCATGGCTTGAGTGGTGGTAAACACTGCTACTGCCTTTGACTGGTGTCCCCTATTGACCCGAATATTTATACGGGCCTCATATTTGATGAGATTCCTCTAGCTGTCTAACTATTGGCAGCACTCTGGACAGACCCCCCTACTAAACCTACACCTTACCTTCTGTCCCCCAACCCCCCCCCCCCCCTTAGCTGTGTAACAGTACAAATTTGGCTCATTACATATTAAAGGGCAATTACCTCCAAGAAAATCCATCTCAATTTTTAAGCCATGACTTAACTGAGAATCTCGTTTTTTTGGGAGAGGGAGGGGGGAGTGAGACAGGTGAACAAAACAAGGTCTTTAATCTCGCCCACGGCGTCTGCTCGCCTGTCACTGGCGAAGGCCCGAGACGAAAGTTAATCGAAGTCTTCCGTGCATCACTGTAACGAGGAGCGGCACACAGGATGTGTGATGGCACTGGTCCCTATAGCAACGGGACTCACCCATCCGGGAGTGATAAACGGGGTTATCTACATTCTTGATTCACTGAGTAATTAACAAGTTGGGAGTTTGGGGACCTCAAAAACTTTTCAGAGACCAGTGAAGGAAAAGCCCCAAATTTCCCGATAAGGCAGGACAGCATTAAACAACTAGGTGAGACAGAGGAAGGCCGAGGTGAGGCAGGGCAGTTCCAGGCGAGAGCACCAAACATTCAGGTGATATGGAATAGGCCCGAGAACATGGCGAGGCAGGGCAGTGCCAAGGGGACAGCACCAAACGTCTATGTGATATGGAGGAGGCCCGATGACATGGTGAGGCAGGCCAGCACCAGGGGACAGCACCAATCATCCAGGTGAAATGGAGGATGGCTGAGGACATGGTGAGGTAAGACAATGCCCGAGGATAGCACCAATCATCCAGCTGATATGGAGGAGGCCCGAGGACATGGTGAGGCAGGGCGGCACCAGGGGACAGCACCAAATATCCCGGTTATACAGAGGACGGACAAGGACATGGCGAGGCAGGGCAGTGCCAGGGGACAGCACCAAACATCCAGGTCAGATGGAGGTAGGCTGAGTACATGGTGAGGCAGGGCAATGCCCGGGCACAGCACCAATCATCCAGGTGATGTGGAGGAGGCTCAAGAACATGGTGAGGCAGGACGGCACTAGGGGACAGCACCAAACATCCAGGTGAAACGAAGGGTCAAGGACATAGTAAGGCAGGGCAGTGTCAGAAGACAAGCCCATTCACCCCTTCTATCGACCAAATACCCAAACGCTCTTCCCCAGCCCCCCACCCCCTCATGGAACCAACACCTAAACATTGCTTTCCCCCTCTGTCTACCTAATACTAAATCTCTATCGCCCCCCTCCCCACCCACGAACGACCCCAGATCCAGCCTGTTTCCATGCCCATTCTCTGTTTGCGGAAGCTGTTTATTCATATATTCATATCCAGCAGTTTAAGTTCCAAATGACCCTATTCTCTCCTCCCAACCAAACTATAGTTTTTTTTCTGAGAACATAAACAGAATGAGAAAAATATCCATTTAAAGTAATCAATCTTATACAACAAAAAATAATAACATACACGAAGTAAAGTTTTTTTAAATTGTGTCAATGCATGTGGGAGAAATATAACAATAATTCATGTTGTACGGAAGATAACAGGCCACATTTAAGCAGAAGACAAGTAAAGAAAATCCACACTGCGAGAGAGATTAAAAGTCAGGGGTGCTGGACTGAACAGCTGCCATCTTGGTGTCGTCTTCATTAGGATTCATGCGCTTTAACAGGTTGGAATTAATTTGTTTCATGACCTGGAAAGTACAATTTTACGTCAAGCTTCAGACGCTGAACTCCACCACCTCAGAATAAGCCTGAGGTGCTTTCTGTTTTCTGTTTTAATCAAGGTTGAAATCTAACAGCAGCACAACGATGCCGTAACCCATGCCCAGCAGGAGAGCCGCCTCGCGGCGATTGGGGCTGAGAGGTTGGGTCTGCAAGGCAGTTGGGCGTCTCAGCGGCGATGTGTTTAGCCTGGGGATTGGGGGTTCGCCTGTGTCTGAGTGGCAGGCATCCATGAAGGGTGCATACAGGGGGTGCAGCTACAGACCTGGCACACCCGACACACTTAAACACAGCACTACTGAGCAAAGCAGATACAGAGAGTTTAAAAAGAGGCTCCATCAAGTTGGGCGAGGCGGCTGAGGTGTGCGCTGCTGCAGGTCACAGAGGAACAGGAATCCTGCCTTAGTTTGGAAACTGGGAGTCCGGTTTGGTGTGGAAACACGCAGTCTGATTTGGCTTGGAAACAGAGTGTCTGGTTTGGTTTGGAAACAGAGAGTTGTGTTTGGTTTGGAAACTGGGAGTCCGGTTTGGTTTGGAAATGGGGAATCCAGTTTGGTTTGGAAGCAGAGAATCTGGTTCGGCTTGTAACCTGGGAGTCCGGTTTGGTTTGGAAATGGGGAATCCAGTTTGGTTTGGAAGCAGAGAATCTGGTTTGGCTTGTAAACTGGGAGTCTGGTTTCGTTTGGAAACTGGCAGTTCGGATTGGTTTTTAAACTGGGAATCCAGTTTGATTTGGAAATTGGGAGTCCAGTTTGGTTTGGAAACAGAGAGTCCAGTTTAGTTTGGTTTAGTAATAGAGTCTGGCTTGATTTGGTAACACAGAGTCTTGTTTAGCTCATATTTTTATCAAAAAAAATCTGTATCTTTGTCAATGATCTTTTTGTTTTGGTTCTTCAATGACTGGCATCATTTAACATATTAACATCTGAATGCATTTGCCCTAATTGTGTAGAATCATCCCAGTATTATAATTACATGCAATTGCCAAATAAAATGTAATTTAATAAATCAGTTGATCAGAAAGCTAAAATTCTCCTTAATGAGAAAAATGTCATTCAGAGTACGGCAGGTCTGTCATACAAGTCTTCAAAGGAGATGCGACTTGTTTACAAGGACCATTTGTCAGATTGGCCTAGATGCAGTTTCACTGCAGTTTCCTTTCAGAATCCTGTAACTTAATTCTACACTCCTTTATTTGTTTATAAATGTCCTGTTTTTCACGCTTTCATTTCTCCCCCATACCCTGATTTTGTTTCATTCCCTGCCTGGAAACCTACTTTTCGAGGCTGATTCCTCTTTACTCTGTGTTTCTCTCCAACTGGCTAGATGCTAGTCAGACACTGGAGATTTTATAGATATAGAGGGAAGCGACTCTCAGAGTACGAACCTGTGGTCTTCCCTTTGATATTTGGGCTGTGCTCTCCCAAATTAAGCACGGCACCGACGGGATCTGATGATGAGCTAAAAATGCAAAGTCATCTTTTAATTTTGTATTTTTTGCATGCAGTGTTGACCTCGTTAAGCAAAAACAAGGGCTGCAATAGGGTCACCGCTGACAGCGACAAGCCAGTAAATCAACCTCGGTTTTAACTGTCTTAGAAAAGCAAACATACTTAGTGTAAATGAAAGGACACAGTCAGAGTGTCTCAGAAAGTGACATGTGTGTAGCGCTGTGCGCCTACAAGCTACTTCTGGCAGCCGGTTTGACCCTCTTTCCTGAGGGATGCTGTTTTCCGTACTGCGACCTGTCAGGCAGTAAGGGCATGAAGCGAAGGTAGTGAAAATCACATCAGACAAAAAGAAGAAGAAGAGATATTAATCCTACATCCCCGAGGATGCTCGGGGTGGCTGCCTTTGAAATAAAGGTGAATTGACAGTCATTACTGGGATCAGATCCTAATATGACAAGCTCAGCAAACAGATGGGGCAACAGCCATTCTCACGCCAAACGCTGAGCCTTGATGGCACTAAGCCATGACCCGGCTACCACCATGATGGCACAGTCCTGCCTTTTGCACCGACACACCTTCCAGCCCAATCAGGTCCTGCTTCAGCACTGGGACACTCCCTCCCCATCCACGTTTTCCAGCACTCTATCTTCTAACCAGGCCTACTCCCTACTTTCCTACTTTGGATTTTTCCCTGCAGTCCATCCACCAAAAATCAACGGCCCTGCCACCAAAATCCCCGAGCTGTGCCTCCCCCCATGCTTTCTTCCTCTGTCCAACTATCTTTTCCCCGGCTTCTGAAATCACTCCGAATCATAAACGGATACGGCAGCACAGATCGGCCATAAACGTCCACGCTAACAAACTGCCTGCAATTCCGCCTGCCTGGAGGCATAACTCTAACACATTTCGGGAAAAATATAGGAGGAAAACAGGAGGATGGGAAAAAACGGGATATCTGACACAAGGCAGATACAGAACTCCAGCTCAAACAAGAACACGATGTCACTCGTCATCTTTACCTCACACTGACTTGTCTCGGCAAAACATTAAAGGGAATGTAGTGAGCTCAACAGCAGAGAGCTTCACGTGGGATGCAGAGCAGCTGCACATGCCAGCTGTGGAAGCAGGGCTGACTAGCTCCCCGATACGGGGATCCCGAGTCTGCCACAAGGGTCAGTCAAGTACGGGGGCTGCCCTGAGCCACACACCTGCTGATGCTGTTACCGTGTTCGACTTTTGGCTACCATAAGGCCGACGGAGACTGAACATCCCTGTGTACTGTGCAGCACTAAAGACACCCTGGGGGGGGAGGGGCAGAGATAAAGTGGCACATGGGGACGTCCCGAGGCATGGGAACTCGTTAAATGGGAAACAAACTACACACAAGCAGTCCGCTGGGGACGCCACGAAAAAAACCTGAGCGGGCGAAAATGCCACCACTGGGTTTTAACATTTCCTGGACAGATCGCCCCATTTTTATAGACGGCCCTGTTAAGCGTGGCAATAGGTATGACACGAATGGCAGTAACGACGGGACATCTCAACCCGCGAGTTCGGATGCCAGAGCCTCATCAGTGTGGCACCCGTGTACCTGGTGCGCAGTGGGACAAGTTAAACTAAAGTCAGTCAATATGCTATCGATCCGCAACACAAAGTGCAGAGATGGCCCCGTGTGAGCCTTTACTGCTGCTTCCAAGACAAATCTACACAACAGCAACAGCTCCCTCCTCAATAACCACAATAACCTCCCCCCACCCCCATGGTAATGATGCAATGACTTTTGGTTATTCAAACATGGCTGCAGCGGGCAGGATTGATGGCCGGTTACGTCTTCCTGACCTTCTTAGCCCAGGGAAGAGTGTACAGGACAAACTGCGGAGTTCCTCATTCCCATCGCAGGATATTTCTCCATGGTAACCTGGCCCAAGTGCCGTAAGCATAGTAAACAAAACCTTGGAGAAACTGTGATGAAAGTGAATGCGGGGCTCGAGGGGGTGGAGAGCTGGAGGGGGCAGGGGCTCGAGGGGGTGGAGGGCTTGAGGCAGCAAAAACAAGCCAATTCGGTGCTCTGTCCAGGCAGATGCATGTGTGCCTTCAGGGGGTCTGATGTCGCATGTAATACAGCAAGCTGTCCAGGTGTGTTTTGGTGCTGGAAAGCGGGTCCAATCTCAAAATGTTCCAGTTGGAGTCAACAGCCACCTCTGAGTTGCTCCTCGGGTGGATACTGGTCCCGGCTTAACTTGTGGGGCTTTTTGGCACATCACGATCAATGTCAAACTCATTCCTGATGTAAATGCTGGGCAGAAGCAGGGGCCTAAAGATAAGAAGCCCTTGGGCTAATGACAGATCACAATGTGCTAAAAATCCTCTTTCCAGCACTAATGAAGAAAAATGCAGTTGGATGAATGGGAGACGAGGCAAAGCGTCACTGCCAGATCTGCTGGGGGGTGCACTGTGCCTCAGGTACACTTCTGTTCAACTGACGTGCCGACAAGGTGGACAAGGCCAAACCTCTCCATTAACATGCCACAGACCAGAAGGACCCCCTCGCCCCCACCCTGAGCCACTTGGCAGCTTTCAGTCTCACACTCAGGCTCATATTCTTAAATATCGCAAGGCTCCCCCAACATCAACCTCGCGCATAGCTCTGAAGGAGTATAAAAATGCAGTGAGTGCTTTCAGTAGCCCCCCCCCCCCCCCCACACCCATCAGCAGAGCTCTGCACCAGAATCGAGAGCCCCATAAGATAGAAGGAAACAGCTGAAATTTGGTCCTGTGGTTGGTGCAACCAGCTGACATTTGGTAAGAAGGTGAATGAGTGCGCGGGGGGCAGCAGTTCATTAAAGATGAATCCCCCCCCCATTAAAGCCCCAGTCATGGCCGTGCCATCCCCTTGTGGACCCACTAATCCACTCACGCCAGATGATCCTGGCATCACTGATGTCAGACTGGCCAGGACTGAACCAGAATACAAAATGTGACCGACTGCAGGGGATCATGGGAAAGCACTGAAAAATGGATGAGATTCGTTAATAATAAAACCAAGCTGTCTGTTATCGTCACAAGGGTGTTACTCTGTGGCTCTGTGACACAGTGATCAATTTCACTCCATTCTTGTTGCCTAGTGGTTAAAATTATCCTGTTTTAGTTAACAGCACACAAACCCGTCCCACAAATGCCAGTGTTTCTCCCCCCATTTGCGTCTTTTTGGCCCCCACTAATAGGCAATTTCCTTCATATATTCACTTGGTGTGTGCTGCCCCTCCCATCCTAATACAACCCCATGTACCCCTGAAAAAAATGTGCTTTCTATAAACAAACTGTGTGATGTCATTCAATTTGCACCCCCAAAGTTTCTTTTGCCCTGTACCCTGCTAAGCAAATGACAAAATGACTGTGAAGGCATGAAATAGCCTCTCTATTCACTAAAATGGAAGCCTCAGGCTTCAATGGAACTGGGAAAGGTGCCCCTGTTTGATAGACCAGCTTCTGCTATAATGTTATCATGATCATCAGCTCCAGTCATCAACAAGGACACATCATGAATTCAGTCATGCCAGTGTGGAGGGATCCACCGAGCATAAATCATACCCACGGAGGGATACCACAAACATCGGTCGTGCCCAGTGTGGAGGGATACATCGCACATCAGACAAGCCCAGCACAGAAGGATATGTCAAGCATCAGTCATGTTCGACGCAGAAAGATACAATGAGGTTATACCTAGCACAGAGGGATACATCAAGCATCATTCACGTATAGCGTGGAGGGATTCATCGCGCATTGGTCATGTCCAGCATGGAGAGATGCGTCAAGCTTTGTTCATGCCCGGCATGGAGGGATACATCAAACATCAGTCATGCTTTATGCGGAGGGATACGTCAAAGTTCGGTCATGTCCAGCACGGAAGGATACACTACGCATTGGTCATGCCCAATGCTGAGGGATGTTTTAAGCATTGATTATACTCAGCAAGGAGGGTTATGTCGCACATTGGTCATGCTGGATATGGAGGAATATGTCAGACATTGGTCATGCCCGGTGCAGAGGGTTACGTCAAGCATCGGTCATGCCCAGCGTGAAGAGATATGTTGAACATTGGCCATGCCTGTCGTGGAAGGATACTCTGAGCATCGGCCATGCCCAATGCCGAGGGATACATTAAGCATCAGTCATGCCCAATGCAGAGTGATACGCCAAGGATCAGTAATGCCTGGCACGAAGGTATATGTTGAGCAACTTTTACATGTATTTGTACATTCTGTTCCACCACTGAGGAATCCAAACACACCTGAAACGTTTCTCCTTACAGACTATGAAAGGCTCACCCCAAACAGCAGCTGACTCTACTGAGCTTTAGCATTACATTAACTCAGTTCAATCGAGTTTATTTTTGTATAGTGCATTTTCACATCATTACATTGTCTCAAAGTGATTTACATTATCCCTGCCCAGTCCCCTCAGAGTCACTGAGAGATGACAGTGGCAATAAAAAAAACAACTCCCTCATAGGAAGAAACCTTGGGAAGAACCAGACTCAAAGGGTGATCCCATCATCCTTGCACTGGCAGAAGAAGTCCAAAATAAAGTCCAGAGTAATAAAGCAAAATTGTGGATAGTCTAAGTATAAATGCAGAGGGTCCAGTGGAGTTATGGATGTTTGGGTAGGCAGGTGAGGAAGCCACTTTCGTTGGCAGGAGGGAGGGGCGGTCCAGCAACAAGCAGGGGAGGACAGACAAATGAGTAGTCAAACTGGATGGGCAGGCAAGGAACTGCGCACCATCAGGAGTCCCTGGACAAAATCAATTGTGTAAGGAAAAAATTAACAGTGCATTAATAAACTAAGTGTATAATAATAAAAATACTTACATATCTGTATCCATAGATACAACAGAACCATAATGAACTTACGAACATGGCAACTGAAGGTAGGTATAATTGGACGTAATGCAGATTCTGGCTATGAAAGCAGATGGCTGAAGATCCACAGCAGAGTGGAGGACAGCCCCCAGCAGCCATGATGTAGAGAAGCAGTCATCACAGCATTGGAGCACTCGCATACTACTTACTTTTAGCTGTAAGTTCTTATATCTCCCAGCTTTTGGACGAATGTTTTTTATTCGAAATATGCTGCCAAATGAGTATCTTTGGCAAAACCTTATTTGACATCTTGTTCAGGTATTTTCTACATATATTTTATTTCGCTTTCAATTTTTATTATTTTAAGTATTAACATAAATGCTGGTCCTATGTATTACTTCTGTACCTGTCCTTTGGCATGTGCCTTTGTTCTTGTTTACTGATGTTGCTATGAGCCAAACAGCTATTTGTTAAATGTGTTGTGCGACAAAGAATAGTGGTTCGCATCATTCTGATTCTGATAGAAACTTAGTTTTTACACTAGCAGCAGTGGTTCATCTAAACAACAAATTCAATTTCCTAAAAACTCCACGTTCCAGCAACACACCCTAATGCAGGGCTCTTCAAAGCTAGACCTTGACATCAAATCCAGGCCTTGTTTTCAGTTCTACCAGGTAGTTAGTCTAATAATTACTGATTCTGACTGGCCACATAGACTTCACACCTGGGGTACAGGTAAAACAAGGCTGGAAAATCAGCAGTGCTCGGACTTTGAGGACCATGATTTGAAGAAGCCAGGCGTGGTCTTCATCCTGTGGCCTTGACAGGCATGGACATCACAGCTTCTTGGGAGGGACCGCTTCCCGAGGATTCACAGCGGTCTGATATATGCTACGGATGGTCGGCGTGACATGAAAGGGTGCGGAGAGGAGAAGGGAAGGTCTGCGGGACAAAGAGCCCCTTAAAAGCAGCGCTGGGACACAAAAGGAAGCGTGACACGGAACAAGGGGGCTTTGTAAATGCGAATGGGAAGATGACACTGTATGAATTACGCCATTGCTCTGCCCCTAGCAACCACTGAAGAGAGCTTTGTCACAATGAATATTCTGCCATTATGCTAACAAATATCACTTGTATGGCTGCTCGTCAGATTCCCCAGTTAATTACGTTACTTCAAAATTGCATTGATTTCTCTCGTCTTAATTAAATGGATTTGATGACTGTGACAGGAATGCATTTGTTTTATAATGCCACTCTTAGGCACCCCCATTACTAATGGCGCATCCATTCTCGGCCTGTTCACAGCCCGCTTGGGGGCTCTCCAACATGTCACAGCGGACTTGACTGCAACAGCTCGACTTAAGCATCTAACCTGGTCACTTCCCTACCCCAGGAGACTTGCTGTGTGTGGATGTTTAGGTGGGAACCGGGTCTCTGACATTCCTCCCCCCTCAACAAAACAGTCAACCAAACAATGATAGAGTCCCCCGCCCGCCGCGACTCCCCAAAGACTTTAAACCATCTTTGAAAAGCCTTACACACTTCCATGGAGACCCTTTAGAATGAGAGGCAGCAGGTAACTATGAGAAAGCTACCAGTGGGACCCAGGAGACAGATTCAAGCCTTACTCAGGGGCACGTGGAGGTGAGGGGACAGCATGACAGAACACCTTGTCATCTCACTCAGGCAGAGAAAAAAGCACAAAACCAAGGCTTAGGTCTGGGGCTACTGACAAGATCCTAAATACAACACAGACACAAACAAACACAGAGAATGAGGAAGCAGACTGAGGTCTTACAGCGAGCCTGACCACCCGAGACTGGCGGCTCCCCCTAGAGCACCATGACGGAATTAGCAGACCTGTTACTGAAAGGTATATCACGCAGCACGGGGTCAGCTGATCTCCTCAGATCGACTTTGGTGAAACATCTAACTGTGAAGAGGGATGAGATTGGAAAGCTTGTCATTTTCTTTGGATAAAAGCGCAGGAACGATCTGATAAGTGGTCAAACAGCGGTGGGAAGAGGTGCGGCGTGAGGGAGCCCTAATGAACATCTCAGGGGAGACGGAGATAAGGCCATACGTCCAAATGCCTCTGCTGAGAGGCGGACATGACAGGAGGCCACCCGCTTGTGTCAAGGCACCTCTATTCACCGACAGGAAGGAGGCGCCGGTGGGCCACCGATTGGCAGACACAGGAAGCAAGCAGGAAGTACAGGATGTCATCAGAGACAGCATTAATGAAAAGAGGAGAGCAAGGATTTCACGTGCAGGTGGGATTTGATGATGCCATCCCTCCCCAGAGACCCCCCCAGTGCTGGGTACCGCAGCTCTGTCAATGCGGGGGAGGGGGGGAGGCGATACAGATCTGCAGCTGGGGGAGCAGATTGGCCCTTCAGACGAGCTGCCTGCTCAACGTGGCATTCGGCTAAACTAACATCCGCGGGCAGCAGAGGGAGGCGGGTGAGACTCGGAGACGCCCCCATGCAGCACGGCGCCCCCCAGCCTTCTCTACCCTTCACTGCGACACCAGATGAATATTTAATGACAGGAGTTAACCTTAATTAAATTTCAGACTTCAATTTATCTAGGTCTTCAAAGGCCCCATCCTCCAGCGTGGCGGCCTGCGCTCCCCCGCCTCATGGAGGAGGAGCTTCCTAAAGACCTTCTGGTGAACAGGGGGGGCTGGGGGAGGGCTCCAACATCAGAAGCATGTCACACCAGCGCTAGCCAGCTCCTTCGCTCCCTGCCAAACGAGTGTCTCAAATGAGAGTGCACCTTTTTATTAAATGGGATCAAAAGGAATATATTTAGTGTGTTTTTTCTAAGGGATACCCAGTGAAGATGTAAACAGACATGGGGTGTAGACTGCATGGGTCTGAACATAACGGTTGAACACAGTCAGACATATGCACGGCTTTGACATCATCCCAAGAAGTCTGGGGATGTTTGCACACAGGGGCTGACCCCCTGCCCCACCCCAGCAGGTGCCCCCCCGCCCCATCACCCTCATTTCCCAGCCTGGGGAAACAAACACATCTCCAGTCTCCTATTTATTCAGCTTTAAATAACAGATAGATTAATAAAACTGT
Organism: Mormyrus iriodes; assembly: GCA_011763525.2. Lineage (NCBI taxonomy): Eukaryota > Metazoa > Chordata > Actinopteri > Osteoglossiformes > Mormyridae > Mormyrus > Mormyrus iriodes. Next base: position 21,683,613 of record JAAGVU020000032.1, read on the forward strand.
GCGGGGGGGGGGGGCACATGGAACAATCACACTCTGCGATTGTTCCAGTAAGAGGCCTCGAGACCCCCCCTTCATAAAGCGGTGCCCCCCCACAAACACACACCTTTTCCTGACAAAGAACACACGCCCCCACCTAGCCCCCAGCCCTCACATAGCTCACTGCCACGCTCAAAGCAGCACAGAAATGTCACGGCACACTTCAAACGCACACAACATCAAGGCCCGGTAGACTGTACGACGCGCTTTTTACTGCAGCATGTCAATGAAAAATTCATATTTCAGTGTCAGGACCAGACTCTCGTTTAACCTTTCAGTTGTTCGAAGACTCTGGTTCCGCACTGACATGGGGGGACAACTGGGGTCACCCGACAAGGGGACACAGATGGAGGACGGAGCGTGACAACCCAGGTAAAAGATAGATGGAACGTCAACAACATGCACTCCTGTGGAGTATCAGGAAGTCTGGGTGCCGAAATTAGTGACACAGGGCTACACTCGGGGTGTAAACGCACTGCATTTCGCTGCATGTCCACTGCACTGGCCGAGTTAAGGAACCCACACTGAACAGGAATCACACAGTACCAGAATGGAAGCAGCCGACTGCATAAATATGAGCATAAGCACCAAAATAGCGTGAAAACACACTGCATGTCCATTGCACTGGTGAAGTTAAGAAGCCTAAACTAAACAGGAATTATACAGTACCAGGATGGAAGCAGCTTACTGTGTAAATAAGAGCATAAGAACTCCCTAAGTGTATAAACACACTGCATTTTACTGCATATCCACTGCACTGGAGAAGAAATTGAACAGATAACTGAATTCAACCAAACCCCAAAAATAACTGGAATCAGAAACAGTCAGACTCAGCCAGCCCTCCACTGTGAAGTTTTCTGAACAAGACAGAGGACAACTGGAGAAGATATGAGAAAAGAATTATCATGTGCTTGAGCTTTATTTGTACAAATGTCAAATAAAGTAATCACAATTAAATAATCCTAATTCAAAACTGACAAACAACATAAAGTTCAATGTGAAACTACAAAGACTGTAAGGAGAGGGTGTGGGGGGGCTCATTGCAAAGTCTGATGTCCACTGGCAGAAATTAACTCAGGTAGCATTCCGGGGAATAGTGTCAGTCTGCTGAAGGTGACCCTTTGTTTGGCCAGAGTATTATGCAGGATGGTGTGATTCCTTCTCCAGGCTACAGAGGACTTTGTGAAGCATTTTTTCCCAGTACTGGTTCCAGAGAAGGCAGATCAGCTCCCAAAACAGCAGAAGAAGTTTGAGTTTGTTGGCCTCACCTGTAGCCATGCTGTAGCCAGTGGCTGCACCTTAAAATGCATAGATGGAGCTGGAGAGTCAGAAAGATTATAAAAACACACAAGAATAGTGTTGTACACATAAAGTCCGTTTTAGTTCCAGTAGACAGAAGTGAAAAAAATTATATGGACAGCATTCCGCAAATAGAAATACATATATCAAGGCACTTAATATAATTCTGTACTGCTGGAAGTCTACAGGATGGATTCAACACCGCAGAAAATAAATGTGCTCACAGTGGATAATGGGGGTTAAAATGGACTCAATTTTCATTTTAGAAAATTCCATAAACACTTAACGGGGATCAGATGCAGTGTCTGTGTGGACTGGAATCTGGGGTATTACAGTCATTAGCTGACTGCAGGTCCTCACTGAACAGGAGTATTTCCATCCAGAAAGACGCCCACATGCAAAACAGGAAATGTCACTCCGAGCCCTCAGGTAGCAATCAGTGCCGACTTTGCCTGGGAACAGGATGACGGTGCTCCTCGTTCGCAGCTCGCCAGACCCGCTGGGCCATGGCCCTCGCTCTCAGCAAGCCTGCACTCCCGGTCCTGATAAGTGACTGTGCACCGTTACCTGAAAATGCAACTTGCTCTGTTGAATTCCTGGCAGACCGCCTCTAACTGAGCTGCCTCCTATTGGCCGCGCTGATATGCAGCCACTTGCCTATTTATCTTTATGCTGTGACTTCACCACGGCCTCCAATCACTAGTGGGGTTGTGTGATGATGTCTTCCCTTCATTCTTCCATGCTGACATCACAAAACACTGTATATTGATTCTTTATGTTCACTGGTCAATATACAGTAAGTCAGTTAACAGCACTGACTATATTGTTAACTGAAAGAACAAATGTTCTCTTTTAAAATCAGTATAAACTGCATAAAAAGATTCAAATCTGTTAGTTCAGATTAATCATCCCTCCATCTTCTGTAATCGCTTATCCAATTCAGGGTCACAGGGGGTCTGGAGCCTATCCTAGAGGTTATGGGAACAACCCAGGATGGGGCATCAACCCATTGCAGGGCACACTCACACCTATGGACAAATTTATAACTCCAATTGACCTCAGCTTGTTTTTGGACTGTCGAGGGGCAGCACCAGGAACTGGAGTACCCAGAGGAAACCCCACGGCAACACAAGGAGAACATGCAAATTCCACACATACGGAGCCATGGCAGAGACTCAAGTGCTGGTCCCAGAGGTGGGAGGCAACAGTGCTAACCACTGCACCACCGTGCCGCCCCTACAAATGAATCAGATGAATTGAAATGCTGCTGTAAACTACTGATGGAAGCAACCCAGCAGGATCAGATCCTGGCAAGGGCAGTATGGGCAATTGCATAACAGTCCTGCATTACATGACTGCATCTCTGAATCCTGCCGCCAAACATGACACACTGAGACATCACCAGAGACCATGAGGTCCCGGTCACTATTCCTGCCAGATGTTTAACCTGCGATTCATGGAGCGAACACGGAAGTTTTACCCCAATCGGTACAGCAAGAACTACCTGCAGCAACTGACATACAAGTGCAGCGATTTGTGTCTGAGCATAAACACATAAATACTCCGCAAGCACTAAATGTTTCATTTGACATTTACAACAGACAGTAAAAGCCATTTACACGTTGCTCCCCCCTTCCAAATTACCTTTTTGAAAAACTGCTGACATTTTACCTAATATTTTACACATTTTAAGAGAGGATGAAAACCTATTTCAGGAAAGTAATGTGTTAAAAAACCATTTAAAAGTCTGATAGCCAATTCAAAGTTAGCAAATATTGCAAGAATCTGAAAAATATGAAAAGATAATGTACATTTGCTACATAAATTAATTACACAACCAACATATTAAGGCTACAGGCTTATTAAGACAAAACTTTCATCACCAAACATTTTAACAGTCAATATATGTTTAAGTAAGTTATTTATTTGATGTATAAACAGTCATTAGGTAAATAGTTCTTGAGATATATAGATTACTCACATTTTAAATAGAGAATCACTTTAAGAAATCTTTCATCAAATCCAAATGAATCAGGCATTAACACTGTATATAATGTTGTGGGATGTGGCTACACTGCACATTAGCACAGAAAAAAAAGTTTCTGAAATTAACTCCAAAGTTACTCTTCCCATAGAGCTGGGAGCGAATTCAGTTGGACGCATTGCAACTGAACACTTTTCAAAGTTGTCTGGGGAAATTATGCTCATTAATGTGTCCGCCTTACGCTGTGATGGAGAGTGGGGGCCCTCGTGTTGCCTTTAACTGTGAGCCATATAACGATGTCATCTGTTTCACTGACTGGGGCTCTGCTTAGCTGAAGCCATTATAAGCAGATGCTGTATATTGTAGTCGGACTTCAGTTAGCTTTCTGTATTTAAACGGAACTTATTTAAAGAGCCGTCCTTAAGATGGTCTCTCACAGAACACAGATCATTAATGGGCATGAGAGATGCATAAAAGCAGCTGTATTGTATGACACTTTCTTAAATGTTATGTTATCCACAAATGTCAGGAAAATTCCAGAAAGGTCGGCATAAGCTGTCATTTAACAGGATGGGCATTAGTTATGCACACAGAGGGGGTGTTTCTTAAATCACCTGCCGCCATGTCCCACTGAGTTTTTAGTCTGATTCTGGTCCATTCACAGAAGCCCTGACAGCTCACGGCACCTCACCCAAGGGTACAGCGCCATAACTGATAACGGACAAGACGTGCATATTTTTGTGTCTGAGTTCATTTTTTTTAATCCATTAATAAATACATAGCATGCCTAATATTATTGCATATAACCTCTTTAAATTAATTTATTTTCAATGCATTCAAATAATATACAGCATTTCTGAATCCAAAAGAATTCCAACAAATGAGCAGAATAAGAAAACTATTAAAACTGATAGTTAATTTTAAAAAATGTATGAATTAGTTAGGTACAATTCGTTAAAAGCTAACTGTGAGATTAAAATAATTGAAAGACGTTTGTCAGCAAATTTACGTTACCGGTAGCACAGACAGGAAAAGGGGGCTTTTATTTTAAAGTTATTTTGGAAACCAGTGGAGAGAGTGTTAAATGATAAAGACAACCACGAGTGATCTTCATCTTCATTCAAGTTAACAGATCTAAATCAAGTTTTGACAAAAAATGACCATTTTCAACTCATGAGTGGGCATATAGAGTTTCATTGTCAGGTGGTAGAACCAAGGGCGTAGGGGAGAGTCTGATTACTTTTTGGGGGGGGGGGGGGGTGAAGCCGCATTAATTGTTGGGGGGTACAAATTCCCCGTCTCACCTGGTCCCTATACCGCTGGGTATAACACACAGAAAACAGGAAAATATTGTAATATTATAAAACTCTTTATTTCTTATTAAAATTGTATTTTGCTTTGCTTGATATCAAGGACAAAGTTTGCATAAGTGTCCAAGCAGATGAGACGCTGGTTTAATTTGAAATGAGCATGAGGAGTTAAACATTCCATCAATGTCCACTTTTACGTTGCATTTTGATGATGTTCATGCTTTTTCCTGCCCTCTTGTCTAGCAATACACTTTATGTAGCCCTGCAGTCTGAGGAACGTTGTTTCACGCCACTTTGGGCAATATTACTACTAACCCTAAATGCAAAAAATAAATAGGAAGTATTATAATTATTATAATGTCTCATGCATTGTAGACACTAAAATGGTTACTTTATGAAGGTTTTCAATTGGAAAAATAATTGTAAAATAAAATATTTTTGGTTGCAGCTCCTGACATTTTTCGGCATTTGTCATTCACCCAATAGCTGAACCTTCACGAAACTCAAAGCTACCCTCTGTCTGCAGCGTCCTTCAGCTCCGCCGTTCCTGCAGCTTTGGAGCAAAGGGATTTGGGCTGACTGACACGTGCACAGTCAAAACCATTGTCCGCACCGCACATACCCTGGCTTAAACATCCCATCCGGAACGCCACAGAAAATCGGATGTTGGCTTCCTCATGTGGAAAAAAAAAACACAAGGCGGCAGATTAATCAGTAATCCTGCAAAAATGCATCACAAGCGCACAGATGTGAGGCAGCGTGACTAGAAAATTCAGAAGTATTTCCAGACAACTGCTTTGAGTGTTTTTGTTTGTTTATGGTTCTCTGTGCTTCCTGATTTATATTGATAAATTTCAGCGAGCTGTTTCTGGAATTTGGAAGGGGATGTTTGTCATAAAGTTCGATATATTACAAACTCATTCCTTGTTTAATCTTCTAGGGTTCAGCAACCATGGCTGAGAGAGCTACGTATGATGCATCACTGAAGCTCTCACAACACACTACATTCATATTATTATATATTTTTTTGTCCACCGGGACTTGCTTAAAGATCCAAAAATGTCAGGTTACGCCTGATATCGATATTAAATTACTATACTGTTATAAATTATAGGAACCCTGCTTAAGATGCATCTGCCCAAGCAAGGCCATACTCCGATTTGTCGATAGGCTCCAAACGCACAGTGTATACGGAGATCAAATACCAGTCCTCCGGGGCTCACATTATTTCGAATGCTGAAAAACAGCACTAACCTGAATCGACGTCCATATGACCACGTGGGACATTAAGCGCTTCTCTCGCGGTGAAAACGAGGGGCTCTTTGGTTTTCAGCGGCCCACTTTCAGGTGTTAAATGCGTGTCCTTAACTCTCCTCGGCCGGGTGTCCCACAGCTGTGGGCAGTAAACGACTCTACAATTAACTCAAAGTTAAAAGAGACCCATTTCTGCTGGAGGCACAAAGACCGCACACGTCTGTGGTGCAGCCATTATTGTCCAAGCAGATAAACTCTTTATCATTTCTAAACAGACCCATTATGAATATGAAGGACAGGTGAATTACAGAAAAGCTGATTTACATATTTCTTTTCTTAATGCAGACTCTCTCCTGGGGAGGGACCACTGCCAGGCATCACAATGTCACCTGCTTTTCACGCATACATCCGCCTACAGATTTCTGCTGTGTGTTTTTTCTCGTATTGCTAATTCAGAATGCTTTTTTTCCCCTCAATTTGAAGATATGAACTGAGGCATGTGGGAGCAATCCTTCCCCAATCTCACATGCATGTTGCGGCTCCTAACAGCCGCCTCCTGCACTGGGTAGGACGCCACTTAGAGGCCAGACCAGCCAAGCTGGATATGAAGTGATCATTCCATGTTAAAGATAAGGACACATATCCTTTAAGCTGAAAAACAGCCAGTCAGCCACAAAGAGCAGGTCACAAGCGTCTGTCAGTCCACTGTGCTTCTCTTTACAGACACAAAACTCCACTCTGTCATATAATTCTCTGAATATTGCTAGATTTATATGTATTGTTTCTATGGGAAATCATTTTAGAACCAATTTCAAAAATTTGCATGTAAATTGAGTGGAAAAATGGCTGTCAAAAGCTCATTTTATCCAAGAAAAAACAGGGTTTCTGGGTCTCTTCTGGTCATCAGGCAGGAGCTGATTGGACTGTGTCTCAAAGCCAGGTCCACTGTCCCTAAGCAAACAGCCAAGTCATAACCCAGAACAGCACAGTGTTTCATTTGGGACACCCCTCGCGTTCCTATTAAATGCTGGGGGTCGTTAATCACACCGTACGCGGTAAAACTTAATGATTCAGACATCCACTTCCTCTGGAGACCACCACACTCTATAACACTGCTTTCTCACACACACACTCACCTGGAGACAGAGCGCAATACGGCCATCTGCACCCCAGCTATCTCCAAATGAGTGCCTCAAGATTATATTCTGGAAAATTCCACTTTTTTTAAAACTGCCATTAGATAAAACATAATGTGAAATTAATGGGAAAAATATAATATTGCTGCTGCACAGGATCATAGGTAAGTAATCATTACTGGATAAAAAACATTTAAACAACATTTTACGAAAATATACAATAAATGTCTTCACAGTAGAAGTTAACCAAGAGAACACTCACATTTTTAACACGGTGAATATTTTATTCGTCAAAAAATTCATTTTTATCCCGATATAATTTTATGGAATGCATACCCATAAAACATTCATGACAAATAACAATATAGGAAAAGTGGAATCTACACTCACCTAAAGGATTATTAGGAACACATGTTCAATTTCTCATTAATGCAATTATCTAATCAACCAATCACATGGCAGTTGCTTCAATGCATTTAGGGGTGTGGT
>JAAGVU020000032.1:21731516-21743892 GCA_011763525.2 Mormyrus iriodes
GAATTGTACCATGCCATGTATGTCTGTATAAAACTTCTAAAGTCTGAATAAAGTTTGGGAAAAAAACATTTATATTTATAGTTCAGATGTCACTGTTTCCCTGAATGTTTGTGTTTATTTTGCGATGACTTGCCAAACTACTTAATCCATTTTACTTTGCCGATCGTAATGTGTCAATGTGACGCCATGCCGTAAAATAGCACGCCTCCTCGCCGAAGTCGTAAAAAGTAACGTATGGTACGCAAGCGTGCGCATGCGAAGTAGAGGAAGTTACATGTTCGGTAGGTGTAACGTTTTCGGTAGTGACTGCGCTCACAGGAGGCCTAGCGCAGCAGCAGCCCCGCTCAATGGCAGTCAGAGCAGGAGACGTTCACCCCTCCTCGTCCAGACTTCAGACGAATTGCGCATGCGCGAAGCCACCGTCGACTGGTGTTGCCCGGGTTTAGTGAGGGCGGGATGTAAATGTAAAGTTTTCTTTGTCTAAAGTAAATGACTGCACTAAAATAAATCACGATTTATTAGAAATGGTTAAAAATGTTCACTGTTCACTTGTTTACTATGACTTGTACACTTAAGCCAACTTAAAAGAAAAAAAAAGTAACTCCGCCAGAGTGTCTCTTTGGGGTCACTTTTGCCGGTCCCAAGCCCGGATAAAGGAGGAGTGTTGGAATTGTGATATAAAAAAAACAAGAATCGACAGAAGAAAGTTTATTTGTAGTTCTAATCGTATTTAGGGTGTTTTTAACCACTTACGTTAGATATAAATAACGCATTGGTTTCATTTTCTCTCGCTTCTTCAATATTTGCGCTGAAGCTTGTTGTTGACGGTCGTTCCCTGCCAGCATTAGCAGACTCCGTGTACTCTGCGCTATGGTGCGTCTTTAGATGTTTGATCTAATTGCTTGTGTTAAATGGCGTACTGTCCCTTCTTCCTCTTGACACTTTAGCAGAACAGACCGTATAGTCTGACAAAATGCAGCGGCTTTGAATTTTAACAATTCAATTTAACAATCAAGTGGTATCGGCTCTTGGTATCGGACAATTTTTACGAGCACTAGTATGAGTATCTGACCGCAGTATCGGTCCGATACCCGATGCCGGTATCGGTGCATCCCTAGTATTTGGCTTGGGTTACATCCCATTTTCTCGCACATCAAGACATTACACTGTAATGTAAGGCATTTCAATGGTATTTTAAGAAGAAACACTATTTAAGTCTTTTGAAAAGTTCCCTGAAGATACAGTTTCGGTGAAAGGAAATCCCACAGTATACTAAGCCTAGTTCTACTAATAAATGCGTTTTTGCTTCAGAGACATGACAATAATATCTTAAAGTACAAACATGTGGTAACCACCTTATAAGCAGATTAATGCACTCCACGGCATGTCTAGCATTAATTAACCCTTATATAGCTTCTGGCTGTCTCACTGATGCCACTCCATTATCCATCCATACATTTCCAACCAGTTAACCTTGTCAAGGTCATAGAGAACCTGCTGTCCACACCAGCACCACAGGACACAATATCAGCCCGCCACAGGGCACATACACGTACAGTTGTACACTACAGGAAATTTGGAGATGAGTAACCAAACAGCATGTCTTTGGGCTATGGTAGGAAACAGGCATACTTTTTGGAAACCCACACAGATGGGGCAGATGCAGGATTCAAATCTACAACTCTGGATAACAATGCTGCCAAAGAGGACAGCTTCATTACATCGATGGGCCACACCTCAATCGGAGAAAGAAGCAGAACAGTAGGCAAGCTCCCATCCCCAAGTCTCCTCTGACTTATCTTTCACTAGACTAGATCATGAATTTAAATTGGCTTAAAGGAGCAACGCTTTAAGGCTCCAAGGCACTACTGCTTTCTAGAAAGCCTGTCTGGATGTGTTCCCAGATGTAGTAATTATTTATTTGGGTAACAGAATCGAGGTTCCATGAGACAGAGCTAATCCATCCATCTTCCATTATCTTCCATAACCATGTGTCCAGTACAGGGTTGCCAATAAATCAGGAGTCTATCGCAGGGTGTGCAGGGCACTGTGGACAAGATGCCTGTCCACAGCAGGGGACAGAGTCAATGTGCTTGGGAGGAGGCATGTTAATAAGATGATCAATAAACTCTGCTGCTTGTGGGATATGGAAACCAACTAATGCATTTGAGGATGCTGTGAAAATCCTATGAGGAGCCGTAAATTAAAGTCTCACCTGATGCACCTGGACTTAATCACATCCAATTCAATGTGAGCACCATCAAAAAATGCCTTTTATTTTTCTATAACTCTAACAAATACAACATTCACAAATCTATATAAAATCCCGGTAACCCTGACTCTGGTTAGAAAACGCAAGGATGCATGGGTGAGGCTATTAACAGTACAAGCCTTCATTTCAAGCTAAAATACAAAATATAGAAGAAATGTATCTGTTTTACCTTAAGTTATTCCTCAAGCAAGACACACGAATCTGTTTTTAGCAGCTGGGTCAAAAAGTGGCTTCAGGCGGCTGATGGCAACAACTTTAATTGGCCAGGTAAGTAAAACTGTGAACATAAGAACTTATTGCTTAGGTCCTATGGGCAGTACCTCCCCGTATCATAAAGTTTAAAAGAAATCATTGATTCAGGTCTTTCATACCTTGCCAAAATACCCACACTTTAAAGTAAGGCTTGTGTCGCTTGCAGAGTTGCAGCCGCAGCAGGCTGCCTTTGGGGCTGCTGCACCCACAGAGACGCGCGGAAAACACCTTTTCAACTATACAGGTCTACAGCACACACCGACCTTGGCTTACAACTGTAAACCTTTATCGTTTCCTACGCTTAAATGTCAGGTAACACTGTGGCGTGGTATCTAAAGACACTGCATGCAGCCTTGTTGGTTTATAAATACGTTACTACTTTTATTTACAGCATGAAAGACCAGGCAAAGTGAGTGGTTTTCCTACGCCAATTTTGGGAGCCACTGGTCAGGTACTCCCAGACCTATGAACAAAAACCACGCACAAGCCAACAAACAAAAGCTTTTGGTGGTTCTTTTTTTAAAAAAATATGCACTAGATAGACCAGAGCACTATGGGGAATGTAAATGTGATTGCGGGAAGAGCACCGACATGACAGGCACCCTGGGGGTCCAGCCGGTGCCGTTCGGCGTGGAGGTCAAACATTACCGTCAGTGGGACTGTATTTTCTTTTATTTTTACAGCACAGCAGCTTACAGACACGCTGCGGGCACCTCCTCGCCTTTTCCTTGCAGTTAAATTGCAGTGAGGCTTTCCAGCACCGCCGCCCCCATGTCACACTCTCTCCCGGCGCCGGGGGTATCCACGCGAGGAGCCGCGGGGAAAGAGCCGCGGGGAAAGCTGACCAAACCGCAGCCGTAATTACAAGTAATTAAGCGGGCTGTTTGTCGTGCGTCTTAGTACGGTCAGATACAAACAGGCTTTAAATAAAAAAAGATGCCCGTATAGTGACCGAAACACTATACACCTCCCCCCCCATACACCCCAAGAATAATCAAAATGACCCTATAAGGATAAATAGACTTCACATTGTAATTGGTGCATTAAGCTTCGAACCCTGATACATTCTGAGGAAGGTTTTACCATGTTGAACACGATGAACTTGTTATATGTGAAGAACTGTCCTACATGACACGTGTACAAACCTTCATAACGCTTTGCCTTTATTCATGACTATGGATCAGGTTGGTAACCAAATAAAATCCCAAACAATCCGAACCTTAACCCTAAACCTAATCAAAGCCTACACATGGACCAGTGGCGCCTCCAGAAAACATTTCTAGGGGTGGCCAGTGAGGGCCACAGCAAATCTTAGAGTGGCATACCAAACAAAAATCCATAATCAAATTTAATACTAATATTGATTCTGATAATAAAAATTTACTTAGGGGTGGCAACTGTGGCGGCAAAGGATGATTTTTGGGTGGCCGTTGCCACCACTGGCCACCACATGGTGGCGCCCCTGACATGAACACATCAAATGCACACCAGGCATTCTCCTTACACCCAGTCCATGAAAGCGTGTGCTTTTAATGTGTGTACAGTCCTGTAAATTGGGACTGGGAATATCGGGACGAGTCGGCCTAGCTCGATGTTTCCGACGCAATTTTAGGATTTCTAATGAGTTTCTTCTGCTGGACCCCAACGGGAGGCAGGAAACAGACGGTGCGGATTCAAAGCATGAAATAGGAGCCGTTTTAACCACAAAGCTGCCGGCACTCCAAGAGAGATCAAGAGGACAGACACAGCGGAAGAGACATTAAAAGAGGCACCGAAGCTTTACCTCTCGTGGCTCCTACTGATACTGCGCTCAGCTGCAAGCTCAAGATAAGGATCACGATTCAAGCCTAAAGTTCGTCCGTGTGGTGCTTACATTAACGCACAAAAAAAGCTATATTCTGGCATTTGTAAAATATACACCATGTATATATCACATTCTCATTCTCTAGCAAACAATATCAGTCCGGAGTTACATTTTCTGCAATGAAATTTAAAGTCTGCATGTCCCACATTAAATGCAATAAAAAACGGCTGCCTAGAAATTATATTGCTTTTAAAAAACAAAATGCGTCCGTCTGCTTTCCAAGCTGGTAGCTGTAATATCATCACGGATAAGTCCCTCTTTTCATGCGACAGACCAGTAGCTGCTACACAGAGCCCTCGACACCTGGGAAATACTGCCATAAATATAACAGCTGCTGAAACCAAAATTCACTGCTGCTATTTGTCAATTAAAATCAAAGATACACTTTTGTGCATCACTGAGATGGAACAGTAGGTAAGGATGTGTCTTGGGTTCCACATATCTGCAGCAAATGGTGAATTTCTCTCTTACAAATTAATGTGCTAATTTCATCATATTGGTTTTTTTTGGCCTACTTTTTATTTCAGTCAAAGGGCTGCAGAGTTTAGACCAGGAGTGGGCAATCTGACCCAGAAAGGGCCGTTGTGTATGCAGGTTTTCGCTGCAACTCCCTAATTAGATTACTAATTAGAGGACTGATTGGCTGAAGAGTCCTCACACCTGGGTTTGAACGGCTGACCTAAAGGTCATCCCAAAAACCTACATACACACTGGCCCTTTGGGGATAAGATTGCTCACCCCGGGTCTAGACTAAGGATGGCCAATTTAGTCTTCAGTCTAGCTATGATGGGTCCAGTCAGATATGTTGAGCGATTAGCCAATCCGGTATCAGCCCAGCACATGCAAGCAATATAAAATTGTACTGCAACCATTTTAATTGCATTTGGCAATGTAATATACTGAATCCCTTTCTGCAGCTAGGCTGCAGAACATCTTAAATAAGCATAACTCAAATACATAGGCCTTTATGTTAACAAGAAATCAACATATAGTTTGAAAATATCACCAAAATACTGTATGCTGTGGTATAATGTAAAATGCATACAATGAAGTAAGAATAAGCGCAAAGCAAACGACTTAAAGAACACAAGCAGTTTAAGCAGATCTGACTAGTGTTAGACTTAGATACAGGGAATGAATGTCAAGTCACTTCAGTTTAAGTAGCCTTAATTGGTATCTAATTTTGTTACCACAATACCACCCAAGCCTGTCTAAACAAGAGATTTAAAAACACATAATACAACAGAAAACAGAAAGAAACCCTGAACGCTGACACAGACATTTGTCAATAAGTATCAGATGGCCGTCAGCTTCGGAACAAACGCATTATCCGTGCTGCATTCTCGTTCGTGCCGGATATTCGGCTCAGCCCTAGTGTGTGTCAGTAACTGTTCTCAGCTCCTCCTAGTGGTCAGGCAGTGTGATGCGCTAGTATTTATTTCAATGGATTTTTATTTCATTCATTTATACAACATATGCTTAATTTTTGTGCACAGCAGGTGGGCCAGACAAAAAGGAACAACAGATGGACAGGGAGGCTCCACTTCGGAACAGTACATATGACCAACTTAGCAGGACTGGGTTCAGGTCCGGACTGGAGGAGACTGCAGCTTCTTCCTAATATCCCCTGTCAGGTGATGGGGAGGTCAGCTTCCCATGGTAGCCTCAAGCATGCCCCCGAGTTGTGGATTTGTCCTCCGGGTTGTGGGTGAGGCGTCCAGCGTCTGGGATGGGAGGGAGGTGGGCTCCCTGGCTGGTGCAACATTCTGTTTACCCTCCCCATCCTCCAGGGGGCACACACTCCCTGAGATGACGAGACGGGGGTCCAGGCGTGGCAAGGCAGGGCAGTTACAGCTGGACCTCAACTCTAGGGCCTGGAGACAGATAGGGGACAGAAGCACAGCAACCATAACAGTGTACAGTGACAATTCACACAAGTTTACAAAAAAGTCTGCCAGTTATGGGTTACCCTTATCAGACAGTCTCCAAGATATTAATGACATTTATAGTGCCATAAAAGTGGAATGTTCAGGTAGGTCAGAGGTGTCTCTGACTGGACAGTGGCGTCTCTTTGGGCCGCAGCGCTGCAGAAGCTCCTGCTCAACATTGCCACATGGGGGCAGCGTGAGAACTAACCAGTCTGAAAAGGGTATAGCACAACAATAGCAAAAATAGAGAAAATACCTTAGGCTGACCCTGGAGCAGTACAGGCCCGGGTCGTTTAAGAGTGGCATTGCTAATATATAAATAATGGACAAACCTTGTTAATCACAGGTGACTAACGTGAGGCAAGTAATGGCTTAATGAAATTTAGGGGAAGAGACTACAGTAGCTGTCATGTCCAACACACACATAGAAGGTACTACTCACTGTAGGTTTAATCAAACCATCTATGACTTGTGATGAAAAGGGCAAGATTCCCATCTCTCCCCAACCAACTGCCGAAGCTGCCAGGCCCCCCCAGGGACCAGTCCCAACCCTCCCCCCCCCACTACAATGATTGGCAGACCCCTGCATTGCCAATCATCAGGCATCTCCTACTCAGTTCTCATTCTGGGTTTTATTTTTCTGTTTACAAAGGCAGCCCCTGTTCTAGACATCTTATTAGCAATGACGGCCCCCCACTAAGCCACCAGCATATGACGGGGGGGCTGAAGCCGCGGTTTACCGGCCCAAGCGGGAGTCAGCTGGTAACGTTACTCACCCTGGTAAAGAAATGAGCTGGAGGTGTGGGATTACACAGCGATGCAGATGCCGAAGGCGGTGTCTGTGCCCTTCCCAGAGGGCCCTGATTACCCACATGGCTCAGCGAGACTGTCCCCGTCCCACATGGCGGAGTACGCACCTGTGGGATCAGGCGCTCAATCCGGCTGGAGCGGTTCCTGTGGGACGGGTGCGTGGACAGCCACTCCGGCAGCCCGAGATTCCCACGCTGCTGCTCCTCCTGCTCCATCTGCTGCCAGAAGAGTGGCAGGCCCCGAACGTCCGCACACGCCTGGAACGGGAGACAGGGGCGCTGTTAACGACATTACACCTACAGGTATAATACTAGAGTAGACTGACAGCCCATTCATAAAGTTAAGTCCCAGTACACCCTCTCAAATTGCTTTATGTTGTAAATTTCCATTAATATTCACATATAGCTCAAAGTACCGCTGGGGAATCAAGCGCATTGAGTTTTGTTGTAACTTGTTACAAAGACAATAAAGGAATTCTATTCTATTCTATTCCACATCATTTTCCATATTCAGTGTCGCCCTTTAAAGGTTTTGTAACAGGTGGAAGCATTTAGGACTACAGGAAAAATAGAGCTGATCCAGAAAGCGGATATCTGCTGCTTTTTAACAGTACTGTAGTGAGGCTCTTCCTTTTAAAGAGTTACGCACCCAGAGAGCTTCTCCTACAGATGTGCTGTATTTTTTATAAGAGGGGCTTGTTCCACTAAATCACGTCCAAGCAATATCAACGAATACTAGGGCTACCAATGTGCCAAGCGACCATCCTGTGCTACAGAAAAACACCGGCGATGGGAAGTTCATGCGTGACTCTGTACATTTTCCTACAGCACCACCTGCTGTCTGCTGAGCAGATGGCAGCCAGAATCCTATCTGCTGCATCAGCCAAGCTGGAAAATCTCAACATAATTAGGATGCACATATACTGCAGATTCAATTAGCTAGTCTGTCAAGGGCCAAGAAGAGATAATTATTGTGCTATAATCATATTTATTATGGTGTTTTCCATTTTAAGGGTCACAAATTCAAAAAACAAACATTTGATCACACGTCTAAAAACCCTCTCAATTTTTTTTTAAATAAAATTGGTCAAAACACAATTAGCATCTGAATTGGATTCATCCAAATAAAGTAAAATAAAATAATGGAAATGTGCTACTTCTAAATTCCGCTCTTAAAGTGAATAATTAAATCATGCCTTTAAGTGAGTTTAACTGGGCATAGGATACAGACACTTTCAGGTATATTACAACCAGACCCCCCACCCTCTGGCCTCCCCTGCCAGACCTTAGCAGCCAGCTGGAGTCCAACCTCATCTGCTTCTGTCTCTAACTTCCTGCTGTAGGGATGGTCGGACAGTAACTGAAACAGAGAGTGTGTTGGGGGTGGTGGGGTTCATACTGAAAGGTGTTAAAAAAATAATAAACAGATTTATTCATCACTAAAGAACGGCGGAAAAACCTGTACACATGAGGCCAAAAGAATTTGTTCAGTCATCGAGTAACATTGGTGTCACCCTTCCTGATTTGTCAGGAGCTAGGACAGGTGACATCATTCACACGCACCTGCACTAGTTTGCCCTGGATCCAGTGACCCAGCGCAGCCAGGCTGTCCCGCGGGCAGAGGGCCCAGATTGCCGTCAGGAGGATCAGGGAGAGGAAGTCGACCAGATGGGACAGGCTTGCTTGCTCTGCCTACAGGTGGTGTAGGGACAATGACAGATAAGTGGAGAGAGATTCATGGACTATAAGCCCACTTTCGGTCATCCTTGTGAATGAGACAGGAGTCCAAAGCTGTTTCACTCTGTATGTATCAATTATGTGACTGAGCAAGAGCTTGGTACACAGTGACCAACAAACACCTTTAAAGTGGAACTGGATGGGACAAAATGTCCAGGTTAACATTTCCTGAACAAAGGCTGTCTGTGGACCTAAGCATCATCTGCATGAAAGCCCTATTTTACTTAACAATAAATATCATAAATCATCATGTCAATGTCATTAACAGCACAAACCAGCTTTTTAAATATAATTTTTGTATATTATTATTAATTAATTATACATCATTGATGCCCATAGGGAAATTCTCTTTACCCCTCCCCCAACCGGCTCTCTGTAGGTGACAGCAAGCCACCCACAGCAGTGCCCAGGGAGCTGGGGGTTAAGGGCCTCGCTCAGGGGCCCGCAGATGTGCCGAGGCAGGGCTCCAAAAGGCGACCTTCTGATCACAGGCACACAGGCTTAGCCCACTGAGCCACGCGCTGCATATCATACACATAAGATGAGAACATATTTGTAACTAATGCAAATCCCACCGAATCTGATCATTCCTGGGTATTTACAGGAGGTGGAACAGTCAAGTCAAGTCATTGACTGTCAAATAACAAGTAAGTCTTACCACTCACATTCCAGGTCAGGGCCCAAGTCAAAACAGGCAAGTCTCAAGTCAAGTCAAAAGGCCTAAACAGGTCTGATTAAAATCCTGAATAAAAACGTTTTTCTAATTTAATGTCGCCACAAAGTTATAAACTATATACATTACAGATACTATATTATTACAGTTATGTTCTATATAACCTGGACTGTAACCTGCTTTACAGTAACCAAAGTGAATGTGAATCAAACTGAATGACCAGGTCCATGGATTCACTAACACTAGTCATCTGTACTTTAACTATCAGGACACACCCAGGTCCAGAAACCACTACAACATTAATGAGTTCATAATTCACTGCAAACTGAAACAGTGCAAAGAAAATGACAATGTGTCAAAACCCTGACATTAGAATAATGCTTGAGATAAAAAATGTCACGTCTCTGCATAAAAATGAATTAAACACATGAATTAAAAACAATGTCAATAATTAAATCCAGCCATTAGTCTGTGAAGTTAGAGTGTCACAAACGAAAAGTGGCGAGGCAGACTGTGAAGTCACAGTGTCACAAACGAAAAGTGGCGGGGCAGACTGTGAAGTCACACTGTCACAAACGAAAACTGGCGAGGTAGGCTGTGAAATTAGAGTGTCACGAACAAAAAGTGGCGAGACAGGCAGTGAAGTCACAGTGTCATGGATGAAAAGTGGCGAGGCAGACTGTGAAGTCAGAGTGTCACAGACAAAAAGTGGCGAGGCAGACTGTGAAGTCACAGTGTCACAAACAAAAAGTGGCGAGGCAGACTGTGAAGTCACAGTGTCACAAACGAAAAGTGGCAGGGCAGACTATGAAGTCAGAGTGTCACGAATGAAAAGTGGCGGGGCAGACTGTGAATTCACAGTGTCACGAACGAAAAGTGGCGATGCAGACTGTGAAGTCACAGTGTCACAGACAAAAAGTGGTGAGGCAGACTGTGAATTCAGTGACACAAATAACATCCAAACTCCAGACACAGGGTGTGCCCCCCCCGCATCCCCAGCAGACCCATGGCGGACAGACTCACAGAGTGTCCTATTATGGCGTGGGCCATCTCATGACCCAGGACGAAGGTGAGCTGATGGATGTCAGTGATGGCATCCAGCATACCAGTGAAGACAAATATTTCCCCATTCTGGAAGGAAAGACACAGGAGCATTAGTGAGGACGGTCTGTGTATACGACTCTCATATTGATGTTTAATTTACTCACTTTCAGAGGTTTATCTACCCATTCAGCCTTATTTCTGTATTAAACAGCAAAGAATCCATTTTCAGCTCCCCTTCCCCCATACTTCCTGACAGTGTGCGAAAATATATACAGCTCTGGAAAAAATTAAAAGATCACTCTATATTTAAAAAAAAACTGCATTTTTAAATCCTGCTTTAATTGTGGTTCTGCTGGCAGAGGCTACATTGAGTGGCAGGTTGCTTCCAGGTATAAAGATTCTAAGACAGCAGTAAACAAGAATAAGATGAAGCAGGAGACACTGGGAACGACCAGAAATCAGCCAGGTAAAGGGCGGAGGCAGCTTTCTAATGCCAGAGATGACTGTTAACTTATGCAACAGTTTCTCATGAATTAGAGAATGACATCAAATGACCTTCAGAAGGAATAGGAAACATTAAGTGCAGGTGTGAAGTGCGCAGCTAGGACAAGTTCGTAACAGTCTCCTAGAAGCAGGACTGAAATCCAGTAAAGCAAGGAAGAAGCCCTTCATTAATGAGAAACAAAGAAGAACCAGGCTGCAGTTTGCAAAATACGTATATTATTCACAGAAGCACACCCATAAACTGAGAAATGACTGAAACAAAAAATTGTGTTGTGGTCTTAATTTTTTCCAGAACTTATCATTTACACAGCTTATTTAATTGAGGATCATATGGATATGAAATCTGCCTGCCCCCCCCCCCTCCCCCGGGTAAAAGGTACCACTACCTACCGGGAGCACAAATGAATTGGTGGAGGAATGGTCCACCACATGGACATTCCAGGGCACGCTGGCCATCTCTGCGATGTCCTGGTTCCGCTGGGCCAGGTGTTTCACCACCATCTCCACTGCTTTGTGTCTTGGGTCTTCCAGGGAAATAATGGATTCCTTGAATTCCTCCATCGTCTAAGACACAACGGGCTGATAGTTATTCCTGTCAAAGACAGGAAACATCGTGATGGGGGAGGGAGTCCTGGGCCCCCACCGGATTCTCACCTCCTCCGCCGTCAGACTGGCCAGCTCCATGAACTGCTCCCGGCTGAACACCAGGAGGCGCATGCGCCCCGTGACGGGTGACTCGTCCAGGTGCGTGAGGCAGAAGGCGGCGAGGAGCATCAGAAGGGTCGATACCACAGCTGCCAGGTACCACCTGCGCCTCCAGGCCTCCTGCCGCAGCAGCTCCTTCCGGTTGGGGGGGAGAGCGCGCCACCACTTCCTGATACTCCTACGGGAAAGAAGCATGCCTTCTGCTCCCATTTGCACCATTCAAGGCTCTAAAGCACACCACAGAGGACAGGGAACCTCTGCTCATCAGATAACAAAATGCTAATTTACACACATGTAAACATAACGATGTCATAGTGCAGAAGATACCTAAATATCCTGAGGAAAACATCTGGTGCTATAAATACATACACCACATGTTAAGTCACTCTGCTTAAAAAGTGTCTACAGTAATACCTCGCTATATTGCGTTTTGACTTTCCCGGCTTCATTCTATCGCGGATTTTATATGCAAGCATTTATAAATATATATCAAGGATTTTTCGCTGGTTCGCGGATTTCTGCGGACGATGGGTCTTTTTATTTCTGGTACATGCTTCCTCGGTTGGTTTGCCCTGTTGATTTCATACA
>JAAGVU020000032.1:21743992-21804611 GCA_011763525.2 Mormyrus iriodes
TATACAAAAATAACCATATAAACATATGGTTTTTACTTCGCGGATTTTCACCTTTCGCGGGGGGTTCTGGAACGCACTGAAGGGATCACTGTAATAATCAGCTTTAAAGATAGGAGAGAATTAATGTATCCATCATAACAATATTAAACCAAACTGGATAACCACTAAGGACCCAAGATGAAATGACAATTAAAAAGGTGATTCCTCATCTCAGAGGCACCTTATGTTAAACACAGAAGGAAAGAACTTTAAGATAAGTTAAAGTACCAATGGGCATAACAGCCCCATTTCCTATCTTCAAGCCAAAGAGACATAACATTACACAGACGAAGATTCAGGATTGCTTACGTCTTAAGTTTCCATTTATCTTTTTTTGTCTATAATAATGCTGAATGTAGATTTCACTGACCAAGCAATTTTTTTAAATCATTGCTCACAATGCTTTAATGATACGGTTTTGGAATCTGTACCTTCCCAGAATAATAGCCAACAGTCTCTGTGCTGGTTTGAAAACAAGCCACAGGAGGGGCGCAGGCATGGCCCTGCAGGAAGGTGAGGTGTGAAAGAGCTGGACTGTGACAGCAGGAACATGAGGGACAGGAGGACTTCCCACGGTGCAACGCCTCAACTCTCCCCCAGGGGACGAAGAACGACGTGTAAACATGGTGCACTTGCTCCATAGAGAGCCAGGGGGTGCGGAGCGACTTGTAATGGTGGCGCAGTGCCTCCACAGAGCACCAGAGGGCGCAGTGCGACAAATACCGACAGCATAGTTACTCCATTCAGCGCCAGGGGGCGCAGGGCAACGTGTACTGATGGCACAGCGCCTCCGTAAGGCTCCAGAGGGCACAGAATGGCAAATACCAACGGCGTAGCCCCTCCATTCAGGGCCAGGAAGTGCAGCGCGTCCGGTGAGGACAGAAACGCTGCCAGGCTTCAGGAGCAAACACGCCCCTTGGAAACGAAGCATTTACCTTTAACAATCTTCTCACAATAACACCTGGGGATAGGAAGAATCAATGACAGCGATACAGTCATTAGGCATACGAAATTAAACATACGATTCAGCGAGTATCTGCGATTAAAGGGTATGTTGAACTACAAAGTTATCTCCATGTGATATGTGCATAATCACCTTCTAAGATAATATCACTAGTTCTTGGAAGGATTTTCTAGACATATAAAATATATACAAAGTTAAATAATATACATGCATCATTATGAAGAATATGCAGCTAATCCCAATAGTTTAGCAATACTGTTGACTTTGAACAGGCCGTATATTATAGTGCACATATTTGGAAATGAAATACTTTTTAAACACTGCAGACATAGCAGAATTAACGATCATACTTAAAAGTTGCCGCACGCTTCAGTGTCAGAGTACCTGCAATCAAGTTTAGTGAAATTAGGTTTCATTATCGGAACAACATTAAGCTTGTTGCGAAAAGGGGCATTTTAGTTTCTTACGCTTTTCTCCTGTCAGCGCTATTCTTCCCCTTTAATTAAGGACTTTCATAAAAGTCCTTCTCTAGCCATGGAAGGGCTAACGTCCGACACAGTGCCGCCTATAAGTTACTGTTTCCATAGTGACCTAGGGGCTGACACGAAACGGCGCGCTTACAGACCGCTCGAGGTCAGACTGGATCAACAAATAATAATAACGCGCTGAATCGGCCGGGCGGACGTTTGGAAGGACACTATGAAGCTCTCCGCTATGGCGAATGGCGGTGTTACACTGAAAAACGCCGTAACGGCAACGCACGGATACCATACATGGTTCCGGTGACAACGTCAATATAATAAAGTCAAGATCTTAATTTGTCACATGAAGTGACACGTGAAATGCTGCTCTATAAGTAGACTGAGCAGCTGAGCAGACTCTACTGTGCAAATACAAATATACACGTGCACACACACACTATATGGACAAAAGTATTGGACATGTAGCGGGTCATATAAGTAAAATTTAAATAATAATAAAGCTGTGTTTCATTTTGATTGCAATCGATCCCCCCAACAACTAACAAAATGGCATTTTTGTCCTCCATTGTTTTGGTGCACCGGTGTAGTTTCTTATGAAAATGTTTGTGAAGTTTAACCTACAAGCTTTTTGCATCTCCCATGTATTTAGCATGAAGGTCCCAGTTCCTGTTGTATGGTGTGAAAGGGGCACAGAAAAGTGGCCAGGACCTACAAAAGTTACAGGTCCAGACAACCCAGGAACTTGTCACAGGTACCAGGTTCCAGGACTTCTGTGTGAAAGCTTGCTTTGTGCACTGAGGCACAGTCATGCTAGAACAGAAAAGGGCCTTCCCCAAACTGTTCCCACAGAGTCGAAGCGTAGAATTGTCCAAAATGCCTTGGTATGCTGCCTTCATTGCAACTAACGGGCCCAACCCCTGAAAAACAATCCCAAATCATCATCCCTCCTCCACCAAATTATACAGTCGGCACAATGCAGTCAAGCAGGTAACATTCTCCTGGCATCTGCCAAACCCAGGCTCACCCACCAGACTGCCAGACAGAGAAGCATGATTTGTCACTCCATAGAACACGTCTCTAGAGTTCAATGGTGGCGTGCTTGGACATGAAAGCCCATTCCATGAAGCTCCTGGCACACAGTATTTGTGCTGGGGTTAATGCCAGAGGAAGCTTGGAATGCTGCAGTTATTCAATTAACAGAGTGTTGGAGACCTTTATGTGCCTCAGCACTTGGCGACCCCACTCTGTTAGTATACGTTGCCTGCCACTTTGTGGCTGAGTTTCTGTTGTTCCTAAATGTTTCCACTTTGCAATAATACGACTTAGAGTTGACTGTGGAATATCTAGCAGGGAAGAAATATCACAGATTGACTTATTGCAAAGGTTAGGATTACCATGCGTCCAGGTTTCCCTGGACCCGTCCTCTTTTTGGGCCTGTGTCCAGGCTTCCGAGCAGTTTTTCAAAAATCGGCAGTTTGTCCAGCTTTAGTGCTGCAACCCGTATGACCCAGTGTTACAAGTTACAGTGGAGTACCAAGTGAAGGAAAGGTTAACAATTTTCAATACACAGCAGCAGTTCAGTATCAGCACACAGCATTTGCAAGGCTTGTGCACACGGAACTTTAAAGATTAAATAATATGCACATCCCTATGTATCACGCTGCTCACGAGCGACAGCAGCTTCCTGAAACCATTGGCACTTTGACACTTTATCTTTGTTTTCGTGTGAACAGTGCATTTGCTAAAGTTAAAGTTTAACAAATTTTAGCTTAGCGTTTTGTAACTTTTGTTGAAAAAGATTTGCATACACGTATATTGTGCATAGATTGTAAAACGAGAGTTAACTGTAAGGCTACCATGCGTCCGGGTTTCCCTGAACGCAAATTTTTCATTTTACAAGGTGGTTAGGGAAAACTTATTCATAAGAGAAGTGCTAACTGATTTGCCAGTGAACGTGAAAACGAATTCATATTCTGATTTCAAAATAAACTGTACTGCCCAATGTAAAAACAAGTGAACCACGAGCCACAGAATACACTACAGTACAGGTAGTGTGGGTAGAGCGCATGTCATTAAAAAAATAGCTGTTAGCCTATCATCCATCCCCACTGTGGCATTTGGCACTTGATTGATATACATATAGCCAGTCTGAGATCTAGTCTTTTGGAACACAAGGCCGCACATGCTAAGTCAACCGCGCGAGCTACTGCAAAACTCAAGTGAACAAATCACCTAGTTAGCAGCTTCCAATTTATTTCTACTAAAGAAAGGGTCTAAAAATGAGTGGGGGGGCTGGAGTAAGGTAATGGCCAAAAATATACAGAATTGAACTGTGCCATACATGTTCCTGCTGTTGTGCAAGGTAAACAACATATATTTTAAATATAAAGTACACTTTGTATATATATAAATAAATATATGTTTAGCATTTTCATTGTTGGTAGATAATTTTGACTTGGTCATTTTAAAAGTAGCTAGCAAGTCAAAAAAGTGTGGGCACCCCTGATATAGAGCAAACTATGAATTATCCCAGATGGCTTAGCGTAATGGAGAGCATTTTCATTTCCTAGCATGCTTTGCAGCATTGTAATTAACCACTGCGTGTTAGCAGCTTTAAATACTTGCATTGTATTCCCAGTTGTCACATGTGCCCTTACCTGTGTCATATGTGAATGCTGTCCTATCCTCACGTGTCTCCACCCCTCACCCCGCGTTTCAGACCTGTATTTCCTGTACAGTGGAATTCACTGTTGCTGATTAGTTGAACAAGACTCCATAAGTGCTGTTAATGAAATTGCAGGTCGGTTTAAGCATGCTGCCTCATTTTATGCCCCAGCGTTTCAGAGGCTGGGCCATGGGTAGTTCATACGCCACTGTATCGTTGTGTGCAGAAGCTTGTGTTTGAACTACTTCTATCTGTAGCTGCACACAGCACTAAAATTACACCTGACCAGGAGAGGGGAGATATTTTGCAACAAACAGAAATAGAAGCAACGTAGTGGAATTGGTGTACATGGAGATGCTGGCAGCAGAGGCAGAAGAAACAGCTCACTGTGGCAACATGAGGAACCTATATACAACCATCAAGAAGCTTTCTGCAAAGGGGTCAGCCAGAAAGGCCAGTGAGGGACATGGGCAGAAAGACAATTCCAGATGTGGAAGAACAAAATACAGATGGGAGATGCCGTCGACGCCCAGCTCCAAGACCAATAAGCTGGCTTTCAGAAGAACAGATCCGGCACTGGCTACAGGACACTGTGCATCATTCTGGAACAGCCACTGGAGTGGAACTCCATGACAATTTTAATGACTATGAGAAGGCATTTGACAGTGTGGACAAACAAACCCTGTGGAAACTGCTGAGACACTATGGGGTGCTAGAGAAGATCACTAACATCATCAGGAACTCCTATAAAGGAATAACCTGCAGGGTGGTACATGGCAATAAGCTTGCTAATGCCTTCCAAGTGCAGACAGGAGTAAGGCAAGGATGCTTGTTGTCACCTTTCCTGTTCTTCATGGCCATAGACTGGATCATGAAAAAAGGAGGAACAGAGTCCAGTGGACACTTTGGACGATGTTCATTTTGTCGATGACTTCTTTCCCACATCGAACAACAGATGCAGGAGGAGACCAACATAGTCGCAATGAACTCAGCACGCCTAAGCCTCAATATCCGCAAAGGGATGAGCAAAGTCAACACAGACAACACTACCTTATTATACTGGAAAGTGAAGCATTAGAAGAGTTGGAGAACTTCACCTTCCTTGGCAGCATTGTTGACAAACTGCGTGGGACAGATGCTGACATGAAAATGTCCGGATTAGTAAGGCAAAGGTAGTTTTCCATCAGCTGAAAAATGAATGGGGATCCTCAGACCTGACCATCAACATCAAGAGCAGGATCTTCAATACCATGGTGAAGCCTGTTTTGCTGTATGGAGCAGAAACCTGGAGAACAGCTGTCACCAGACATTCATCAAAACCTGCTTCAGAAGAATCCTATGAATTTGCTGGCTGGATATTATCAGCAACCAGGAATTGTGGCAATGAACAATAGAGCGGCCTGCAGAGGAAGACCTGTAAAGATGCTGGCGATTGATTGTTCACTCTCTTCTCATTCCTGCATCCAGCACCATAAGATATGTCCTCCTTTGGAATCCACAAGGGAGAAGGAAACGAGTCAACCAAGAAACACCCGGTGTCGTGAACTGGATGCAGATGCAAAGAGGACTGGCCATAGATGGGTACAGCTGGAGAAACTGGCCCAGGACCGGGATGCCTGGAGAGACCTTGTTGGCAGCCTATGCCTAAAGTAGGGCCACAGGCATAGATAGTGAAACCGTTTCACTGAAACAGGTGAACTTTTTTCTTAACAGTTTTAAAGTTGCTATAGTAGGCTTGGGCGGTATTAAGGTAATATAACATACCGGGGCACATTCAAATCCGAAATCCTTATTAGCTGGGAACCCTACCACCCCCAGCGAATTTTATTGGCAAGATTTCAAATGGTGGAATAGTGTTGCTTTTGAAAATACCATATACCGCGGTATAATGTCTGGACAGTAACTGCGTAATTAATCCTGATGGCCAACCCCGTACCATCACATTTATGTCAGCTAATCTTGAACAGCGGGAGACATCATTTCGAGAGGTAATGACTGGCCAAGTGTCCAACAAAAATTAGTTTTACATAGTAATCTGGAAATAGCTATACAGCTAGCTAGCCAGCAGCAAAATGATCTTTTTCACATTGCAGACAATGGTCTCCAGAGAGATACAGTCACTTAGGGCTAGTGTTCAGCTTGTCTTGAGTAATTTCATGTAAATTAATTATTAACAGCATTAGAGGAGACAAGGGACAATTGATAAACAGGATAAGTTTAGGCTTTGATGGTATCTAATTATTCATGCTGTTATACTGTCCAGACTTTATACTGTATTGTGACAGTATTCTGAGGGTTCCACATCATACATTTTGTGATAAATTCCCAAAAATAAATGCAGGTATCTGTTGACTTGTAGTAACATTTGGGACTGGAACCTCTGGACGCAAGTCAGTTATAGTTATAGGGGAGAGGCAAGACATTAAGTACAGTACTGTAATATACACACAGTACGCTACAGCGAGTAATACTGTAAATTATTTGATCACAACACTTAATCTCCCACAGCACAACACTAGACTGGTACTTGGAAGAGTTAGGGTTAGGGTTGGGGATTAGGGTTAAGGTTAGGCTTGGGTTTAGGAATAGCACTAGGGCTGTGGTTAGGGTTAGGGGTTAAGGTAAGGGAATAGGATTCGTTTGGGATTGGTGTTATGATTAAGGAATAGGATTGGGATTAGGTATAAGGAATGGGGTTTGTTAATGATTACGGTTAGGGTTATGGGATTACGGTTAGCAGTTAGGATTATGGTTAGGTTTAGGTTAACCCCAAATTTAGCAAGCAGGAGCTCGGTGCCCCCCCCCCCCCTCCCAGGGCTGGGTCCAGGCGTCAGCCTGACCCTATATAGTCAAGTTTAGTGTGCATAGAAATAGTATATCTCGCTTCACCACGAAGATATTAAAAAAAATGTATTTAAAAAAAACAAAACTTTTTTTCTGAATAGTCGCATTTAAAATCTGACGAGATCTGAGAGGAATCAGCCATCCATCTTCTGTAACCGCTTAACCCATGTGGGGGTGCAGGGGGGCCGGAGCCTATCCCAGAGGCTGCGGGCACAAGGCAGGGAACAACCCAGGATGGGGCGCCAACCCATCGCTGTGCACACTCACACACCAGTCACACCTACGGGCAATTTGGCAACTCCAATCGGCCTCAGCATGTCTTTGGATTGTGGGGGGAAACCGGAGTACCCAGAGGAAACCCCACGACAACACGGGGAGAATATGCAAACTCCACACACATGGAGATATGAACCCTGATCCCAGAGGTGTGAGGCAACAGTGCTAACCACTGCACCACCGTGTCACCCTCCTGAGAGGAATCAAAGGAACTGAATTCCAAGACATCTGTATCCTCCGCAACGAGAGGAATCTAAGGAAGTGTATCATTAGTCTCTACAGGGAACTGTATCCCTAGATCCCTAGTCTCTACAACCTT
The DNA here is from genome assembly GCA_011763525.2 of Mormyrus iriodes. Taxonomy (NCBI): domain Eukaryota; kingdom Metazoa; phylum Chordata; class Actinopteri; order Osteoglossiformes; family Mormyridae; genus Mormyrus; species Mormyrus iriodes. Next base: position 21,751,582 of record JAAGVU020000032.1, read on the forward strand.
GCTAGGCCAAGATAATGCCAACCTCTGATTTCGGTTTCCAAGCATTAATGCTAAAATGCTAATTATTAGATACCACTGGAATTGGCCTCTACGGAGCGTGAAACTTGTAGATGCAAAGTTTCAGCCCAATCCAAGTATGTTCACAAATTAGCCACTCCATTCTCTAAGTAGCCGCCAAATGGTGCTAGATCAACAGGGCCGTATTCGTCTGCCCTCGTAGATGCCACACATCAGGTTTGGTGCCTGTAAAAATATAAAAACTGAGTCTTCATTTCACCTGAGTTTCTCCAATTTTTCCACAAGATGGCGACAAAGCCATGGTGAAATTATAGCTTTGATTTTTTTTAATCTCAAGCTCTGTTGGTTATACAGACTTGAAGCTTGGTACCTGGGGGTTAGGCTTAGGGTCAGGGTTATTGAAATGCATTTAATTCACAATTGCTATAAATTATTATGTAATTTACTTTGGACCCTGCTTGGCCATATATCTTGATCTCTTCATGATATTCCAGGCATGATATTCTGTTTTTCTCTTAATTTTTTTGTTCTTATTTTCTGTTCATGTTCACAATAGTGAGTGTTCTCCTGCATTATACCAATTCACATCTAAGTCTCATTTTACAGAAGATCTGAGCATTACTCTCCTTGACGGTCCGTAAGTGACAACATAGGACACATGACATGAGGATATATTTTAGGTGGGGATGCACATATAAGACGGAAATGGATGCGATATATACTTACTGTATATATAAAGTTGGACACTGCTGTTCAACCTGGCCTACTAGGATTCAAGGTTTTTATTCGTCACATGAAAGGTGTACAGTCAGACCACAAGCTGCGGTGAAATGCAAGGTGGTCATCTCTGGCTAAATAAAGAGCGATAGCAAAAAGAGATCATTAAATGTAACAGTATAATAAATGGTCATAAATAAGCCTGAGGACAGAAACTCCTTCTGAGCCTCTTAGTTCTCACTGAGAGAATGCAGAAGCGCTTCTTGGGTGGGTTGTGTCCCTGCAGATTTTGGCAGCTGTGCTCCTGTATTGTCTGAGGTAACTGTCTTGCGGGGCGGGGAGATGCATTTTTGGCCATTAACAACACTGTGGAGATCAGCTGCTCAGCACTGATCAAAAGAATGGCATCAGGACCACAAGCAGAAGAAAGAAGATGCACCGAGGGAAACTCCCCAGAGCCACACCTATGTCAGCATCCGGACTAATGTAAACTGCTGTGATAATGGTACAAGTAAACTCACGATTCAGATAGGAAGGGCGGCACGATCAAGAGATGCTCCAAGTGAGGGGGACAGGGTGGAGAGACACATGTAACATTCCTTGGGTCACACCATCTATTGTTCGCCATAAAACAGACCCCTCCACCCCTATATTTACTGGTTTGTTCCATTTAACCCATCCAAAAAAAGGATGATAAGAAAAACAGTGAGGATCCAACAGCTATTGCTGATTGGACCCCTAAGACAAAAGTTTAGAAAAAAGTTTGGACAGAGCGACGAGGACAGAGTCGAAACACTGCTGCGAAATCTTGTCATTAATTTTTTTAGTACAATCTATGACCTAATAAGACCAACATCAGTAATCAAACGTTCAGTACTCATGCCAGAACAGAATATCATCATCATTAGATTGTTTACATCTGTTTGATCTCTGAAGACACTGAATAAGCTATAAAAACACACTTCCACATCAAGCGTAGGACAGAGTGGCGTACTTGTCATTTCTCATAGCACTGCTACCAGAGTCCAGCTTAGATACTTTCAATGCAGGAATATCTGCAGCCAGAGTTACCCACTGATTAGAGAGAGGGAAAAAATGTGCACTTCAGCTTGGAGAATGGGCTCGAGTGCCAGTGAAGCGTTATGCTCAGGATCAACAACACTAATGTAATATTGGTTATATTTCTGAACGTTTAAGTATCACATCTATCAGTTTCGCGCAGCACAGCCATTTATGAGGGAATGATAAAAATGTGTTTTGTCTGATTGGGGTCACTGTTGATTTTATGCTTGTGGACTACGTTGGCATGACATCTATTACTATGTCAATCAGTTTATACAACCTAACTTTACCTTGTCATTAACCCATGCTGGATGCTGCAGAGTCTCAGAATCACAGGTCTCAAGCACTTCTCCATAGACACTCTACCTAACATGACTTGCTCAATAGCTTGATGCCTGTTCAGCTCTGTCAGAAACCTGCCAGAATACGTAAAATGGTTAACAGTGTTAATACCAAAGATTTGCACTTTGTTAAAAGTCTCAGAACTAACCAATACATTAATTAGCCATGTCAAGAGCAATCATTGTTTCCTGTCATGCACATTTCGAGATATTTTCACACAATTGGCTGCAAAACGACACTTTGTCTCGCCAGCATTAGCATATGTGTCTGTTAGGATCTTATATGACAATTGTGCCAGTCAGTTGCCATTGGGCAGTTTTGAGCATATGAAATGTGCATGACTGAGTACAGGGATCTGAAAATGGACAGAGAGGTGTTAATAAAGGTGTTACTGCAAACTGAATGCATAATAGGAGAAATGCATGTGCTTTCTGAGAGGGCGGTGTGGGTGTTATAAGGCAAATACTATGCAGGGAGAGAAAGGTCAAGAATTTTTACTGAACATTTTTAGGTACCTCTGGAATCAGATGAGATTACTCATTGTGTTATGAGGATTGCAACACTCCACGGAAAATTAAATTACGCATATGAGACATTTTATAGTGGCCTGCATAAATAGAAAAGGCAGGATATGAAATACAATTCACCTACTATGTTCTAATAAAGTTCTTTGAAGCCTTCCCAAACTGTTAAATTCATCCTTTTAGCAGTTGGCTCCACGTTCACCATGTACTCTCAATCCACACTCCTCTCTCCAATACAAACCAACAAGTGGGGTGTTTCTGTTTGATTCTGTACTCATCTCATTTGACATGCTTCATGAACCATTTGAGTGGGAAGTCACACATAAAGCTTCAAATGTCATCAGTTGTGTCATCGGAGCCAGACGACACAAGCACTGAGAGAGGGTTTCATCTGAAAAAGCCCTCATTACTCGACACAGACTTCAAAGCTTCGGTACCAGACATAACATCACTGTTTCCCGGTGTCAGTGTAGCTGTTGTTGGTTCTTGTTACCCCTTCCTGCCTTGTGTTTGGACGCTTCATGGTCCCCTTTGGTTGAAGTGTCGTTGTAGTCCAGTCTCAATAAAATCCACTCATTGTCTGTAAGCCACCTAGTGCAGTGTTTCCCAATCTGGTCCTGGGGGACCCAAAGGTGCTTCACCTGGGACCTGCCTCTGGAAACTGGGAGGGAACAAAAACGTGGACTGTCTGTGGGTCCCCCAGGACCAGATTGGGAAACACTAGCCAAATGGATTGTCACTCCCTCCCTCATACCCCAACATGACACTTTGATTTCGACATTTAGATTTCAGTCTATATACTACCCAAAGACCGCTTCCATGTGGCATTTGCCAAGATGAGGGTAAAGTGCACATCAAGCGTGCTGCACTTGGCTTATTGGGAGAACGGGACACCTTTGAATACTTGTACTTAGTCCATGAACATGCACGCAAATGCGACATCGCCGGTGGGTCTCTGCTGCGACCCCAGGTAGTGAAGTGGTTTTGTGATACTGCTGTCAGTTGCACCCAAAATAGCTGAGACAAGTGAGGCAGATGCGAAACGCCCTCGGCATTATTAGTCAAAATTTTCAGATCAGTGGAGCCTTCAGCATGATTTATCAAGAAATCAATACTAGGCGAAAGTCACAAGTTTTGCTTAGGTGTGTCGGCAAGTCTGCTAAACTTCAAGGGTTATTTGTAAGTATCAATAATAAAAGCTAAAGATATCAGCAAAAGGAGTCTTTTTCATTGGCTCACAGTTTTCAGTGAAATGTACAAGTTGTCCATCACCCAACTGCAGTAGATTCACGTATGAATGTTGGCTTCAGTCTCACCACGGGCATGTGCTGGATCTCTACATGACAGGTAAATATACAACAAAGAAACCCTAATCATATCTAATGGGTGTTTATTCCAGATGTAGGTCTACTGTTGATCATGCTGGGAATGATATTCCTGTAGTGTTGTAAGACTTGCAAAAATTACGCTTAATTTTCAGAAGGAATTAATTAAAAAGGGGAAATCAAGAGGGGCGTTAATATGTTCTTTGTTATGAGAAAACAAATAACATGTAAACAGCAAAATCGAAAAAATATTTTTGATTAACCTTCCATGTGTCGACTGTGCTACTAGGAAGTCAAATAATAACCAATGACTAACTACTATATTACTTCTAGAACAGACAAGGTAAAGACCAGACACCCTGGACCAGATCCCATTCTAGTGTCTGATGGTCCGTGAGACCATCGGACAGGGAATACTGTGGAAAGCAGGAAACAATCCAGACCTGGGGCTGCTGACTGAACGGACAGATCCAGACCCAGGTGCATAAATATGGGTTCAGATGTGGAGACCTGGAGAAACCAAGACAAATGGGACTGAAATATAAAATAAGCAAACCAAGGCTTAAACAAGATCCTGGGAGCTAAAGCCCATGGTTTCAGGATTCCTGCTAACCAAGACTACCAACCCAGAAAGAAGATGGCAGCAAATTTGGACAATTTTAATAACTGAACTGAATTTTAATAACTTTAAGCTATTAGTCATATTCTCCCCAAACGAGCTTGATGGACCAAATGGCCTCCTCTTGTTTATACATTTCTTATGTTCTTATATTCCTGTGTTTTTGAACAGAGTCACAAATCTGGAAATGAGATGCTGACAAGCATGTCAGAAACCTAAAAACAAAATGCTAACAGATTAAGAGCACACCCGCAAACCTGAAAACAAGCTCTACACTGTCTCCAGGCAGGCCTACATACCTAAGCAGACATTCGCTCCTCAGTCTGGCTCAGAGAAACATCACACAAAGTTTGCTCAATCCAGTAAATGAGACAGCTGGGCTGGACTAACAAATCATTGATGTATTATTTAATAAAGGGCCAAAAATGGGAATATTCATTAGGGACCAGCAATGGAACAACAAAGATTTCTATGCAAGTACTGAACCCCAAGAGATGTGTTCAAGGAGGGGAATGTTCTGTTTTGCGAGAATGTACATTCAGGGACAACAGAAGCACAAATGGAAGAGCCCAGGATGGGATCAGCACAGGATTAGGGAAGAAGTGGCTAATGGAGATGAGCTGCAAACACTTCAGAGTGTGAATCCTACAGCAGGAGGACAGACTGGTGACTGGGCAGGATGGGGAGGGTCGGGAGACGTTATCCTGGGATTTATTACTGTCGAGGGAACATGACAAAATAACAGCTATGGAAAGAGGGTGGAGTCTGAATTTTAGCCTGCAGGCAGGAAACATGGAGCGATGCGAGCGAGAGTGGCAGAAGGAGGTGACTGCAACGGGGAAGGAGGCTAAGAGCGATTGGGCGGAGCAGCTGATTACCGGATGCAATGTGGGATGGATGGAATCTCTTGTCAAACAGGGTCCTAATGCAAAGCATGAAGCGGTCATGCCAGGAGAGGAAGTAGAAGGCTGGGAAAGGGGCATCGAGAGGATTTGCTGCTGCCAACAAACAGGCAGGCTGCTGAATTCTCAGCCTTTCTTAACGATTCGACACTGAACGATAAACAGTCAAAATCCACGTCTTTGCACCCCAGACAAACTCAAAGCCCCCTATCGTATTCATCCTTAAGTCACACCCTTGATTCCTTCGTCCCTCCCCTGGGCCCTGTGTCACTATCCAGGGAAATAATCGGGCTTTTATTTGACCCCGTGGCCTCCCTCCTCAGGGTAACCATGTTACTGCCATTATTCAACTGAGACACGGTGGCGTGTGCTGACACTAACGCACGCAGCCTGCAGGCAATCAGAGTGCCTGGACGTGGGATACCATCTGCAAACTCAGGCCCCATGCAGGGCAGATCTGATGATTCAGCTGTCTGTAGGCGCCACTCGCAGTATTGCAAGATGCTAGATATATTTTCTAAGTCTGTATTCATGTCTCTATCCATGTTCAAAACCACTTATCCTGTATGACAATGTTTCCCACCTGGTCCATGGGGACCCACATATGGTCCACGTTTTTGCTCCAGTGGGAGCTACCAGGAGGGAACAAAAATGTGGACCGTCTGTGGGTCCCCAATGACAGGATTGGGAAACACTGCTGTACAGGAATATGGTGAATTTGAAGTGTATCCTAGGCAGCACAGGCCACAGGGCACAGGGCACAGGGCAGGGGATGCCCGGCAATATGCCAGTCCATTGCAGGGCATAAATCCTTGAGCAAAGTTTGGCCAATTGCTTTTGGGTGCTGCATGTTATATGGTTACCCCTTACCCCCAAAGCATTTCTTCCGGAATAGAATTTAGTGAAGCATAAAAACGTATAAATCTAAAATATTTAAAATTAATTTACATATTCCCTCAGTTTTTTATAACTGATTCCCCAGACAGGATTGCAGTGATCTGGAGCAGGCTCACATGGGGATACAAAACATCCTAAATATTGCACCAGTTTCACAGTCATATTAACTCACATACCAGGGGGCACTCTAGAGTCCTTGGTTAAACATAACATGTTTGGAGAAACTAAACTTAAGAAAAGAGAAAGGGGTAGCAAGAAGAAACCCAGGCAAGGACACTCCACACATTCCAGGACTGGATTTGAGATGGCCACCCAGCAGCCAGCATGGGTAATGAGATATATTCTCATTGTGTTTTGTCCTTAGGCGTCGCCCCTCCAGGGTTGGATGTTCGAATCCCACCTCCAGCTCTGTGTGTGGAGCTTGCATGTTCCCCCGTGTCGTGTGGCTCTCATCTGGGTACTCGGGTTACCTTCTGCAGTTGGTGAGCTGGCAACCCTGAGTGCTTTCCCAGTGACGGACTGGCATCCCATTCACGGTGTCGCTGCATCCTCCGCTTCCTGGGATAAGCTCCACGCCCTTGGCCCCCCCCCCCAATTGGTTTTCCAGATGTTTGGGCAAAACTCACAAGTAAGCCTGTCAAATATTCCCAAAATCGCTCGACATGCCTTTCCAACGTCATCGGCTCTCTGCTGCGATACTGATCCCGACGATCCCAGAACCATTCTCTGACCCCCTGGCATGCTGGTTTTTCAGCACATCAGTGAGACGAGTCCCTCAGGGTGTCCATCCCATGATTTATGGTTGCAGACCCCCTCATTTCCATCTCACAGCTGAGGTTCTGGGAATCTGCTCCTTCTTAGACAGCATTTCCTCACCTTTCTTCACATGTGGAAGCAATACTAGGTATATATGACAGAAAATGAGACGGGGATCATGCTAGTGCATGAATATTTATGTAGAGTATTACAGTTATGTTTTACATATTTGTGAAGGGATGGAAGTGATATGGCTGGGAGGCAGAGTCAGGGCACCGGAGTGCTGAATTGTTCCACCCGTCTCATTTCAAATCTCATTTCAAAATGTATGCGCTGTCAGTGCCTTGTAAACCCACACCTGAAAAGGACACTGCATCCTGCAAATAAAGATCCCCCTCACCACCAGACACATCTCATCCTCTCTGCTATATTGACATGAGCTCAGAATTCACTTAAACATTGCAGTATTAGTAAGACACAGATTTGACCAGTGAATTTGAGGAAAAGAAATGTAAACTTTTTTACACATCAAGTCAAGGTGGACATAAGAATGCAGATTATCAATTTAAACTCCCCTTGCAAAGAAAGTCATGTGGATTTGGTTACAACGAAGAACCACCCCTCCCCCAATCTCTATGAAGCTTATGGCTCTGTTCCAGGAGCCAAAGTGAAGATTTCCATTGATCACAGTAAAAAACAAACAAAAAAAGATGTGTCAAGTTACCACAGCAACTAGCATAGCATCTCGGGGACAGCATGAGAGCTGTTAGGGATGCGTGAGCGCTGGACATGGGTGATGGTGGGGCGGTCGGAGGCAATTGGGGAGGTATAGCACTAAGTGAGAGTCTATGGTAGCCCCTCCCATCTCAAGAAGTGACATGTACCTGTCATGAATGGACACTACAAGGGAATGACAATCCGTGTGCTGGCAGAGGCTTTATTATAAACAATACAAACAATAACAGGAACTCAGGACCCCAATGGGATCAAATAAGAGCTGAGCAGGAACTATGAGGAGGCATTGGAACAAACTTACGACCTGGGTAAGAACAATGGGTAAGGTACCAAGAAGATCTACACTTGAACTACACAGTAACATATATGACAACCACATGACCCATCTAGGGAGGAAGGGATGGGCAGGCACATATATCACTCACTGATCATGATTAAAAAATCAGAGACAGGTGTAGATGGTTGACACATTTGGCCCGGAACAATTGTGTGACTACAGGATAGCTAGCAACCTCTGCTGGCCAAACAGGAACATGACGAAGGCTGATCATGACAATGTCAGGTCAAGATGTAATCAGCTCATATTACTTATTTTTAAGCAGGACGTTTTAGATTAAAGCCGAGCCGTGAAGCCTTTAGGGGAACCTGAATGTGTTCTTTTCCACCTTTGCCCAGGGTCTCCTGAACTGGCATCTGGGGCTCAACTTTTTCAAATAACCCAGTCGTGCGATCAGTCAATTAATATTACTTGTGGATTTTCTTTAATGCTGATCCTTTGAACCTCTTGCCTGCTTAGACTCAGATATCAGCTGATAAGTGGGCCTCCATGCCCCCATGACCAGGGTCACTATGACAAGATTGTCTGCTAAATATATTAAATGTAAATGTATGAGTGCACTGAGCATTTTAACAGAATAGCACCTACGAGCAATATGACAATGATATAACGCAGAGGTATTGCTGTAACAAATCTTGACAAGATGTGAGCATTTTAACGCCGGTATAACTGTTCCTGTGGGTGTATGTGTGTGTGTGGGTCATGTATATGTTACATTGTTGCTGCCAAATGTCTCCCACAATGTGATATAAACCTGTTATTTTGACCTTGCAAGGACATTTTTCCCACAAGGGGAAACTCAGTTTTATAAAAATCTGTGAATGCAATCAAAAAACTAAAAATGCATTTTGTTTGGTTATTTATCATTAAGGTTAGGGCTGGGTAGGGGTTAAGGTTGTCATAATTGGGATTACAGTTATGCCAATAGAAATGAATGGAGAGTCCCCATAAAGACATCAATAAGTGGCCTGCACATGCGTGTGTGTGTATGCGTGTGCACATCTACATCACTGTGTGATGTTTGTTGCTGTGCAGAATCAGCAGGAAAGAGGCATAGCATGAACTGGAACAAAGCACCACATACAGGTGTAATGAGGTGCTAATGCATTTTGTTGCTCTTTGGCTGCAATTCTGATGAAAACGGCTCCATTATAACTGATAGCAAATGGTAAGTGTTTCAGTGTGAAAATCATAAAACCCTCACAAAAAAAAATCAAACCATTCCCTTCTCTAAAGAGGCTCAAATTTCACATTACCTCCCCACTCTTATTCTGACTAATTATGGCTGTAGTAAAGTTGTTTATGACTGATTAAAATCTCAGTTTACAATTACAAGCCATGCAGGACTGGATTATTCCCGTGGGGACCGTATGGTTAATGACAGGGGAAGTCAAACAAACTGTCACATAGCCCAAAGCTACTGTAAATTAAAAATCAAAACGAAATCCAAAATCTTTGAGCTGTAGTATCTAAACTATTCATTAAAGCATCATACGTGTTATGCTGCATCAACATTGTAACTATATAAATTAAATTGCTCTGAAGTACAGTGGCCTTCGGAAGACACCCCTGTCTTTTTTGCTTGAGTGAGGAAAACACAGTGTACTCATTGGTCTTGCTTGAAAAGAGGATATCAGCTTTGGGCTCCTGCATGGTTGTTTCACCCCGCCTTTGCTAAATTCAGCCTTTTCCACAGCCACAGCAGGCCGTTCTGCGGCACATCAAAAGACAATCGGTCCCTGGGGAACCCGGGAAGGTGCCGTTTACACAATCCCCCTTTGTAGGTCATCACTCACTTTCACATGTGCCTGCTGCGACCAGCCGGCCACGTTATAAATCCCAGCCTTTGTTGCATATGTCAGGAAGTGCATATGGTAGGAATCTCATGTTTACCAAGTCTGCACGTCCTGATTTTGCTGAATTCGCTGTGTCCCTGGATCAGCAAGGGAGGGGCTTGCATTTCACACCATTAACCAATCACAGTCTTCATTGTGTGACATCACCACATTAAGTGTTTTCTGCTAAGAGGTAAGGTGCGCAGATTTGTAAAGTACCCATTTTAATGTGTATGCCTTTTGTTAAGGGAGATTTCATAGATACAATACATAAGGAGCAATGTAAGGGTGCATATTTGTTTATTATTTATTCATTTTATGATGATGATGATGATAATAGAAATGCTTGAACCAGCAACCTTCTAATATCAGACAGAGAGGCTTAGCATACTGAGCCTCAAGCTACCCCCAGCTCGATGGCTGAAAGCCTTGAGTTTGCAAATGAGACCAAATCGGTCCAATATGGTGATGTTATACAATGAAGACTGTGACTGGTTAAAGAAGTGAAATGCAGACCCCTCCCTTGTTGACCCAGGGACATGTCAAATTCTTATTAACTATCAAATATATATTCTGACGTCAGGTATACATTTCCTTACTTATCAGATGCTTTTATTCAAAGTGACATACAGTCGAGAGACCAGGGTCGCCCAGGCCCTTGAACAATTGAGGTAAAGGGCTTTGTTCAAGGGCCAAATGGTGAAATCACTCTTCCGACCACTGTATTTGAACCAGCGACCTTATAATCGCAGCCTGAGGCTTAATCCTCAGAACCAGCACGCTGCCCTGCCCACTCTATCACATTGTTAGTTTCTCATAACATCTGTTTTATTACTTTATCAGTTTTAATAATTGTTTTGATGAAAGTACTCATGTAACTCACGCTGTAGTAAGACATTGCAACTTATACCGTACGTCAAGCATGTGACTCTTATGAGATCCTGGCTTCTGTTGAAATAAACTAGATAATTGGACCCAGCAAATATTTAAAGTATTTTCTGGCAGTGGTGTGGTCTTGTGTTGCCTTTAACTCTAGCATCAGTGGAACAGTCACATTGTATTATTTTTCCAAGTTGGTGAACTTTGGTTTGCACATAAAGCAGACCACAAACATAATCAGGTGATTTAGAAACAGGGCTTCTTCTTTAAAGCATGGGATCATATGATTTAGGGGCAGTAGGGCAATTCAGTAGACAAACACATGTATATATACACACACAAACAAACTGCTATTTATCAGAATGCAGAAGATATGCCTGAAGGTTTCAGCCATAAATTGCAGCTGTAAGACAGGAGAAATTTATTTTGCCATTGAAAGATCAAGGTAGAAAAATTATTTTCATTTCTAGTCTTTAAGACAGGTGGTAGTCAAGGGAAAGTCAAATTGAAAGGGTTTATACACCAAGGTATGTTAGTATCAAGGTTTTAAAATAGAATGGGGTAGCCAGTTGTGAGAGAACAGGATGGCTGATGGTGTGAACATTTTGAAAGGTCAATAACAAGGCATGTTGCGGGGTTTTGGATAAGTGAGTGTGGCCTGGCGGCAGAGTCAGGATGTGGCAGCAATGGTCAAAGTGAGAGATGGTAACAGCTGGCACCAGAAGCTGGTAGACAACACCACAATGTAGGAGAGAGGACATGCTATGTAACTAGGAGGTATGGATCATGGACGCTACACAAGGAGGCTTTGGATGTTATCAAGGTTGGTTTTTTGAGGTGAAATTGAGCTCATGTTTGTCATGACACCTAGGCATGGCGCTGGCGGGAAAGAGGGGAGGCGATCCACTGGTGACTACAGGGTAACAACTGGGGTTTACTGGGGAACCAGGGACACACTGGGAAAACACCAAAACAAAAGGATCACAGGGAATCCAACAGGAACAGAATGATACACGGGCTAGGCTACCACCAGAAACTACCACCGGAAACTACCACCAGAAACTACCACCGGAAACTACCACCGGAAACTACCACCAGAAACTACAATGTTTTCTTGTTCGTGAACTAGGATTTGAGGATTTTGAGCCCAAAAAGCTGCTCAGAGATGGTGTGGAGAAGTAGAATTGAGATAGACTGAAAATAATGTGCGGTACGAAACGTATGTGTCTCTGACTCCAAAGATAAGAATTATCTATTAAAAATAATTGGGACTAAACTGGGATGGTTTTGCATTCTCTGTTATTAATCTCTGATGAAGTATACACTGATGAGGGCCTAGGAATGTCAGGGCCACACTTATGGTACATTATTAAAAAAACACAGAAGCCATCCAGGATAAGAAGTGACTATTGTTAATCTGATTGTGTTTGTATTGTCGAAAAACTGAGGGCATATAATTAGACTTTTACTGGAGAAAGATGTATTGCCAGGGAATCAGGAAGAGACAGTTTGCGGGAAGAGCTACAGGTCTGGTCCACCTGCTCAGTGAAACAGAATATAAAATCATGTGTGGTAAAATTAAGGCCGGAAGACAAAATGGACAGTTTATGATGTTGATTCACACCAACGCCTGTATGCTGAATGCCAACACTCTGAATGTGGGGCTCTGACTTCAGTCTGCCAAGTTTCCCAGCGCTTAAAAAATGCAATAAAGGGGAAATAAACAGTTTTGTGACCCCTGCTGCTCATTTTAAACAAAACAGTTAAAACATAATTAAGTGTTCCTCTGGTATCAGACCAAGAATTTTTTTCCCCGGCTTCGGGACCCTCCACTGCTTGGCTGCCTAACTGTCAGTAGGACAGTCGGAGCACATTTTTCTACTTTCTCTGACAACCAGCTAGTTCATAACACAATGCCATCTAAATTGCACCCCAGAAAAGAGCTAGTCACTCCATGCTGGTCAATAGCAAGACCCTGACAAGTTTCTATAAAGCACTTGTATTCTAGCCAAACTATATGGAATTTTGAACTATTATATAAGCAGTTCCTTAGACTTGAATATTTTACATAAAATCTATATTGTCAAACTGGTGATTTCTTATGGAAAGAAATGTTTGGGTAACTGACATGTCAACATATTCTGACTACTTAAGAATTTGTACCTCTTTGCTCAGTATCTGGTGGAATGTTCCAGCTGCAGTTTTGACTGTGTTTCTGTTATACCTGTGGCCAAATTACCATGCCCTCTTTGGAGATGATGGTGGTCCTCTTAACTGTGCTCCAACACGGATGTACTGTGTCCAAAAAGTGGCAATGTTTAACACCACTGAAATCACACACTTGCAGGAGGCCCCTGTTGGCCACAAACAGTCACTCTGAGCTGTGAACCCTCCCTGGGATTTAGGCTTTTAGTAAGATGGGGGTGACGACACCATGTTTCTTTTGAAAATCTACTTTTAGTTCATCAGATTATGAGTTTCAGTTTACTGTTTTGACTATTTTTTTTTTATTTCTAGTTTATCTGAGTCTCATCCCTGGATGGTTCCTGTCTCCACGCTGGCCTTTATCCCCTATGTTCACCAATCTTCCACACATCCACCATTGCACATCTGGCTCTTACGCCACCTGTACTGCAACAGCCAAAAGCCCCATCGGTTACCTTTCTTCAGCATTGTCAGTTTGAAAACCTGGCAGTTAGGTGAGTTGGTCCAGTTCGGGTAGTGTTTTTGTGGGATATTTTAGTAATAAACCAAATCAGATTAAGTTTCCTGAGACCAGCATAACAGACAGTGTCATACTAGTTACTTTCCCAGATGTGGTGACATTCCCATATTTAATGACTAAAAATAGCATTTATGAACCAGTACCTCAGAAAATAGTAGCAAACAACGGTGATATGTGTGTGATTTGTTGCAGAGGCAGAGAAGTGTATCCCAACTATTGGCGTTAAGCACGGCTTTGAGCTTGGTGAATGGGGGGATACTCCTCCTTAATATGGACTGGCAAGCTTGGTAGAGTTCAAGCAAAACAACAATGATACAAAGTACACAGCAACACAGTAGGGGCAATTTAGCAATTAGTTAGCAATTAACCTGCCCTCCATGTCTTTACCCATAAGGCTTTGCGAAGCAAAATGTACAGTCACTGTTACCTTCTGATAACCCCTCTGCATATTGTCAGTATCAGCAAAACTAACCATACTTCTGGAGATCTCAAATTTGACAATTTGTACAAAACACTGCTAAAATTTCATTTTGAGATTTCAATGGGACAACCAAAGGGTGAACTGCTTGTCTAATAACCTGCATCTTGCACGAGGCATACTTTCCATATCAGCTGTGCAAATGCTTACACTTTTTAGAAATCTTGCATTTTGAGCACGTTCATTAAACAACAGGTATCCGATTCAGGGCTCATTTCAACTGTCAAAAACATCCCCGATACGAACGGAGAGCGAGGCAGCACAAAATGCGCCAGTATAATCAGACGTAAAATTACAAATGTATCATAAAAAGGCGCCATGATACACGCTCGATGTCTGTCCCTCGCTGGGTTTGGCGCCGGGTATCCAGCGCCCCTCCCCGGGCCTTGTAGCAACACGTTATTTTTTCTCGTCTAGTCCTACGCTTCACCGCTAGGGGTCGCATCTGCCTGTCAAATCGCACATGGGCGGGAGGGTGCAAAACACGCCGCAATCAACCATTCACTATCACTGACTAGTCGCAAACAAAAGGTATTTAAAAGAGGAGGGGGGATATTGGGGGCAGCTCGGCTTGCTGTCGTACTCTTGCACTCCACCCTTTCCCACCGGTCAGGCTGTCCGATCAGCCCGGGCGAGCGGCGCTGCCCACGAATAACGGGAGGAGACGGGAGGAGGACCACCGCCGAGACAGAGGAAGAGGGGCTGCGATTGATCGCTTTCCTCCAGTGCGCTGCGGGCTGGGAGCTGATCGAAACGCGTCTGTATCCAGAAGGAGAAGGCTGAAAACGAGGGGAGAGTGCTGACACCATGGAGTAAGTACACACGGAGCCATGACGGACCGCTGTCACGTTCCTCTGACCTGCATGCACCGATGTGGCTTTTTATTCATTTCTTCGGCTCGCCTTACCTTCGGGGAGAGTCTGGCGTCACTCCGCATGCCCGCCCTTTCAGTCAAAATGGCTTAAATTGCATCGCTAAAAATCCATAAAGATGTACAACGGGTCTGCGTAGTTAACTGCAAAAACGCGTCGTAACCATTTTATTTGGCATAGCTTCGTTTTGCCGGTGGCCGTGCCTCGGTGTCTGCATGTCTTCTTAATAATAGTACTGCGGCGATTGCAGCGTAGAGATTGTGTAATATTTCGGGATGCCTTTAGATTTGCACATGGGAGGACGAACGGCAGCCTGTACTGATGACAATGAGACGACGTTGATGCCAGTAAAACCGGGCTGTTTACACCTTGAAAATATAAAACACGATTTTACGTGCATCATCTGTGTTTAATTTATTGCTAGCGGCCCAGTTATTATCAGCACAGCATATTATTATCATCTGTTGGCATGCATCTGCTGAAGCCTAACAGCGCGCCGCCGATAATGTGTGTTATTGATTTAAGGTTCCATGATGCTGCTCCGGCTGATGGCATTAAGATGTACCGCTTGCTGATAATGCCTTACTCCCTGCGAGTAAAAAAACATGTTTCCTGCAAATAGGAGTCATGAGTCCTGTTTATTTCCCCCAGGGTGGATATTTCACTTAGGCAGGAATTAGTGGAGAGATGGGGGCATTATCTGCCCTGAATGGCCGGCCAGTGGGCGTGCATGTGTGCACATTCAGAGCAGGCATTTTCTCATGGGTTGACAGAAATGGGCTCTTCCAACATGGCTGTACAGACTATAGGATGTGCACATTGGATGTGGTTAGGTCATTAAAACATTTTTCTTGCTTTCATTTGCGTTTGCTGTCCTTGTAACTGTCCATATGTAGAATCCATTTACCCATCCGGTATAAGCATTCGTGCAGGTCAAACAAAAAGTAGCATTCCCAAACATTTCCCATTACTATTCAATGGTGTTTTTTTCTGTAGGAATCCCATTGTGTGATGTTAGACCTCTGTACCCTCAAAATGTCACCCACTGCAGCTGTTATATCCTGTAGGGCTGCTTGCCTGCCTTGCCTGCCTCTATCTCCATTTGCTAGTCTTGAGCAAATGTGGCTGCCTTTACTTGGTAACAGTATGCGCTTATTCAGCGCAATTATTGATTAATGCATGAATGTTTGTGTGTGTGTTTTTTTTTCCATTTTGCTCTGCATGTAGTATCGAACAGCATATGTGGGCCAGCAAAGAGGATAGTGGGTAATTTTATGAGGCCGATGTAGAGTGGGGGGCAGTAGGCGGTGTCCAGGGTCAGCTGGAGAATCTGAGTAGAGTTTGCGTTGATGTTTGAACAAGTGGCATGCTTGGGTGTCCGGTTAACTGGGTGATGTAGGGTCAGGTCAGTGTAGATTAGCTTAGGTAATTGATACAAATGCATGGCTTTAATTACTCTCAGATGGATGCAATCTGTTCATGAGTAATTTTTGTTAAGGGAAGAACAACATTCCACCAGTATGTATGCAGAAATTATGGGTCATTGCACAAGCAGTGTGTGGCTCAGTGGATTTGAGGACCTGTAGCTGTGTCTGGAAAGTTGCGGGTTTGAATCCTGTGGCTGTATGTAATCAGTGGGCCCCTGAGCATGGTCCTTTACCCTGTTTAGGGGTGCTGGACTCTTGCAGACCCTGTGCTGTGATTGCAAGCTTGTGTCTTGGGTAAAAGTGTATGCCAAATAAACAAATGAGTAAATGAATAAACAAACAAAAAAATAAATCAGAAATGACCAACTTCCAGTTGTCCATCAAAGTAACCGTGTACCTCTTCAGTCTGAAACATGTGACGGATTGCATTAGTTGATATTGGCTGGGGTGTTTATCTGAAGCAGTGAGCCCATTGAATTGATCATTGAACAGCGGAGTGGAGCACTGGGGTGTGGATTTCTGTGCTTTTGATAATTCCCATTTGCCAGTGACTTTGCTTAAAGCTTCTCTCTCCCTCTTCCATGTTCTGGCGTTCCAGTTAGGCGTGTGATTCTCTTCAGTCCCACACCTTTCTCCCCGGCCCACATTCCCCTTCTCCTTTATGAGATGCTGGATTATTTTTAACAACGTAGCAGCATGCTAAGCGCTAAGGCATGAACGGCCGCCCAAAACAATTAGCACACTCGGGGCTTTTACTGTGAAGCAGGGAAAGGTGAGACGCTGAGGAAAATGGTGCCAGGACATTGCTCTTAATTAACAGTCTTCATTTTGGAGTTGGGCTGCCCTGCAGTCACCCAGGGTTTACAATCCCCTGCCCTGCCTCTCCCCTGCCACTCCTCCCTCCCTACTCCGCCCCCTCATGCCCACCCACCCGCCTCGTGGGTTCTTGGTATGGCTAGACACAGTACTGGCGTGGGAGCCCAAGAGAGGCACCCTCCCGGGACCCCGTGCGTGATGAACCGAAATGCGTTAATAAGCAGCAGGGAGGTGTGGTCTGTTTCAGCCTGCGGGCTTCACAGCTTCACAGTCTTTTACTGAGGATACTGCTTTTTTTACTATTTGAGATATTACCATTTCTGTAGTGGTTGTTTGTTGGTTAAAATGTTTTTTCTAACAGCATCTGTATTCATATTTTAAAGAAGCCTTCTATCAAAAGTTATAGTTCCTATACATGTTTTGCTTCATGAATATCTGTACGGTAGTTGGTGTTTTTAGGAGATTATTTGAAATATAATCTTACTCTGCTTTTGCCCCTCTTGTTGTGTGGCGCTGGATCTGCTCTCCTGGGTGTTTTTTATTGCAGGGGTTGTCTCCATAGAAACCACCCGGACTCTTTCAAGCTATTGCGTTTCTCATGCTTTGAAAAACGGCTTTATGAGGCACATGGCAAGAAGTCGATTCTCAGTGCAGCGTTTACACACAGAGCGGCACCTTTGAACAGCTACTGTGCAGTGCTACTCAAGTCCAATAAGTACGGCTGCAAAGGCCTGTCTTCAAAAACATTGTATTAAACATTGCAGCAATGAAGAGACACAAAGGCTAAAACAATTGTTTAATGGATTCCGTGGTTCTGAATTCTATTTGTTTCTCAGACTGCAAGTGAAAGGATTATAAGGCCTACTAGCGTGGCATACAACAATAAAATGGCTTACATTGGCTGCTTTAGCATGGACATCAACTGACACACAATCTGTAGCTACTGACAAGGATCCTCTGCTACATTTTATCTTATTTTTGATGACAGGTGCATAATTCTGCTCCTTCGATATGTGTGATATAAGTATATTGCATCATGATGATGCTTTAATGCATTTTACGTTAAAATCGCATCTCTGAATGTCTCCTTATGTTACAGCATATGCTAGTTTCTGTGCTGGTGCTCAATCCAGGTAAGATAATTATAAAAGTTGTTATATAAAATTTAAAAGGTTCTTTATGCTGTAATCTAAATGATGGGAACAGTAAACCCATGCAATTTCACCCTCATTTTGGATTTTGAGACAGGCACGGCCATGTTGCCTTCCCTGGGGACAGTTCCTAAGGAGAAAGGTGGTCCTTTGCCATTCTAGCTGAAATTAGACTGTGCTACCTTCCCTGTTTATGGCAGATATATTAAGATTAAGCATGTGAGCGAAGAGGTTTAGGTCCTCCATTCTCCAGATTAAAATAGCTTAGGAGAAGTCTCTGACAGCAGGCATCGGCAGATGGGCTGCATGCGAAAACATGAGTCACAGGCCGGGCATCTTCGACGGTAACGGCGCGGTAGACACGTCCCCAGCCCCTCTCCTCTCTGTCCATCCTTATACCTTTGTAGACACACTGGTCTATTTTAAGAAACGCTTGCCTTTCCTAGGTATATCTAAGAAAACAATGTTGTCCTGAGGTCTTGAATTATCTGCTGGAGTATCAGACTCTGTAGCACTATTCAGTGTCCAGGATTCCTGCCTGCAGCTTGAATCCGTCAGGTGAAAGTAGGAACGAATGTGAGAATTTGAGGACCTTGCTTGGATTCTTAATTTTCAAATGAATATGTCAACTGCTGTGTTTACTGTTTCAGATAAAGGCCAGTCTTACAGCACTTGAAAAACATGTGCAATGCATACAACTAATGGATTTAAAGAAATCCAACACGAATTCCAAGTGTACGTTCCAGAGATTCACTCTCCTCACTCTGTGTAGGGAAGCCAGCTTCTGCTGTTGTGTTTTGTTGGGTGGGGTTGGGGGCAAGGGTGGGGGAATACAGCTTCCTTAATGTTTCCTGTCCCTGATTCTGTGAGAGTTCCAGCTACAGATGTTCAAAGGCCTGGGTTTTGCAGTGCGCTTTATTCGTAAGGTCTGACATCCAGGCTACAGGATTGGGCGAGACTGTTATTGTGATAAAGGAGAATGCTGGGTGTTGGGGAGAGGATGGCTAAGGGGGTTTCCAGCGTCTCTAAAATGTGAAATCAGTTAGATGATTGAAGCCAGAGAACTTCTGTCATCACCAATAGAATTCAACCTGCATGACTCTTCAACTAAGAATAGAAAGTGCCAGGAGTGGCTGCCTCTTCAGATGCTGTTTCCCAGCACTTGTTATTATGAGGGGCCAGCTAGCCTTATCTTTATTTTTCAGAACAAGAGCGAAGTTTTTGTATGTAACAAAGAAGAGAGCTTCCCTTAGTCTAGATGTGAAAACATTAATGTTTAATCGCATTTTTTCTAGCAAGGCACTTCTGACTCCCATTGCACCTTGGACTTTGGGTGACGTTTGACACTTTAACGGTAGGAGAAGTCAGCTGGATCACTTCTCTCGTGCGGTCCTGTGAATGTAAACTCTCGGTCTGGAAGCTGTAGGAGAATGATTCCTTTTGTAGTAAAGGCCCAGCTCTCGAGATTGGGCGGTGCCCCCCTATTCTCTTCTGCACCTTTCAGTCTTGAGCGACGGGCATTTCACAAGCTCCCCATGCAGACTGTTGGTGTTGTTGCACGACTAGATGGGGAGGAAGGTGATTTGGCTGGCGGGACCCCGGACGTTTTGTGTGTATCCTGCATAAATACATCTACAAACCTGTGCACTGTTGGACATGGACTACCACGTGATAGGCGGTGTGTTTTAAAAAAACTACAAAGCTGCCCCTGAGGCTTCCAGACAGGTGTGTCGGGTTGGGGGCATTAATATCTAAATTTGCAGTTAGATTAGAAACTCTGTGTTAGGGCAATAATGCCAAAAAAGGGAAATTTACAGTTAGCCTGTGTCAGCTGGTATAAGAAAATTAGTACAGCCTAAATTTAATGGACTGTTGTGTTTTCCTGCTACTCTTGCAGTTTCACCCTTAATTGGCAAATGTAAGACATTTGCTGTGTTTATAAGTCCTTAAGCTTTGCAGGGAATAGAATGGGCTCTGAAGTGCACTCGGGACAAACTATCATGTGATCATCAGGGCTTTTCGGATGTGCTGGGATGAACTATGTTCATGAAAGCCTATTTCACATGAGCACCGGCCAACCCTGGCCTGCCACAGGATGACTCAGACTGGCCTTGGTGTTCACACTGTGTCCTGATGTTTGGATGGCTTTCCATCGTTTTTAAATTTAATGTGCTGTCTGGTACCTCATTCAAGAAATAAGCGGTCAGCCTGGGGTATCTGAACTTTTCACCCATCATATGATCATCCCTTACTAAGGAGGGAATTAGTCTCCCGTGCAGTTGCCTTTTTGTTTTGAAACCTTCTCCCTGGATTCAAAAGGGTTACTAGAAATATGATAAATAGAAGCATCTAAATCAACAAGGCAGTTAGTTAAATTTTGAAGTCTTATTGATGTCCAAATTATTTGCCTGTGTACTGTGTTTGATCCACTTTTTTCCCTTAATTATTGAGTGACACTGCTTGATATAGTACTGTGTATGAAGTTTGTCCAGTACATGAGAGGAGATAAGTCCTGATTGTATGCAGACCTTTAATTTGCATACAAAGGCTGCGGCTCCGCTAAACCTAACTCATGTGGGCACAATCTTGGTTAAAAAAACATTGCAAGAATTTTTTTGACATCATAGACAACAGCTATTTTTGGCTCGTGTAACATTGTCCCGTCCAACTCTATAGAATCCCTTTACGTGAACAGGAAGCAGACCTTAACGTGTTTTGATTTTTGGGTCTTGTTACAGAGTACGATGGGGGTCTTTGATTCAATTGAACAAATAAACATCCAGATTCGGAAAAGACCATGATACATGATATATACCTAATAAATATATAAAGTCAAAAGGCTATAGCTTCTGTGTAAGGAAACATTAGAAAACGGCTCCATGAAGTGAAATCTGAGATGATAGCATATGCAAACTCTTTATGTATGATGGGGCCCTGGGCTTCATCACTGGACGTGCGCTGCTGCGAGTTTCGGCCCTTGTGTCTTCATCCTGTTGCGCAAACAGGAAGAGACCAAGGAAGCTTGGACGTCAGCGTGGATCCATCGATTCCAGTCGGACGATCAGCCGGATAACCTAAAATGGCAGGGCTGGCAATCGTCCATTTTAATACATGTTAAGTTTTTTTTGCCAGAAGACATTAATACTTCTTTCATTTTTGAGATGGGAATTTTGTTTTTCCCACCAGTGACCTTTACCTGTTGGTTTGAGACTTGCTGTCTGTAATTTAGTTAAAATGCCACTTACAAAAATTGGATGTTTATTTATTCAGTTTTCGCTCCCCGTTTCACCAGCCTTGATGTGGAAGGTGACATTTTCCATAGCTTGCTTGGCTTCTGATGATTTGTTATCTCAACATGGCTCTTTGAACTTTTGAAAGGGTGAGTGAAAAGGTGTCATCCAGCCTGCTGGGGCCTGCTGCTGGACGCATAGATGATTTTACCGGGGGTGCAGGTGGTGTGATTGTACCCCCTACTCGTTAGATGAAAATAGTTGAATACTGTGAAGTTATATTTCATAATGTGGCTTCTGTTGGTCATATTGTAATTGTATTTACTAATTTTTTTTTAACGAATTTACTTTTTTCTATGAATGACTGGTTGGGTTCTCTCATCTTGCACCACTTTGGAGAAAAGCCTTCAGGTGGAGCTCATGTTGCCCTTGGGCACACACTGCTGAGAGTCAGGAGCTTCTCAACAGAAAGGCTGCCCTACACTGAGCCTACACAACACTGGAACAGCTAAACACTGGGGAGCCCTAATACTGGAGCTGAAGTCAGCACTGGAACAGCTAAACATTGGTGCTGTGTCCATCCATTTTCTAACCAGTTTTCTGAAACTGGGAGCCTGAGGCATTGGGCAAAGGAACACCTTGGATGGGATGCCAGAGCATCGATGGCCACACACACACACACACAATGGGCAGTTTAGAGACACCAGTTCACCTAAATGACATGTTTTTGATCTGCAGAAGGACAGCGGAGTACCTGGAGTCAAACTACACAACATTTAAAGAATATGCAAAGTCCATGCAGACTCACACACACATACATTCGTACACTGTGTGTGCTGGATTTCCCACAACTCTATCAGTATGAGACAGCTGCCCTACCCAGTAAGTCATGGTACCACCATACAAGTTGGTAGTTATGAATATAGAGCTCTTTCTCAGTAACATATCTTACGCCTGCTGAAGTATACTGAGAATTGATGCCGACTTGCTGTTTTATATGCATTCTTTTCAGATGATACAATTGTTCCTGAGAGAACGTGGCTGGTTCTGTTATCCTACTCTGGCTACAAAGTGATAAAAGGAGTTTGGAGCTCCCTTTTGGTGATGTTTATGACCCGCAACGGTAGCCCTTACGGTTTAGTGGAGTCTCTGCTTTTCTGTACTGTACCATTATCGGTAACATGGTCTTTCTGCATCAAGAGCTTCAGTTAAAGATTTGTTATGAATAATACCCTAAAGGAGTCACCAGAGAGAGAAACATGATGTAATTTCTACAAGAACCAGAGCTGTAATTTTAATTAATCTCAAGAAACAGTTGACAACATCATTTATGAGGTGTTCTTATTTCCACAAGCTGGTAAAATAAAGTAGGAACTCCTGATTTAATTCAGACACCTCCCAAGGAATAACATCATCACCATTGTAAGAAATAGCCTGTTTAAAGACTATTAAATACAGTCACATGCTTTGGAGTATCTGTTTCAGAATTCCCCTCAGAGTTAACTCGCGAATTGTGTTTTATAGAAGAACTCACACTTTGGATTAACCATCATGGGTTATCCGTCACCAGCTGTGCAGTAGAGTCCATCCCAGTACCAGTGCGATGAAGTGATACAATAGCTATGCATTGTAGTGCTCTTCTTTGATTGACTTTCTTTTGTACTGCTCAGTGTACATGTTTACACCTCAAGGAATGAGCTTGGGCTTGTGTAGTATTTGGAGTAAGTCCAGTGTTGGTGTTTCTTAAATATATCTGTAACAATGTTATAGGAGAAGTGTAGAGTGAGGCCATGGGAATGTCTGAGTATTCATGACGACCACCCCAGGGTACGATGTGTAAATTGGAAATTCCAGGACTAAGCAGAACATTGAGGGATGATTGTAATGGCTGACATTTGAAAGCACAAGTGAGTCAAGTTATCTGTGCACGACAGGTTTGGAAAGGCTGGAACAAACTTCAGTGATTTTTACTGGGAGATCTGATGGAGTTCATCAGCATCGCAGGCCTGCTGTTGCCAACATGTGCTCCCCTTTCATGTATCCACTTAATATTCTCATTCTGTCCCTCCAGTCTCGCCAGCATGCTGGGCCTGCTACCCTATTCTTGTCCTACTCTTCCTTGGTGTGAATTTTAACAGTGGGTCAGTTCAGATTCATCTTGCACTGGTAGCTCTTGGAACAACAAAACGTATTTCCTGTATTATAAACATGCTTTAGCTGATGTTGTCTTTTTGTAATTTTTATTAGTTTCAGACACTGTGTGAGTCTTTTCTGGTGTTGTGGTAACAATAGTGCCTTCATTGTTTTCATACTTCTGTCATGATAGCAGTATGCTGCCATGAGCTGGTGCAGTGATAGTGTCTGAGGGCACCGATAGGATGTGCACATGTGCTGTGTTTGTGTACCCCTTTACTACTGTCTCGTTTCATACACCAGATGGTCCTTCAAAGAGGAGACCCTCAACAACACATTCCACAGAGGGTTGACTGTACTACGCCCAACATTTTGGTGGGGCACACGCTGAGCATGAGATACTCCGTGATGTGTCATGACCCCATCGTGAATTGCATCATTCCAGCAGACACAGAATCCCTGCAGTTGTTCGTGCTCCCTGCAGCGTGCATGTGACCGTGACAGATTTAGGCTGCGGGTGCCATGTGATATGTGATATTTATTTTTGAGAAGTCCAAGCATTGTAGACATGCATTGACTCCACCTGCAGCTGAAAGCCCAAAAGGAGAGTCACGTGAAAATAACAAGGGCTACATTCGAACCACTTGGGCAAAAACGGTAGATTAGATAACACTGCCCATGTTAGTGTGACCCAGTAACCCTGAAAGTAGTTCTGTGCAGCTACCTTGTGCTAAGTTCTGCCGTCTGGCGCACCACCACAGGGAGCAGGAGTCTGTGTGGAGGCCTGGATGGATAATTGTCCTTCCCATAATGCCTTGCAAAGTGTCCTTGGGACTCCATATGCAGTGTGCTTTAGAGACCAGGGGAATGGCTGGCATTACAGACGTGGGTTATTGGTTTACTAAAGATATACAATATACAATATACATTTAATAACTTATAATAGCTAGGGGGGTGGCGCGGTGGTGCAGTGGTTAGCACTGTTACCTCACACCTCTGGGATCAGGGTTCACGTCTCCGCCCGGGTTCCATGTGTGTGGAGTTTGCATGTTCTCCCCGTGTCGTCGTGGGGTGTCCTCCGCGTACTCTGGTTTCCCCCCACGGTCCAAAAACATGCCAAGGCTGATTGGAGTTGCCAAATTGCCCGTAGGTCTGCATGTGTGTGTGAATGGTGTGTGAGTGTGCCCAGCAATTGGGTTGGTGCCCCATCCTGGGTTGTTCCCTGCCTTGTGCCCGCAGCTTATGCGATAGGCTCCGGACCCCCCGCGACCCATATGGAATAAGCGGTTATAGGAAATGGATGGATAATAGCTAGGTTAACCAGGTATGTGACAAGCAGAATTTTCAAATGGCTAAATCAAATAAAAAATAAAAATAGCAGTGTGCTGGATCTTGGTGCCCCTGGATGCAGTGTTATCCCCTTTTCTGCACACCACCCATCTGTAAGTCAGCCAGAATCTCAGAGTTATTCGCTTCGCGTGTCCAAGATGCCCGTCATATTTTCACAGGTGGTGCATGTTAAGAGGCAGGATCTGAGGGGGGTGGTGGGGAGGGGCGGCCTCGCATTCCTCTTTTCCCTTGAGGTGAACCTTCTCCTCTTTCATATGGACACCCAGAGGAGTCCCTGCTCTGTGCTTCTGAGCAGCTGAGTGGTATGAGGGGCCTCCTCGTCTTGTGATAATCTGGAACCTGTTTGCGACACCATAGTGAGTTCCATTTATCTGAAGCCCTGGCCGGCTGCCTCTTCTGCTGATAGCATTTCTGTGGCGCTCCTTTGGTGATGGTAGTTTCCTTCTTAACAGTCAGAGCTATGTATTAATTGAAATGAATGCTTTTTTTTTAAGATTGCCCCCAAAGGAGTAATATATTAGCATGGTTATACAGAGTAAATATTTGTGCTTATCACAAAGATTTTTTTTTGTTGTGTAATGCAAGACATGAACCCAACAGGCAGAGTGCTGCATATAAATATCTGTTAAAAGTGTAAAATGACCCTTTATAAGCGTGGTTAGTCGTTTAATTCACAATGTCACCATGTGACTGTGCCCTGAAGCCATTTCCAAGAAAAAATCTGTAATTTTCATAGGTGAAAACAAAACAGCTGTGAACAGAACCACTGCTTCAAGACAGCATTCTGTCATCCCGCTTTCTGAGCTGCACATGAGTACTGACTCCGTATTTAATAATATTCAGCATAAGTTCCAGGTATATGATTGCCAATCCTGGCTTTGTCTGCATAGTATCTTGTGTTTTTTTTACTCCTTTTCCTTGCCTTCCTTGTCCTTTCTCGTCTCTATCAGTACCACTATGAATCTAAGTGGTTTTTGCAATTGTAGAGTAGTGAAGCATTTGTTTTTTGTTTCCGGTTTAGTTCAGTGCCTAGTCAAAGTCAAAGATAAACGTAGGAACACCATTGCTACCTCGGGAATGAGACACACGTGCTATGTTATGAGGACTTCGGCTCTTAACCGCAAGCTCTCACAGCTGCACTTGCGTTATTGAAATGCAGCTATTTCCAATGCCTGGTTGTGACTGCGAGCTGTATGTTAGCTGATGATGCACCTGCACGTTGGGGTTGGACTCCCTAGGCTGTCTGCATGCTCAGCATCACTGGATTTGATTAGGCAGGAATGCGTTAGTCAAACACTCAAGAGTCAGAAATGCTTGTGAGTTCAACATCCTGCCTGTCATCTCTGAGTTTAGTTAAACGCTCGTGAGTTCACCATTCTTCCTATGTGCGCCTAAATGTACCAGTGGTCAAGTCAAAGGCATCTTGTTGGGTTGATTTCAAATTTCATTTTCAGGAGAGCTGGAACCTTCCTGGGAGACAGGAGCATGGACAAGAACTGCTCTGGGTCTGGATCAGTATGACAGATCCTATGAGCTTATGAACACCTTCCTGTTCATAAACAACACAATTCAGTGTATTCAATGTTCAATTCTGTTGTTTTAATTTAAATGTAGCTGTTTGTGTGTTGCAACGAGAAAAGATGGACTGCTAGTTTTTAGCATGGTTTGGGCGGGCTGTAAGAGGCATACCGGAGAAGAGCCCAGAAATTCAGAGATTTATTTACATTCGGCCATATTGTACTACATTCCAGTTGTGAGCCTCAAAATATTTTAAGAATTCATGAAGTTGGGAAACATGCCCAGGACAAAGGCGGGTTGGGGGCGCTGTATGTATTCCATATGGTATTACCATGAAGCCGTGCTTTTAGACATCTTTTCTGCTTCATCTGAACAGTCAGATGTGAAACATCTGTCCAAATGCCTTCTAAAATTTGGATATGTGTCAGGGTTTGTGTGTGTTAAAGCGAAAAACAACCATGTCTGAGGAAATACAGTTAATTGATGGCGATACAGAATTTCACGCATTGGGTAGTACTGGTGCCTCAAACGTCCAGGGCTGAGGGTTCGAGTCCCAAACCTTCCACAGTATGTGGAGTTACCCTTCCTTTCGCTTTGTGGGTGTTCTTGGTGTCCCTGACAGTAAGGCTAAGCTATTCGGTGTCTCTAAATTATCCATAGAGCATGATTGGAGTTGGATAATGGATGGCAATTCCATCAATTTAGTCAAGGTGGAACAGGTTCAGTCTCTATACATTAGGATCTCTATGATAAACCTGATCCCTGTATTGAGGACTTTTATCTGGAATATATTTGTTTCCTATAATCAACATTATAAGCAACTTATTGATGAGTATTGTGGCCCTTGCGATGTGACAATTGCATGTGCATAACATGCAATGAAAGTATTAACATTACATATCAGGCAGGCCTAGGACTGTGGGCAGCACAGTAGGTAGCAGTGTTGCTGCACACCGCTGCCTGGTATGTGTGAAGCTTGCATGTTCACCCTGCATGTGCAGCGGGTCCTCTGGTTCCGTCCCACTGTCCAACGAAATGCAACTTAAGTGAACTGGAAGTACCTAAATTGACTGTGTGTGTGAGTGAGTGAGTACCCAGCAATGGGCTGGTTCCCAATCTGGGGTTCCTGCCTCACAGCAATTGCAATAAATATTATTATTATTATTATATTATATTGTATTATATTGTATTGTATTGTATTATATTACGTTATATTATATACAAACAATTAATCCTCAAATTCATCGTTAGATTACTTTATTATTAATATCGGTGATAGAGACAGCCCTAGCTGAATCAAATCAATTTATTAGAGATTGACTATACTACTGTTTAGATATAAAGTGCTTATACTGGTTTTATTTCATGATTGAATATTCAGGGTGTGTCAGATATCCTCGGCTAACCCCTCCACGGTGGGGGAGTCTAGGGGTAGTGAGTTTAGCCCCCTTGCAGGTGTAACAAGTCCCGTTCCTCCTCGGTGGAGCGCTGACTCTCTCTCTCTCTGTCTCTCCCCGGGCAGGAAGTCCGAAGCGGTTTTGCACCAGGAGAGACTGCAGGCCATAGCGGTGAGTAAGATACCTACCCTGCAACACTCGTCTACACAGCCATTCTGCGTTAGATGAAGAGGTGGCCAGCTTAGCGTAGTAAGACGTTGCCCTCTGGAATTTAAACAGTCTCAGGCAATAGGCCACATTTTATATTTATGTGACCAGCCACTGGTGTCTAGCCTCCATTACTGCAGGAAGTGATTCCCACCATAGGCAGCGTGGCTCTCAGTACCACCCAGATGTTCCACGTGACCCCAGTGCCCCCCCACCCCACCCCCACCTCATCAACACACAAACACCATCTGGATTCTCACTTGTTACTTCAAAGACCCAAACCTTCTGCACTCTGCCATTGTGACCCAGTTCCCCCTGCCCTGTCCACACACTCCTTCAGCTTGTGATCATTCCAGAGGAAAGGAGCACAGTGAGGTAATGTGCTCTCTAATGCATCCATCGATCCAAAGGCGCACACACACAGACGCACAGACAGAATGCTGCGCAGCCACACCCACCTCCAGGAACCAGCTTCCTCGCCACAGCTAATGGAGTCTTCATCCAGCCTCTGAGCACTTACTCTCTCCATTTTCTGTGTGCGCTCCCTTAAACCCTGCCAGTTCTCCTCCATTCATCCCTAAATCATCATCTTCTCCCACTTTTTGCCTTCCTGCCCTCTGTGTCACTCTGCACTTTCTTCTGCCCAATTATATTTTAAAGCCGATCCCAGCTTCTACACCCGGACAGCACAGTAGTACTGGACAAGGTCTAAATTGGCACAAAAACCAAGAAATCCTTACTGAGACACGCCCCAGTAAACCCAGTTGAAGTTTTATGGAGCGCATAAATAAAAAAATAAAAAGGGCTGGGTCCAGCATGGCTGACTGCAACGGTGCACTGGGTGTTTGTTCCTTGATGCCTTACTCTCTAAGACAGCCAAGGTACTTTATGTGGCGAATTTGATTAGCAAAAGCTAACAGATGGGACTCCTGATTCTGGCAGAGGATGTCGGTCCCAATTGTCTGCTCTAGCCTGGAGCTGCTATACTGCTGTATCAACGGAAGACACATTAGATAGCCTAGCAACATGGACAAATAGGGGTGTCTGCATTTTAATGACCGTATTTTTTGTTTTGAGAGATCTCTTCATTCTGTTTTTCTTTGAATATACAGTGCCAGTGAAAAGTCTGGACACGCCTGCTTTAGATGCTACATTATTCTCCTTCTAGTAAAAGACCTCAAGGCAATGAAGTAATACAAATCTGATCTCAATGACCAAGTTCAACATCTCTATTTAGACACTTCAAAATGGCCCCCTTTTGCTTCGATAACATCATTGCAGACTCCTAGCATTCGTTCAGCCGGCTTCCAGATGTAGCCACCTGGAATGCTTCTCCAACTGCCCTGAAGGACTTTCCACAACTTCTGGGCCCAAGTTGGCTGCCTTGCTCTTACTCTTCAGTCCAACTCATCCCAAAGCAGCTCTATAGGGTTTTGGTCAGGGGATTGTGGGGGCCGGGTCATCTGTCACAACACTCAAGGTATGTAGGGTCATTATCTAGTTGAAAAACGAATGATTTTAAGTAGGTATGTCTAGATATGACTGATACTATATATCCATTTGAACCCACAATGTAATATATACCTGACCAAACACACACCCGCACACACACACATACAGAAGGGCTGGTGTAAACCTCGGGGATGTGAGGCACAGTCCCGCTCTATGCACTAATTTATCTAATTTGTCCATTTGGGATCTTAAAAATGCATTTCTGAGCATGTCTTTCTTGTGGCTCAGTCCTTGACCGTGGGGTAAGTACCCCACCGGGCACTTATCAGAAGCACATCCACCTGCGTCTTCGCTTGCACGCGCCCTGTCTGCGTCCCCGGCTGACCTCAGGTCCCATTACCGTCCCGCAGGAGAAGAGGAAGAGACAGACGGAGATTGAGAACAAAAGGAGGCAGCTGGAGGATGACCGCCGACAGCTCCAGCACCTCAAGGTAGTGCCGGCCGTCACGTGTGCAGGGGTGGCCCTCCGCCCATTCTGAGTGCAGCTGCTCTCAGCTCCTATGCATTATGAATGATAATAGGTCCACTGCGTAAAGAAGTGGTACGTCTTCAGTCTTAATGTGATAAGTGAGTGGATGATACAGAAACTTCTGGTAGGTGTACAATGGCACCAACAATTAACGGCTATCGGGGATTTCTCATCGATTTAATCAGTTTTATTTTATTTGTATAATATTTAACCTGATAAATTGTGATTTGTCTGTGCTGTGTCAGTGGCAGGCAGGAACCTGCAAGAGTCATGACTTTAAGTGCACAGTGGGGGGGGGCTGCAAATGGCGGGGGGCTGTTAAGGGACATGTCCCCCAGGAAGGTGGAGAGCTGGTCGGGGGCCTACCTGCTGGAGATGTGTAGTTTTTTTGGGGGTGCAGGGGGGGCGAGACAGGAGCTGGGCAGGAGTGAGACCATGCTGTATGGAAGTGTGGAAGAGCTAGTGTTCCACGTCGCCCCCTGCTGGTATGAGCAGCAACAACCTCTATAAGGCAAATGCAGCTATAGAGCTTATTATATTAAAACCTGTTTGCACACAGGTGTCATGGCAATGTGTTTATCAGCAGCAGGTGGCAGTGCAGAAATGGGCGGGTGGGAGACCATGCTGACGCCGCGAGGCACATGGACGCAGCGTCCTCGTTATGGCTGGAGACAGCCGTAAATCGCGCGAGAGAAATGGCCTGAGAGAAGGAGGCATTGTGGAAACGCGGACCACACATCCTGGAGAGGACCGTGCTGGCAGCAGCCCGCCAGACAGAGATAAGGTCCAAGAGCGGCCGTCCTCGTCAGCGGTTTCCATGGAAGCTCACTGGAGGCCCAGCAGAGCGCGGCCAGAGAGGACAGGCGGGGGGGGCCTTCAAGACAGAGAGCCAATGTGGTGGCCTTTAGCTGTGCTGGACAGCACCCCCCCCCCTCCCCAAATCGCTCTTGCAGCTACACCAGTGGTGGGAAAAGAGAAGCAGGAGACAGTCAGCATGTGTCAGGGAGACAAACCTGCCTGTCAGGAAGCCGACAGCTTCCTTTTGCAGCCATGTAATTAATGTAATTAGAAGGAGCTGCCGCAAAACCCTGTTGTTGCCGAAGTGACAGTGGAGAGCGGTGCAGCCTAACCTGCGGATGGCGAAAGGTTGCCAAAACCGCCTGGCTGAAAAGTGTATAGCCTGTCCATCTGACTGTGTGGGGTTCTGTCACCCTTACAGTAGTCGATTTGTAAAATTTCGCGCCGTTTCCCGCATGGAGCCCTGGAGGGCTGGGGTCACTGCGGTGCATTCTGCAGGAACGCGTGGCCCTGTGGCGCTTTGTCTTGCTTCCTATTGTCCCCCGCTTGAAACGCAGAAGCGGTACGGACAATCGGCGAGCAGTGCACACCGCACATCGCCGGGGACGGCCTGCCGGGCTTCCGTCCTCTCGATCTTCCTGTCTCCATTGTGTTGTGTGTGTGTGGAAGGGAGTCGGCGCGCTGGGATGTTGTGCACCCTGTCGCTGTGCCGGCAGACACTCCTAGCTACATCTCCCCTGGGTTTGGGAAGGGAGGGAATGGGGGGTTGGGGGTGGGGGTGTGTGTGAAGAGAGCCAGAAATGAGATGAGATAAAATGCTCCTTCGTTGAGGGAATATAAAATTCACTGTAGTATATTTGGTCTTATTAAATATGCATGCAGTCATATAATTTTATTAGCCTTTTGTGGGGTGCAGGTATTTCTGGAAATTGATTGGTTACCTCCCAGCACGTTCACCCCTTCGCCTGGATCCCCACTGATGCACACCCCCCCCCCCCCCCACCGAGACAGCCCCCAGGGGAGTGAAGGAGCGAGGCGTGCAGCCTGTGTCAGACGAACAAGGACACGGGAAAAGTCAGGAAGTGTACAGGGCTGCCACGTCAGACACGGCTGGATGGCCATGCCCCAGGAGGGGACGATAAAAATGGACATTAAATGTTATATAGTGTGCTGAAAGCAGCAACCCTACAAGAAGTATATTTCATGTTTCGCTTGTTTGTTATTGATGTTATTTGTGATTTACAGGGAGAGATGTGCCTGCAGAGATCTGTCATCTTTGGATGATCAGGCTCTCACTTTGTCATTCCCCAGACATATCGGCAGGGGGCCATAAGCAGACCTTAAACAGTCCAAACATCTGTATTTCACATGCTGATTTCACAATAAGTCACCCTGTGGCTGATTATGACGCTCGCTTTTGTGTCCCGGTCTGACCCCATGCTGCTAAAGACCCCGTCCTTGTCCCTCCATGGTCACTTTTGTAAAGATTGGATGCCCCTTGTCTCTAAAAGCCACTTTTGCCACGTGTACGAACTGGGTGAAGCTTTTAACTGAAGGAGGCTTCGATTGCCTGCTTATCATTTTCGCTGATGCGGCCCATGTTAGAATTTGCTGGTTTGATTACAGGAAGGCACAGCTGCTTTCTCCGGAGGTTATATTCCTCATTTTCCCTGGAGCCACCCCCCCCCCCCCCGAACAGTCTCGCAAATGCACTTGTGTTAGACAGCAATGTGGCCCCGTCCTCCCACACCCGTCATGCTTTTTGTGTAGCGCCAAGGGTCGGTGGGCACTATGCCCAGACTGGAGCTGCAGCCTGCTGGTCGGCATGGGGGATGGCGAGTGGGGCTGTCGGCCGGACCACACGTGCCGGGCCTGTCCGCGGGAAGGGCGAGGCAGAGGGGCGCGGCTCTAGGGTGCGTCAGGAAAATGAACGACACAGGCTGGGGTCACATGCTTCAGTTCATCGCTAATTAACAAGATTATTTAAGCGTGGAGAGATCTGTGTCACGTCCACTGCATCAGAGGCTCTGGAGAGAGGAGGTTCTGTTTAATAGTAATGTGTCCCTTTGTTTCCTTAAAAGCCCACTGTCAGAAAAACAGGTTTGCTTTAAATTTAGGCTAAACATATTTTATGCATGAATATTTATTGACTTGTTTAAAAAGAAAATCCATGTTTTGTATGCGTAGAATATAGGACATTTTGCCCATGTGCTGAAGTATGGCATAATTAGGAAAGAGTTGTGCTGAAGTACATTTTGTCCATGAAGTTGTCCATCAATTCTTCCATCTGTCTTCCAACCGCTTAGCCCAGTCAGGGTCAGGGGGGCCCTGGAGCCTATCCCAGGCAGCCTAGGGCACAAGGCTGGTGTACGCCAAGATAGGATTTCAGTGAAGATGTGAATGTAGCAATTATCATTCAGTTTATATTGCTCACTGATCTTATATTTTGTTTTTGGTATAAACATTATTCCTTTAGTAAAAAAAATGAATGAACTGTGGCATTGAAATGATGATGGCAGCGTTTCTCTGTCACTGAGCCAGACATCACTTGGCGATGGTCTGTATCAAACTGTATTTAGCTCCAGCGCTGCTTTATTCATCATTGCACCTTCCCTGTAATAAGCCTCTGCTTGTTATTCCAGTTTGATTCAAATCCATATGGCTCCACGTGTATTTTCTCCCGGCCAGCGGCATGGCAAGGCTTACAGAACTTTACAGTTTAGGAGACACGGGACTGAATGCATAAATGCTACTGAACACACCCGCTTTTGGCTTTTGTACCTCGTGCAGTCAAAGGCTCTGCGGGAGAGATGGCTGCTGGATGGAGCGCCCTCTGCTGGCTCGGAGGAGGATGAAGCAAAGAGACAACTTCAGGAGGATGAGGCCAAGACCAAGGGTCTGGAGGAGACTATTCTAAGGTCAAGTAAAGAAAGCAGTATTTAACAGAATACAGTAATATTTTTGTTTTGATGCCAACATGCCTCGTGCCTAGTTATGAGTCCCTGGAATTGCTCTCCAACTTTCTCAGTTGTTCAAAATCCAGAACTACAATTTGGTAAGATGCTCATCCATAAATCTGTGCAGAATAGGTGTGGTGGTGCGGCCCCCTTCTCGCCTCATGTCTTTTCTGCCAACGGCAAGCTGTGGCCATAGTCCTCCACCTGGCTGCCACGGGCTGCACATGCTTCAGTCCCGATTAAATTCCTCAGTGGCAGCTGGCAGGTTGTGGCTGCCACTCTGCTTGGAAAACTGGGGCAGATCCGGTGCATCGGTGTCTAAATATCTCTAATTAGGCTGGGAGGCCAAGCAGAGTAAAGTGTTTGGTCATGTGGTCAGGTTACCTGGCAAGGTGCTTAACCTGAATCACTGTAGTGTAATAACACATTGTGTGGTTTGTGTGGAAAATGTGGGATTTGTGCATCGCTTTAGGCCAAACTGCTAGAAGACAATTAGACACATAGGGTCACCTATAATAGACATTTTCGTGTAGGGTTATTTGTGGTTTATAAACTGATAAATGTTTCTATGCCGGATAAGTGTAAGGAGGATGACTGGATGGATGTTCCTGCTCCCATCTCTCACAGGCTGGAGCTGGAGCTGGAGGAACTGGAAACTGGAGTTTCAGCAACATCCACCAAAGAGAACTTATCAGATGTGGGCAAGGAGGAAGACAGGAAAACAGATGACAACAAGGTGAGCCCTCACCAGGGGCACCGCCCCCTCCAGCGAGTCACGAGTCAGTTTTTGAAACTTGAAATGGCACCCAAAATACTGTTGCAAAGCGTTGGGGGAAATTTCTGAGCCATTCCTACTTCATTTCCCCAGACATGAGACTCGGGGCTCCTGGTACGTGGCCCCAGGGCCATATTTGGCTCACATGACACCTTCTTTTGGCCCACAAACATTCCATAAATTCATTCAGGGAGTATAAATAATGTAACACCAATATGCTGAAGGCTCTGGACCCTTCCCTCCTCCCCCTTCCCAGTTCCCCCGGGCCATGGGCGTCACATGAATTAAATAAATAGCCTGTGCCAGAATATATTAGAGAATCCAGCTGTGCCGGCTGCCCAAACCACAGCTTCACTCGGAGCAAAATGGAGTTTTGCAGTCAAGCCCATCGTTAACATCAGCAGCATAGTGTAAAGCACTGAAAGTTAAAGGTGGCCATATACTTCACATGGAATCAATGTTGCTTTAGCGACACAAAGTTATATGAGCCATATTCACTGCAGGGTTCCCCAACTTTTTCATTTGTTCTGATCCCGCCCACTGTCCACGATTGGCTGACATAAATTTGACGCTGCGGGATTGGCCAGCAGGACTAATTATGCTTGCAGTTACCAGCATGCTTTGCACCGCACCACACCTTAAATATTGTAAAGTAATGTATATAGGTGTATTTCTGTTGAAAGTAAGTGTCGTAACCGTGTAATGCTTGCCATGGAATGTGTATGTTTCATTAGCATGCAGCTGTGAGGGTCATGTAAATTGCTGGCTTTTCTGTCTGTGCCACTGCTAGCATTAAGCCAATAGTAGTTGTTATTAAAGAGAGCAACTTCCATTTTAAAAGCTGTAATCTCCTATATTCAAACAAATTGCGTACGCGCCTGCTGCATTGAAAACATTCTGCTCCCTCTAGGGTTGTGGCATAACATAGAAGGAAAAAGGTAACATCGTCGTCTTAAGTATGTGACACATTGTTCTCGATTTCGCTTTATCCAGACGTCGTTCAGAGTATGCGGCCACCTTAAAGAAAGACCCCAGCCAAGCAATGAGGCTGGCCTCCACCCAGCAGTCAGTCCACCAGTAACTAATCATCCAGAAAGGGTCAATTCACCAGCCCTTAAGGCATACGGTGGGCTAGGATGTATGGGAATTTGTTCAGACCATAATGAGCCACCCTTAACCTCTCACTGATCAATACAATCACATACAAACGATGGCTCGGAGTGACTAATTCCACATCAAACATCCCCGCGACCCTGACCAGGATAAGAGGTTGGAAGATGGACGGATGGTTGGATGGAGTTCTGTGGCATGATGTCGGCTTCCCGAAGAGGCTCGGCGAAACCAGTGTATCCCTGGCGTGTGAAAGGACGTCACGTCACCATCTTAACATTACACGACAACCCATATCGTAAAGGCCGACTAGACCTGCTGCGGGGACCCGGTCCCAAGCGGAGATGGGCACCAGATTCGGAACTGCTGCCGGCAGGGGGCTTTTCAGTGGTTTGACGGGCTGCTCTGTGTGACCCATTTTCCGAAAGTGCCTTAGCAACGGACTGAAATGTTGTCTTCCCCCTCACTCGCTCTGACAGCTGCATTTTGACTGCTCTTTCTTCACTTGTCAATATCCGCTTCTGCTGCTCTCCCTCCGGCACTCCGCCCTTTTTGCTGCTTCTCCTGCGGCATTTTCAGCAAATATCAGCAAAAATCTTTGCGACTGAACTTAAAAGTGTACAAAAAAAGTGTTTTTCAAAGTTGTATTCACAGGGGTTCAGAGTTTACTGTATGCATACACATTTCTGAAGAAATGATGTAAATGTACCTATGTGAGTAGTATTAAAGATAAGCCCATTACATTGTGTTTTATTTGGCAAAGTTGTGTGGTACACAGCTTAACGTCATGCATTTCAAATTTTCCTTTTTCTTTTCAGGCTCCTGCAGGCTCTGTCAAAGGTAAGACCTTTCCGGAATCTTCAGCACGTTTTTCTTGTCTCATTCTTGGGTCTCTTGTCAGCATTCTGCCTGAATGCTTAGCAGGTGCGCACTGTTCTCCCTTGTGTTCCAATTCCTATACCTACTATCTACCTCTGCCATAGCCATGATCCCTAACCACATGGCTTACCCTACCCCTAACCATTCTCTAGTCTTAACTTTACTCCTACCAGTATCCCTACCACTACGCCTATGCTTACCTCTACAACTAATCCTACTCCTTAACGTAACCAAAATCCTAACCCTAACCTACCCCAAATCCAAATTCTAAACCTACCTCTACACCACTATTCCACCTCTAACCCTATTACTTCTCCTAACCATAATCCTGTCCATAGCTTCAACCCTACCCTACCACTGACTTGATTTCTAACCCCACTCCTATCATTACCTAAACCTGACCTTACCCCGACACCTAACCCTAATCCGAATCCCTGATCCTGATGCTGTCCCAGTTGTATTTCAGGCCCAGTTCCCATTACAGCTTTCATATGCATTTTGAGGTTAATGTTGATGTTTTTGTGATCACCAGATCACCTCTGTTGCATTAGCCAGTTAAAAGGCATCGTCATGCCAACAAGCAATTTATAAAATACAAGTAAAAGACCTTTAATAGTTAGTTTTTCCATAGTTTTTTTTTTTTTGAATATGTTGTTAATGCCTCTGTTTTTAATTAAACCAAGATTGATATTTTGAGTTTTCCCATAATAAATAAATTCTTTTGGTGACTGATATAGAATGTATCAAAACAAAATTGTTGTGAACATTTAAAGCTATTTTGTAGTAAAACAGAAAATGAAACACACACTAATGTGAGGAATATCTGAAAACAGTGTAACCCAAAGAAAATAGTGATATTGGACACATTTATTTACAAAGATGATAAAAATGTACTCAGAAAACATATGCTGTAGCTAGTGGAAAAAGGTTGGAGACTCTAAGCCAGACCCAGCCAATCAGGTCCCAGTGTGTCCAATGCTGTCAATACCGTATGGAAGTGAGGTAGCCTGGTGTAAATATGAATATGTGAGGGAAATGGTCACATCATTGTAAGTAATCACGCAAATTCACACCGGGGGGTAGTTCAGCATTCATTTCGGGAGGGAAAGTCAGGTAATGGTCATCATTCACATTTCTCACGCAATTCCACGTGTTATTCTTTTTGCCGATGTCCCTGTGGTTTGCTTTTGTTTTCCATAATCCTGGGCCAGGGGTTCCTCAATGTTCACATGGTGTTCAACATCCAGGTGCTGTGGTTCATTCCTAAAGCTTTGTGCTCTTTCACTCTGTTCCTGCTCTGGCCTTGCCCCAAATAAAATTTGGGTCTTTTCCAAAACAACATGTCACATGGTTCTGTTAGCTGACCTGCCCAGGCTTCCTCCATCTGGTTCAGGGAGACCAACTCCTCGTGCTTCTCATATTGCCCATTGGCAGCACGTTTCCTTGCATCATCATCTCGGAAGGCACCTTTAGAGGCTGTAGATGACTGCTGTGGCCTGTATGATGTTGCTCTGCGCAACCACGCTTTCTCATGGAATGAGTGAACACAGACTCCGCTTGGAAGCTGTGTTCTCTACTCTCATGGAACGAAATGGATCTTTTCTTGTCCCTCTGGGGGTGTGACTAGTCACTCTGGGGTGTGGAATGGCTTGAACTTCAGTGAGGAACATCACAAGGAGCATTTTGATGGCCAATCAAGTCACACAACGTTCTTCTTGTACTCAAAGCACCACTGGACCAGCAACAGGACGTTGCCTGGTGTTGTAAATGAATTATCTAGGTAGACCCTGTCTGAGAAGTTCTGTTAATATTGTTGTCTTAGTGAGCTTAGAGCTTAGCCTGCTTAGTGCCGTTCTTCTGCTCTGCTTCCTAGATAGGTAGGTTACACCTCATTGGTCCCCAGGGGGAAGTTACTTGCTAGATAGGACTCCATTCTCTGCATCTTGATTGTAGAGTATGCACTTCAGCCCACTGTTGCACTTTAAAGTTTGTTTCTCTCTACATCCAGTGTTGATGTCATTTTTAGCCTGTTTCTGGTGACAGCAATCGCTAGCCTTGCCATAACGTGCGCCATCATTGCTGACATTTGGAAACAATTTACAGTTGCTCACAATACTCATCCATTGCACAGCTATTTTATGTGTATGATAAGAGACCAGCATATTTTGCTCATTATTCACTTAGCATGTAGTCAATGTGACCTTACCATTTATTTGTCCACTATGAGACGTTTCTGTATGATTTATACGAACTAAGTAAAAACAGAACAATCCTGACCTTAGTTTACGGGAATCCCTGGGGGAAGGCGATGTTTATCCCAAAGCTTTACATCCTGCAGTGTGCAGTAATGGGAAATGGATGAGGTAGGGAGGCTCACTGGAGGTTCTCAAGGGGTCACAGGAGCCGCAGGCTGGAGGGCTTTGTAGCTGCAGGGAATGTCTGATACAACCGACATCCTGGATGTAGAGAAACATCTCGATGTGCCGCTAGGTTACCACACTCCCTTTGTGCCCTGGCTGCACGTGCTGGGCTGGTGCTCTTTGTATCACTCTTTCTTCCTTCCTGCCCACCCCGCCTCCTTATTCCTTGACCATTTTAGAGGTCAAAATTCACAACCGTTCACGTCTGGATATGTCCGGAAGTTCCTCAGATATGATCAAAACAGGTGAGTCTCTGCAGCCTGTGCTTCAGTGGAAATCCTGCCCTCTGTAAAAAGATTTTTTCAGTATCTCTTTTTCCTTTCATTTCATTTAATATTTGCAGCCTTGTGGGCCATAAAATGCCATTAAATTTGAGTTGTGCGCTTGGCCGATACGAGCCCAGTGTTTTTCTGTTGCGTGTGTTAAATATCACTGTACTGTGTCATAATTTTATATGAGATTTTTGCTATAATTTTTTTCTGTGAGGATTGATGTTTTCTCCAGTTGAATGTTTAGAGGCATGTACAGTCTGTGCTTTTATATATATATTTTAAGTTCAATCTCAAGCGCCCGTGCCTAGAAGGGCGAACAGCACAATACTCCCATTAACAGGATCTTATATTAGTGGCAAACTGTTTTCAGACTGAGTTATTTAATAGTTATTCCCTGAATCATTAATCGAATCTAAGATTTTGGCAAAAAAAACTAGCACTTATTAAGTTACCCTTAGCTGTATGACTTTTCTCGTATATCTGATCATTAGGATTTAGTGTGTCATAATTCTGCCTTTCTAATACGATTACAACTGACATCCCATAATTACACTTATCTCGTGATGCAGAATTTCTTTCTCATAATGAAGACTTATTATGTCAAAATTAGGACATACCGTCTCATAATTAACAATCAGTGTGTCATAATTACAACTCTTTCCTAATTATGTCATCACTGTGATGCTTATATAATTGAAATATTTCAAAATTTATTAATTGTTTTTCCGAATTATTTGTGAAAAATTCCACTAACCTAATATGGCCACAGGCAGAAGAAATAACGTGATAGATAAAATGTAACAGATTATTTTTGCAATGAGGCTTTTTTGTGAAATGATCTAGAAGAATTGATAATTAACAAATACAAACGGTACATCACTCAGAAGTCACATCATAAAAACAGTAATGAATAGTCAATAGTATATATAATAATATAGAATTATGACATTATTAATATGTTATATTTCCATTCCTGTACGCATTTATTTGTTTTTTTTTTACTAAATACTGCAGTATCTGTTGCAATGTATGCAGTTGCCTCTTATGTACTGTATTTGTCTACCTGATTTGACCTTTAATTTTTGTTCTGTCTCTCTGTCTAGATTTCCAAAACACCCTGCCTTACTGCATGCATGTGTCTTTGTGTCTAAACCCACGTTGTTTAGCTTAAAAGACATGTATATGAAAATATAAAGGCTTGTCCTGCTGGTCACATTTGTATATAGATTATGAACCAAACGATATTATTAAGGGTACTGTATATTACAGTACCATATATATATATCCAGATCGCAGATTTGCTGTTGCTATGACAACAGAAATATTGCCTGGCTGTGCTGTGCCCTCCTATGCATTGTTGCCATGGCAGCCGTGAGCTCATTGTACGTACTAACTACAAAGAAATCCTTTCAAATTTGTTTCAAAATTGTAACGGTAAGTTACCAGTGGATTACCTGGTGATGATTTTATTTGCTCCAGTTTGTGCATGGGTCATTGTACCTGTGTTGACAATGTAATAGTACCCTTATTATATATAAAAAACTAAATCAAATCCATACCTCATTGAACCAATGATCTAGACCAAAAATTGTCAGCAGGTATAAATTAGTGGTATTATTTTCTAGGGCCTGTCAAGGGAAAGCTGCCCTGCCAGATTATTAGGATGTACGCAGTGTGATGTCTTTGCAATGTTGTGGGTTTATTGGCTGACTACCTAAGGAGAGTGTGACTGCATGCTGATAGATGACCTACGGGGAGCATCTACGGGAACCTAACGTATCCTCTCGTTGACGCCCAGCGACGTACTCGGTCGAGATCACCATTGAAAGGGACAGGCTCACGGGCGAGACTAAAGTGTTATCCACCAACACACTCCTGCCGAAAGACCTCACTCACCAGGGGGTCAAGGTGTATGAGGATGACCAGAAAGGTGACTCTGATGTAGTCTGCAGCGGAGAATCACGTGGGCAGAAACCCATCCTGCGCAGTCCCTGTGCTTTACGAGAAGTGCTAGCCACACTGGCAGATGGGCATCGGTCGAAACAGCAGCCCTTTACAGTGCAGGATTTGCACATCCATGCCTGAGCCACGAGGGTAGAGTGGAAACCCTACAACACCAGAAAGACCATCACGAATAAGCCGCTTGCTAACTTCGTCACACACATCGTAGTGCACCAAAGTTAGCACCACTGGCATGGGTAGCGGGGTCATTGGATACAGCAAAGCAACGAGGTGATTAGCAGAGGACAGGATAGCATGCTGAAGCTACTTCAAAATGCCACTTCTCGTAAAGTGTGAAAATTCAGCATGAGTGCCTCCAGCAGGGTGACCAAAAGATTGACGTGAAAACTAATGAGTATTTTTAAATGGAATGTGACTATTCTGCCTCGTATCCCCTGGCCACATTCCTTAATAAATACCACTATAGGGAAACAGCCAAACAGCTCTTTGGCAGCTCAGGAGCCGGTAACTTACTGACTGGCCGCATCTCTGAATTGCAATGTGTCACTTGGTCACCCTGCTTCCAGCCAGAATGGGCATGGCCCTCTCCACCCTCACCCTGCGCTTCCCATCCAGCACCACCCCCAGCACTGCACGCGTTCTGACAAATGAGAGAGTCGGGTACATGCCCGCCCCCCCCTCCACTCTGCTGGGTCCCCCGACATCTGTCATTGGCCGGCAGAGAAGTCGTGGCTCATTCCACCTCAAGTGAACCTCTGTATGTGACGTCTGCAAGATTCACCTGATAATTTCAAGATTTACCAGATAATACGACTGCATTGCTGTTGTTTTAAATCCAAATGAAAAGGCAGTGATATCATTCCTAGTAATTTTGGACTCAGCCCTTTCTAGCCAATAATCTTTTTGGAAAGTCAGTGAACTAACGCCTATAATAGTGAGGATTTTGGATCTTGTTCCTGCTCGGGCTGGCCGGTGTCCCGGAGTGGAATTTGGCCATTTCCTGTCGCTGGAAGCGACACTGTGAGAAATCGGGCCCGTGTGCAGTGTGACGCCGTCGCCATTAGGCGTCAGCCTGGTATCAGAGGAAGCGGCTAGCGGGTAAGATGTGTGATCGCCGCTGAGGCCAAGGCGGGTCAGGGTCACGTGTTTGCACGCCTGCTCCTCACCTGTGCTGCTTCGACCCCGTTTCTGTTAGCCTGCTTCCCCATGCTGGCCAGCACTTGTGAGATACATTCCCATGGTGCACTGCTGGGCTTCCTGTCACCTGCTTGCTTTTCTTGGCCTCCTTGTCTCTGCTTGAGTGACCTCTGGTCCATGAGCAGATTAAGCTTGATCACAGCAACCCCACCCACCTGTCCTCTCCATCTTCCTCTCCACCAAGCTACCTTTGCATGACCCCACCTTCTTTTCTGCCCTCCCCCCACAGTGGTGCATGAGGTGCGCGGCATCGACGGCACCGTGGAGAACGGTGTGCACCTGCTCAGCTCCTCGGAGGTGGATGAGCTCATCCACAAAGCTGATGAAGTCTCCATGAACGAGGCGGTGGGCACGCCCAGGGCGATGGGTGGTCCCGCGGAGGTGGCACAGACCCCCAAGAAGGAGATCACGGGCATCGAAGCTAAGCCCGGCGGCGGTGCCCAGGATGCGCTGGGTGATGCCAGCACCGAACACCCTGTCACCATGGTGTTCATGGGCTATCAGAGCGTCGAGGACGAGACGGAGACCAAGAAGGTGCTGGGCTTGGAGGGGACGGTGAAAGCTGAGCTGGTGGTCATCGAGGACGGTGAGAGCAAAGCAGCCGTCGAGGGGGCCAAGGAAGACCAGGCTCCCCCCAACGGCAGCGCCTCCGAACCCGCCAAGGCCCAGGAGGTGGCGGGGGGCAAGGGCGAGGCCGAGAGCGGGGCGACAGAGCTCAACACCAAGGAGAAACAGCCCTGCAAGTGCTGCTCCATCATGTGAGCGGGCTACCAACACGCCCCCAGGACGCGAGCCCGCCGGACAGAAACTCTCACCCGCCACAGAAACACACCGTCTTTTTACGACATCCCCACTCCGTCATCCGTAGGGGTTTTTTATTTTACTTTTTTTAAATTCAGTTTCTTTTTTTCTCACTTTGTTTGCATCCGAAAGCAGTCAGACCGGTTCCCACCTGGCATTCGGGAACCGGGAGCGGAGGGCCTGGTCCCCATAACCACCCGGCGCTAAGGTCATCCAACATTATCCGATGGGAATCTTTTGTAAATGACATCTCTTACTCAGTGTCATGAATTTTGTAGTCTTATCTTACCGTATGAAGGACACAGATGTCCATATATAAATATATATATATATATATCTATATATAAATTGTTTATTTTTAAAGATATATTTATTTGGATTTTTTTAGACAAATCCCTCTGGTCACCGTGGGTGAAGACGTAAGGTATTCAGCTTGCTGTGTGTTCTTTGCTGTCACAGTTTTTCAGAGATTCAGCGAGCCAGCGGGTTAAAAAAAACACACATTACAAAACCGTGTTGTAATATTTATGACTGATAATGCTGTGATGAGGTAATTGTCGTGGTTTGTTTTTATTCCAGAAAGATAAAAACCTGAATTAATCTTAAGATACGGGGGGAGGGGGTGGTGTCTTAAGGATAGTACCAGTTTGCAGTGCGGAGAAATGAGCGGATGTAAATTTGGACTCTTGGGCAGTTCAGTGTGTTAAGTGCGAGGCTGGTTGAGGGTTTGCCTTTGAGCACGCTTGCTGATTGTGCTTGTCCCCATGTCATCGCGATGCCCTCACATGACCTCTGTCCATGCCAGCGATCTCAGTCACGCTGACTGATTACACTCACTGCTCTTCTTTCTAAATCAAAAAAATCCTGTTTTAATTCTCTCAAACCAAATGGGAACTAAACCGTGATCTGTAAGAATGAGGATAACGATGGCGATAACCTGGCCAGCATCACACATACTGCAGGAATGAATACTGTTGTGTACAGAGGAGGTGATTTTCTGGCTAAACTCCATTTAGCTTCC
This sequence comes from Mormyrus iriodes, assembly GCA_011763525.2. Lineage (NCBI taxonomy): Eukaryota > Metazoa > Chordata > Actinopteri > Osteoglossiformes > Mormyridae > Mormyrus > Mormyrus iriodes. The sequence continues at coordinate 21,796,007 of JAAGVU020000032.1, forward strand.
AGTGAGAAGTCTCTGGAAATGAATGGATCATCTGTGATGCCTACCGTAGATTATCGACCTGGAGCCCATAGTAAACAGCCAGCGTCAGGGAGGCATAATCAGACCTGGGCGCCTGTCCAACTGAGCTGAAGCGGTCATAACGAGCGGTGAGTTTGGTGTGATGCTGTTTCGATGTCACAGTGCAGCGATCATTTGTGGAGTATTTCATTTTCATGAATCAGCATGCGGTGGAAGGCTCTTTTTTATGTGGACCCCCCCCCACTCCCATATCCCTCCAGAATAGACCCACACCAAAAGTGGGAAAATAATACCCCCCCCCCCCTCCAAAGTTCCCGCGGGATACATTGTCATTCAGGGAACACTGAGATGCAGTAGTTCTCCATGCACCGGGCCGGCCTCAGCACCGGGCCAGCCTCAGCACCAGGCCAGTCTGGGCTCCCTTGCTTCCTGCAGCGCTGTTTGGCTCACTTAGAAACCTGACGCGAGATACGCGGATGCAAGCCCTCCTCAGATTCCAGGAAGCTCCCACCTCTTTCCTGCCCCCAAGTGGTGAGATTTGCTCCAGTTGCTGTTCAGTCCCCCCTCCCGCACTTAGAAAGCGATAGATGTTTTTCTTTCTTTTCTCTGTGCCTAACACCTCTTCTATTCATCCTGTTTTTTGTTTCTCTGTTTTGGTAGACATATAGAAGCTTGGGTTTAATTTATTATTATTATTATTATTATTATTATTATTATTATTATTGTTATTATTATTATTATTGTTGTTGTTGTTGTTGGCAAAATTTGGAGCAAAATTTCCAGCTAAGCTAAAAAGGTCCTGTAATTATTGTCCTTTGTATGGTGAGATGGGATAATGAGACGGATCGTCAAGCAAATTGCCTGTGTTGTGCTTCTCCCACCAATTTGCTGACAAACCCCAGTGTGCCTGGTGGTCCGTGTGTAATTTTATTCAAAATAAACGTTTTATTTGGGAAGCTGGCCGAACAACAAGTGGTTTCTGTGGACTCCGGTACTTTTAATTTGAAAATATCCCACGGCCTGTGAGTTTGTCATGCCTCCTGCTTGCACAGGTTTTGCTTTGCAAAAATAAAAAGAAAAATGCTTCAGTCTTAGGGAGGGTCACATTTCAACACTTTATTTTTTTACATTTTTCTATTGTCTCTAAATCTGTAGGATTGGTTTTAAGGAGTAGTTTGGTCATTTCTGTGAAGGTAGATTTTTAAAGTGGTGTTTTATCCAAATTTCAAAATGGTGCTTGAAGTGTGTTACCAGTCCAAAAAAAGCAAATAATGTCTTGGTATTCATGCACTATTAGTAAATGCGTTTCATATCCATTTAAGAACCAGACTGCACATGCTGGACTCATCTCTTTCTTTCTCTCTTCCGCCTGGCGCCCTCCCCCTCTCCTCGGCGGTCGGGCAGAGTCATCTGCATTAGCTTCTTTAACCTTCGGCATGTCGAATTCGGGCTGCTCCCCACAGCGCCTCCCCTGGCCCTCAGAGTGGGGCTGCCGGGCCTGACCCAGTCATCCTGTCCTCGATCTCCTCGCCATGGCGCCCCACGGTGGCCACTCACTCCGTATCTCATATCTAATACTCCCTCAGCAGGCTTCTCAAACCTATGCAACAGAATACCCGCATGCATGTTTACATGATCCAAATAAAAAAAAATAGGCTTTTTGACTATATTATGTGCAAAAATTCCCGTGTTTCTAAAATAACCTGCTTATCAGTGTAGCGCCCACTTTGCTAAATTCTACAGCCATTTATGTTGCATTTATGACGCTTCACTTAAAGCTCTTCACTTATATATTCCCACTCACTGTAAGGTGTAGCCACTTTTAAATGCAGCTTCAAGATCAAAAGTTCATGTGGACGGGGGGATGTTTCAAGCAGGAGATTTAAGCAGGAGTGGACAGAGCTAAGATGAAGGTGTGAGGTGGACACATAAAGATGTTGAAATGTGCTGTTTGTACCTGGCAACCTCCTACAGGTTAAGTACTGGGTGACTGTAGCGGTGTGTGGACTCGGCCGAAACCTGTTTACATCGGGTTTATCTTAGGCCTAGTATGAGAGGGAATAGGAAAGTAGGAATTATGAGGAGATGTTTGAATGTGAACTGCTATAAGACTACAGAGAGATGTCTTTCTGGAATATTACAGTGTTGTTCAGTCTGCAAGATGCTAATTGGTTGAGATGTTCCAGTGGGTTTGAAACTGAGATCTAACATATTCACAGTTCCTCTTTGCTTGTCTCCCCCCCCACCCAAAAAAAAATCCCAACTATTTTGTCTTTTCTCCTGCTATGAAAAAAACAAGATTATTATGCCTGTGCTGGAATACCGTCTGGAAAAAGGTCCTCAGTACAGTTTCTCTTTTTTTTTTTTGGGAAAGCCTCATCCAGACAGTCGGACACATTGTGAAAATGAGATCCATAGAGTGCTAGACCTGTTGGGTATTGCCATAATCTTTTCATGCACACTTACGAAATGTAAAACCTTCCATGGGACATGGCACAGTTTTTAGGAATTTATAATCTAATTGATACAGCCAACCAGCTCCTATCCACATGTGTAGCTTCACTTGGCTGGTTCAGTTGAGCTTTCGGTTTATCTCTAAAGGAACATGACTGTCATTCAAAGCTACAGAGCCCAAGTCCACTTGGGAGACCCCTTCTGAAACTCATATTTAAGACAAGAGGTGTTTCTGTAATTACGCCCTTAATTGCTTACTCATCTTCAGATGGAGCAGGGAGTGATTCGGATGTTCTCAGTGCCGAATCGGTCCATGCGCTCCCACAAGGCCAAACCGACGCTCGTGTGACGTCACCATGTGCAAAATGAGGGGGTTTTTTGGCATCAGAGGAGTGACCATTCTGGAAATAGACGGTCGCCGTTCCATTATGGCTGGCACACATCTTCAGTAGCGCTTGGCTTAGTGTGGCTGCGGTGGACGTCACATGACTGTTCCCTTCATATTTTGCTGGCATCCATTGCCATAGTTACCTCAGGCCTCTGCTTAGCAACCCCCCCCCCTCCACAGACACTCTGTACTGACATTCCAGTTCTGACGCGTTAGACAACCCTAATGCCTTGTAGTCTGGTTCAGTCCAGGCCTCTTTTTGTAAATGCATGCTTTTTATAAGTATATAACCCTACCTATTAAAGTCCTTGTGAAGAAATGTATCTTTCTCTTATTATAGTGAACCCTCCGTCTCTCCCGTACGTCTGGTTCCTGCACAGTTAACTGTGCAGTGCAACTGCTGTTGTTCCTCCTGCCTTATAAGGTGTCAAGGTTTTCTTTATTACAAACTGGCAAGTGATGTAGAAAGTGTTGGAAACAATAAAATGTAACGTGCTTTAAAGCAACTGCTTCTTCTCTTGTTCTTTATCCCTCTTTTTCAAATTCCGGATGTTGAAAGCCTGACCCTATAGGGTGCCGCAGGTTCCCCATCGTGGTCTCGCTAGGCTCCCCCAAAAGAGGAAAATATCCTCCCGATCGTATGTGTGTGAAGGTCCCTCTTAATTGGTTCAGCAGCCTGGCAAAAATTCCCCGTGCTTATTGCCACATGTGGGTGTAGCGAGCATTGTTTGCCTTTGTGATGCACTTGCTGACAGCCACATTCCGAAGCGAGTCCCCTGTCCTCAGCACAGGCCCTGTGACAGCGGGAAACAAAACATAAATAAGCAGTGGCTCAGTGATGCCATTACAACATGCAGTCTCTCACAGGCCTCCACAGAGCCTGAGCGATAACTCTAGAATGTACACGTTGATTGACAGGGATGGGGATGGGATGTATGGGAGCAGGAACAGCAGAAGAACCGGACAGCCAAAGTCCAAAGCAGATCCCAGGGGCTGGTCCGACACACCGGAATCCAGAGGGGTGAGCTAACATTGGCATTTTGTCTTAAGAGACTAGAAACACTTAGAACATCTGATGTAAACCAAAGGCTTCACCTGCCTTTGATTCCAGCTGTTCATCAGTACAGTGCTGAAGGTGCCCGGTCCATACCAAATGTAAAGAAGTAGTAATATCAGCCCAACATTTCCTAGCTTTCAAGCCTGAAGATGTAGCTGTAAGTAAACCATCCACGCTGTTAGAGAACCCAAAAATCTTATGGAGAGTAACGGTTTTAAAAAAGCCTAAAGGGTACAGGGTTGAAAACATGGGTGGCTTGTTTTTTCTGAAGGAGACTGAGTACTGAATGTGATGCTTACACGAAATCTCTAGCGATAGGCGGTTCCACACCCTATTTTTTGTCTCAGAGCCCCTGAATAATTTTTCAAAACCATTTATCTCATATTTTTGCATATATTTCGTACCTCCCACTTAGCAAATTTTATGATGAGGAACAGAGGGTGACTTACACCCGTGCAGTCCACACACACAGACATGCAGCAGCCTAAAGGTGCATGCTGCCTTAGCAAGCACTCTAACAGACACAAGGTAAAAGCACACAAGATCTTGTGACAAGAACAGAGGCAAATATATACCAGCTACTAGTGACATATTTGCCTGATTCAGTGATCCGTGGCGTGTGGACAAAGGTGATCGTTGAATGTTCAGGACTTCAGCAATTTAATATTTCATCAAAAACTAGAATATGCATCACCCAAAAACTCATTATTTCAGCACTGTTTGTACATCTGCTATGTATATTATATGACATTTAAGGAGTGTTGAGTTCTATACAATTTAAATACTGAAGTAAGGTTGTATTGACACCAATTAGTCATTGCCTTTGTTGTAAAGTATAGTATCATTTTCTGTCCAAGCATATTTTTTCTTAATATAATATAAGAATTAAAATGTGTGAATTGCACGCGCAAACTGATCAGTATTGCACATCTATTTTAAGAGCCAGGAACAGCCAGGAAAAAAGTGACAGACCTTATTCTGTATATTTTCCCCCATTTTTATATTTAAATCTGCTGTGGTTTGTGCATGTCTCACTGCTGATAGGAATGTGCTGTGCCTGTCCCCTCCTGTACGAAATGGGTAGATGTCCCATACTCTGACTGCCTGCACACCATCTTCTGCTTAAGTTCCTTTCAATGCAGCCCCTTCCATTCATGAGACAACACAGTACATGCCAAGTCACACCAGCAAGTGCAACGCGGTTATCTCTCAGGGAAGGTGGCTTCTAGAATGCTGCTTTCTGTGTATAAATATCCAATGGTTCTATTATAAATTTAGTTCAGTAATTTCCCATGGAATTATTCTTAGTAGTGCAATGTGTTGTAATTACATCATTTAAATTGGCATGATGTTGAGTGGACAGATGAAATTAAATGTATCCTTGAATTACTCTGTGCATTCCCTAATTCAGCTTATTGAGTTGCAGTCTAAGTGGGACATGTGGAAATGATGGGACTCCAGGTCCACTGCATGACATGCAGTCTCACTGAGAGCCCGACCAGGGTATGTGGCTGGAAGATGAAAGGATGAGAAAACTGTACATTAAGACATAATGTGATGCTCTCTGTTCTTGTTAGGAGAAATGTAAGAAATAAGAAATTATTTCAAAGTTCACAAGCATTTTGGACCGTTCAGCCAGAACACTCAACGCAACTTTTTTTCAAACCACTAGAGGTCAGTACATCTCAACCGAGAGATTCACTTTAGACTAACTGGATCTTCATGCGCTGCTGACTTACACTAAAATTATGGTGTCTAGCATCCAGTGTCAGTAAAAGAAGCAACACAAAGTTTTGCGGAAATGCTGACGTGTGTGCTTTAAAATTTCCATACAGCTCAAGCTTCCGTTAATGGCATTATTTATACCATTAACGCATTTTTCATGCCACTTATGCATTATTCATAGATACCATGAGTATAGCCAATGATCGATCCCAGTCCATGGGCTGAACTCAGTCTTCCCTCTTGAACTTTGGTGCCTCAAACTGTACATGGCCTTTGACCTTGCGTTTTTATGAGCAGTAAAAGCTATTGGCGGGTAGATACAGACGACTGATTTCGATATACCTGGATATGCAATCGCACTTGACCGCGTGTCTCTATGCGCAGAGAAGCACACTTCTGACTGGCCAGTGACTGAATACTGAAGTCAAGCTGCAGTTCCCAGCTAAACTTCATGCAAATTCTGAGGTAGGTCTACATGCGTTGTAAAAGCTTGGAAGAAGCCGTTTTCTGATTTTTTTAAACACCTACACACTTATTGCTCTCGTAAATTTCGGCTGAACAAAATGGTGGTTTGCTTCTCAAATGAGGAATTTCATGGGAGGGGCACCAATTAATTTCCATTTCCTTTTCCAAAGGTCTGACAATATTTATCTTCTCCAAGGAGGGAGCTGGTTTAATGATATTCTGGATTGTTTTCTTAACGGCAAAGGCAGTGCTTTCTGTATTTAGCTCGGGGATCTTCTGTGACTCCCTCTAACATTTTAAATCATTATTTAGAAAGTCCATCATCACAATAGCTACCCACCAACATAAGTAAATATAGCATATTAGGGCCAGGAACTCCATAAAAGGAGTGAATTTGAAGTAGGTGAGCGTGTCTGATTTAACTTTGCTTATATATGTTCACATTATACCTTAACATTTACTTTATAGGTTATAAGTCACAAATGAATCATGTAAAGTATATTGGTTCATTTCTCAAAGGCACCACTATTATCCGCTCATGATTCAATACATATTTTGTATATTTTGATTAAATATTATAGCATATTCGATACCATGCTCCATATAGCAAAGACGGACTGTTATCATGGGTAATCTACGCTGCCCCGGTTAGCTGACTTCAGGCTGCACGATGGCAGGACTCTGTCTGTCAGTGTTCAACTTCTTTGGTGAAGGTAGAGTGACTGGTAAGAGGGGCTTCGCTAGCTCCGCCCCCTGCCAGCTCAGCCAATGGGGGCTGGCAGAGGTGCCAGTTCCTGGAAGTTGAAGGAAGGGGCTTATCAGGGATACACAGTCCAGTTTTAAATGAGAGGGTAGTCACACACAAACACACAGAGACAGAAGGTCCAGGAGACATACTCTGTACTTAGACCCTGCTTAGCATTGTTCGGAAGATCTATGTGAGTACTGAGCATTCCTGTACAATATTATACATTAATCATCTGAACTTTTTCCTTTAATTCCATCAATCAATGCAAAACCTTTTCCCTCTGTCTACTACTCATACCGAGCAATAGTGTACATATTTATTTTAGCCACTTGCCTTATTTTGAAACAATTTTACATTAACATTATGTGCCATTAAACTAAAAAAAATCATGGTAAACTTAACTGAAGTTATGTTAATTTTTTTTTTAAAACATTAAAAGATATGTATGAGGTAATGGCATATTGTCAAACACACACACACTAAATTGCCTGAGAAAACTCATAATTTTATTCTTGAAATTTAAAAATGTTGTGAACTTCCGTGGATGTATAAACTAAAGGACAGATGAATCTGTGTAATAACCATTCTTTTAATTAGTACATAAATCGTAAAGAATAATGAAATCATGCAATATCGTATATGTTTATCCTTTTTACAGCCTAATTTCTTGTGCACCAGGCCTGTCTAGCTTACAGCTATTTTGAATGCAATATTATTTCTGCCCCCCATTCAGCTAATAGTGCCTTAAGAATGACTTGATTACATTCAGGGAACACTCTCTTGAATGTACCTCGAGTTATCCTTTGGCATCTCCGACCTCCACAGCTCTGCTGTGTCTGACAGCCCTAGACGATGTCACTGCCTGTAAGTCACAGGAATGGGGTACAGCCTAGTGTTCTATATCCTTCTCTGATGTACTTGTCATGCCTTTTATTATGCTGTAAATCTGTGAGAGGGTGATGGATTCCTATATCTCTACAGCTTGAGTTGAGGTTTCCTGGCCAGAATCATGTGGTGGGTAACCGGTTTGAAAGAACAGTTGTAATTTAAGTAAACTCTGCAGATGCCAGACTTGCTAAAACACTCTGCCAACAGAAAACTTTGTTAGTAGTAGTAAAGGATCTTTCATAAGAAAATGACAGATCAATTATGAATGTTGCTGTATGATTATGATGTAGATCATCTGAGTGAGTTTGTCATGTAATTGTCACAGAACATAAATACAGGTTAATGTTTTTACATGTTGCCAGAATGTTGTCAAATGTGGACTTTTCTTAATTCTTTTATACATTGAACGCAGCTTTTGTATTGCAGCTAAAAGTGATTATATTCTTTCTTGGGGGTTAGATTTAATATGGCACTTGTGTCTGTGCTGTGCCCTCCCAGCACCTGGTGACATTGCGGGAGGATGTGACTCCCCAGCTGCCATCTTGCGTATCACCCAGACAGTGTTAGCCACTTTACTGCATAGCAACACTGGCCTGCTTTATAAATGTGCACCTGATCCATATTATCACACACAGACTGGTTTTTTCTCTTCTCTACAGAAGAATACCAAGCTTAATAAAGTAAATGAAATTAAACTTAGTTTGAGTTTTCAGTGGGACTGTAGCTATCTAGTATACTAGTATGCTGTACTCAGGGTCTGCATGTTAATTATCAAATTTAATAAAATACAGTGATCCCTCGTCTATCGCGGGGGTTGCGTTCCAGAACCCCCCGCAAAAGGTGAAAATCCGCGAAGTAAAAA
>JAAGVU020000032.1:21806742-21894657 GCA_011763525.2 Mormyrus iriodes
AGGCATAACGGGTTAGGAAAACACACTTTGTACCCAGGAACAAAATAAAAATAAAAATTTGTTACATAGTGTTATCTTTTTTGTTGAATATTTTTTTGGTCAGTGCATAATTCAATTTATGTTATTTTATAGTTCTGATGTCTAAAATGTAGAAAAGAGTACAAATAACCTTTCTATGGATAGACGTGTCCAAACTATTGACTTGCACTGTACAAAAGTAACATTTGATTTGTACATTAACATAATCAATATCCATATTCCTGATACCAAGGGTGCTGGGTGCTGGGTGGAATAAGTGTAAAAATACTTAAAAGAATAGTTCCTACTAAACATACTGAATAATGAATTACACTGACACATTCTGCAGAACAAATAAGCAGGTTCTGTTTGGGCTTGTGCTTCTATACATTTGCATTAATTTACTCTTTGTCACACCAAACATCTGACAGGGTGTGCTGCCAGTGATGCAAGAAGATCAAATATCAATGCAGTCCCACCAAGCCCCTGCGGCACAAGCACCTCCATCTCCACAGGAAGGTGCCCCATCCAGACCAGTAATGGAGAGCACACCCAAGAAGTGGATGATGCAGCCATTGTCCCCTAGACTGGAACCAGCAGACTTAAGAACCATGCTCTATTCTAGCAAAGAACAAAGCAGTCAGGACAGTGCATGGATCTGCAGTGAGAGACAGGGCCTGAATGGCTCGCTAACCACTGTGACATCTCAAGAGACTGAGAGCGAGCATGATGCATTGGTAAGGCCCAGGAGGGTGCAGGTTTCTGAGGGAAGCTTCGAGAAGGACCATAATCTCAGCAGCCCCACCAGCATTAGCAGCGATAGTAGTGCAGGCACCTACTATGGCTTCTACTCCTTCATGGGTGAAGACGTGGAGAAGACAGAGGCCTGGATGGTCTCCCCTGAGAGACAGTCCAAACTGGCCACCCTCAAGGAGGCAAATGGCTTCAAATTGCAGTCGTACAGGCAGAAGACGCCAGAGAAGCTCTTTCAGGACGGTGAGGAGGACTCATTCTACGAGGTAGCCGATGTGCCGGCAACAGTGCAGGATGACCTGGAGCAAATTCAGGAAAGGGTGGAGATCATCCGCAGCCAGGCACCAAAGAGGAAATCTGTTTACATAGAGCACTGGGAGGCACTGGAAAACTTGAACCTCAGCAATCCACCTCAGAGGGTGCTGGATGGGCTGAGCCTTTGCTATAGTCCATCCAGGGCAAATCGAGAGAGTGCCAAGGCAGAGCCTGGCGCCATTGATACAGAGAAAATTAACTTCAGTGAAGCACGGCAGCAGTTCCTCACTATGGAACAGTCCCGATCCAAACCCTTCCAGAATGTTCCCCAGGAACTTTACCAATCTGCAAACAAAGGACGACCACCACAAGCCGAGGCAGGGCTGGTGATGCTGAGGAGAGATGGTTATGAGAGCCTCACTGGAGAGAAACCAATCAGGAGTCAAAGCCAAGAGTCAATTAGAAATGACTTATTTGGTAGCAAAGGTGTAACAGTTTACATGGCAGAGGAAAAAACTGGAAACCAAAGCTGCTGTGACGAGAAGCTTGGCTGTGGATCCATGCTTCCTGCAGGCCATGTGAGGGATCGGTATGCCTTTGGGAGGCAGGAATATGGTCAGGAGCCACAGCCCTTAGATGAGGCTGAGACGCCCATCGAGAAGGAGATCCGTCTCGCCCAGGAGAGGGAAGAGAGTTTGCGACGAGAGCGAGGCATCAAGCACACAAACATAAAGGAGATGGTGGAAATTAAAACCAAGCCATTTCTTTCTCAGACAGGACCTATTGGCACGCCAACCAAGGCCAGGGAAAAGAGTAGGGTAAGCTTCTGCCTCCAACGGGAGATCGAGCTGGAGAGCCAGCGAGAAGAAATGCTACACCATCAAGGGAGAGTGTCAGGTCTCTATAACCGTGGCATTCCCCAGGAACTGGGAGAGAGGAAGAAATTCTTTGAGCAGCAAACGGATGAGGTTCTAATCACGCCCACCAAGACAAGCATCACAGGAGACCGCCTTGATGCTATAGAAGTCAAAACAAGTGCTGAGGAAGAGGTCAGGACATTAGAGTACGGTGCCTCAGCAGAATGGAGATATGACAATAAAACAGAAGATGTCCTATCTCCTTGCTGCCCTCACTGGCACCCTGATGAGAGGGCTCAGAGGATACTTGACAATAGGAGCTCTTCCATAAAGCACAGGAGCATACAGAACCAAGAACCCCTGCTCTACCTGAGCCCTGAGGAAGACACTTATAGTACAGCAGGCAGTGGGAAATCGGTTAACAATCAGTCGACGCCAGTGGGTTCATTGGGGGTCATTTCCCCCGCCAGTTACAGTCCCTCTCCATCCTCCCCCTCATCCACTTCCTCCACGCCCACTGACCTGCGACTCTTGTGGCCTTCACTGACTGGGAGGTACACCGTGCCCCAGAGAGGGTCCCGTGAGAAGCTCAGTCTGCGGCGTCGCAAGGTGGACACCCCAGAGGCCATTCTCAAAGAGATAGAGCAAGACATCAGGAGAGAGGAGGAGCTCCGGCTGCTGAGGGGCTGCAGCAGCTTGCCCCAGTCTCCTGATGAAGGCCTGGATAATGCGGATAAGACAGCGCCCTCTACACATACCACAGACCAAGGGATTGTGATACTTCCCTGCAAAAATAACACACCTGAACTTCTGGGGCAGAACAAGCCAACGCTCATGTCTCCTGAGGCACAGCCAGGGAAAAGCTGGCCGGGCCTGTCCTCCCCCTGGGGTTTCAGTGCTCCCCAAACTACTTTAGTGACAGCAAAAGGTATGAGCTGTTGATGTTTTTGTGTCATCTGTGCCCAGAATGTACATCTTTCAGTTAACTTCACAGGCTACATGGTGACAGTCTTGCTGTTATTACTGTCATCCTTAGATGTTTTGTATATCTCAGAACTCTAAAATTATTTTTGCACCCTATCGTACTTTATTCTTCAAATTCTTAAGTCGCTTATTCTCTTCACAAGTGGAATGACTGACTTCATTGGCCTGAACTTTGGTCATGTCATACAGACTAAAACTGGTGCTTTGCTGTACCTTAGTTAATTATTGAAAGAGAGCACTGTCATTCTCTGGAAACAGCTAAAATAAGTCACAAAGGGCTTGGTAACACACCCGAAAGTGTGTCCCAAACTGCCCACTCAGCTTTCAGCTTGCTGTATGGCAAGCTCATCATAGCAGAAAAATATCGCCACCTGCTGGAGAAAATATGACAGTGTGTCTCACTCTTCGTTACCGCTTTTAATGTGAAAGGTTAGTCGCTGCTTCACAAAACTTACTTTCCATATCTGTTTTTCTGTTTTACATTATAATAAAGATTAACTTCAGTTTCCTAAAGCTATAAAATTACAGAAGTTCAAATTGACTACAATAGGGTAGAAGATAATACAGTTCAATATACTGTTTTTTAATTTTATGACACTACAGACCCTGTGAACATGTTGGCCATGTGACACAGCGACGCGAAACAATGATGTTTTTGTCTTTGTTGTCTCTCGATTACAGCTAGCTTGCCCCTGCCCCCCCCTTCAGTCTCTAGCTTACCGTCTATGCCTTTGGTGACGGCCCAGCCCTGGAGCTCCCCGTGGCGAGACTCTCCCAGCCCAGCTGGAGTCCCCGCCCTGAAACCGCAGACAATGAGGTCGGGGGCGGGTGTCACAGCGGCACAGAAGGGCCTGACCGAAACCCTGCTGGAGAACATAGAAGATAGACGCCTCAGGCTGAAGCTGGACGAGAGTGCGGTGAGAGGGATGGGGGGCTTTGCTCTGTCCCATACAGCAGTGTTTCCCAATCCAGTTCATGTTTTTGCTCCCTGTTAGACAATCAACATTTTTGCTCCCACCCAGCTCCCGGTAGGAGAGTCTGTGGGTCTATGTCTGTGAGTCCCTGAGGACCAGACTGGGAAACTGCCATAGTGGGTGGGGGTCTTATACGCGGTATATTTTAACTTCAGTGTTACGCTAGTTTGTCCAGCTCTATTTCTGTACCCTGTGACGAATCGACTAATGAAACATCCTATGGGGAGATGACACCTTTTTTATAACCCCCTGCCCACGCACGCCTGACAGTGGGTGCCGCAACTGTGATATATATATGCTGATAGAAGAGGTGGGGGGGAGCTGGTGATGTGAGCAGTCTTACAGCTCCGGGGCCTGTGGAGGTAGCACCTTCTCCACATATTCATGTAGCCTTAGTCTCAGTCAGCAGTGATGTTTGGTGGGATCAGGGTATCTGACTTGTGTGAGTGCACCACTAGCCTAAACTGGATACACACTATGGGGGATGGGTGGATGGATGGATGAGTTGTGTGAGCGTAGGCCATGGGACAGACTGGCAGCTTGAAAAGTGAAGGTAGTGTGTGGCTTCAGTGGGTTAGGATTCCGTGCCTGTGATCAGAAAGTCACCAGTTCAGATACTGTCGTCAGAAGAGTGTTTTCCCCTTAGAGTCCTTAAGAAAGGCCCTTAACCCTCTGCAACTGACTGATCCTGCTGCCACAATTTTATGTTGCTTTGGATAAACCACTCTGCTGAATAAATAAGATGTAAATAAAATCATCCATGTAAATAATGCAATGATGAAGATTCACCGGATGATCAGAACCATGGTTGGAAACTGTACTTCTGACTGCATTTTCTTTGTCCTCTAGTATGCTGGAATCCAGCCAACTGATGATGTAAATAGTGAGGTCAGTTTTCATTTTAACTTACAATATGCAATAGACCTAGTAAGGCTTCCTTAGATTTGCAAAAATCAACCTGCGTTCTATCCAGTCACTATAGCAAGTTTGTGCTGTGCAATCCTATGATCCGGTTCTGAAAGGTTCACCTCTGATGTCATGTCTGGCTCTCCCGTTGAAGGTCCTGGAGGCTACTCGAGTTACCAGGCATAAAAACACACGCGCCCTCCAGTGGGAGGCAGGAGTGTTTGCCAACAAAGACTGCGACTGAGACATCCACCAGGAGAGAGAAGGGCGTTGTCCTCCACCATGGCCTTCTCTGGGAATCTCCAAGGGAATATTTCCTTCCCACTCCCAACTTCCTCTCATATTCCCCATTCCCACAGACATGTGCACTGCGGACTGGCTCGGTCCAAAGGCCCTCTGTGAGTGGCCCCCCCAGTCTATTCATCAGCCCCTACTGCACAGAGGGTTTTCATAAGGCTTTATTTCAGCTACAGGAAGTTAACAAAGTTGTAAGAAATTATTCCCCTCTTTTCTATCACTACATAACTAGTGCTAGAGTCTTTGTGTACATGTTCTAACATTTTACATTTACATTTCACACATTTAGCAGACACTTCTGTCCATAGTGAGGCAATTAGTACATTACAAACATACAGCTGTAGAGGAGTCGACCAGGCATAAGTGCAGCTAGGCTGAGCTTCCAGTGAATGCTCAGGTACAAATGTAAGCAGTGTTGGAGCAGGAGCTACACAACGCATTCAAGCAAAGCAAGAAGCTAACAAGACCAGAACAGCTGGGATATTGCCCCAACACGAGCAGGAGCTGTGTGATATGATTACAGAAGAGAAAGTAGAAACAGGATATAATTGTTTGATCAGAGGAAAATTAATATGAGCATATTTTGGCTAAGTAAACAGATTTCACTATTGGGATTCCAAAGACGGCTAGTCAAGATACGGTAGCCAAGGGAATAAGCTACATTTAAAAAACAGCAGAATGACAAAAACATTGAGGATGTAGAGTATATTTTACTGTAAAAGAAAATTAAGGAAACAGAATTAATAATGGAGATTATAAATCAGGAACTGAGTCGTAGCTTCACCACCTGGTTTTGACTTACTGTAAGCACAGTCATTATATACAGGATAAGCACACCCTTTAATAACACTGCGTCTAGATAATATATTTAAAATGTGCTTAGTTGTAGCTGGTGGTGTTAATCTTTTGAAATCTTTTAAAGGGATTTAAAAACCTGGAATATGCACTTAATATTTTCACTCTCAATTACTTTGACATTTGACAGCAAACGTTAGTGTCTCACAATATATATTACATGATAAAGAAATACAGAAAGATTGAAAAAACAACATATTTTGTGACACAAATCATCTTGCGACTTCAATTTCAATTCACACTAACCAAAAATAATACTGTGTTAATTTTGAATACAACTGGACTCTTTAATAATAACAGAAAGGAAACAACTGATTTTCTTGTTTAGGACAGGCTAATAAATACATAGTGTGAAACGCATCTTTAGACATCAATATTTTATGTAATTTCTGATGTGTTTTATATACAGTGTTTTGCTACTTTATGACAAAGTTTTAAATATGCTGTTTAGCTTTTTCTATAATAACCTTTATATATAGGTTTTTTATATAAAGGCTTGGTGAAAAAGTGTTTCGATGATTCCATTTTTCCTAATCAGTCAATATAATAGCTTTTTCTATGAACTACAACATATATATATATATATATATATATATATATATATATATATATATATATATATATATATAAAATCTTTTATGCAATGAGCTCTATGTTTTAATTACAAGGTAATATCATGATTTGCATAACTGCATAACTTATTTTAAATTATTTTGAATGTGTTTATATTGCCTTGATGTACTAAATGCAGTCATGTTGATATTTATAGTGGATAAGATTATGATACATGAATTTGAATGAATAAAACTTCTGAAACACTTTTGTCCCAATAATAAAACGTTTTAAAGCCACGGCAGGAATTTTTTCAGCGTTAATAATGTACAAAATGTTCACAGCCAAAAGTCACCTGGAGAGTCCATGTTGCGATGAGTGTTTCAGCAGGAAAGTCAGTAAAACAGGGCAAGTAATGATGAACAGAATACGAAAGTAGAGATGTTTCATCTAAGAGTGTGCGAGTGCCTGAATCCGAGCCCCTCTATCGGTTTAAGAATTCTTCATGTATTCACAGGTCTGTGCCATTGCTTCTGGTCTCCATGACTCCTTGCCATTCACACTTGTTTCTTCTCTTGTATCACTTTCACATTACCTTATACCAACTTCTCCATGTCGGCACCTTGTTCCTTTTTTGCTCCGGTACGCACCGAACGAGGATGCCATGATTAGTCTCAGGTTTCCAGAGCAGGGATGAGCGATCGGTCATCTTCATTCACATTGGGGCATAACACAGGACAACTCCATCACTGGGGTACGTATGCCATTACTACAGCGAAGAACTCTGCTGTACTTTAAACCAGCACTAAGGATGATGTTTGTTAAGACGTATATTTGTGAATATGGATGTCTCTATATTCTGTTAGACATCTTTTGACGTATATGTGTGAATATGGCCTGTTCTGTGCAAACAATCAGTACAACCTTCTGTCTGGTGAGCTAAGCCATTCAAACATCAAACTGAAATGAGCGTTATAGTAAAGTGGTGATTAAACTTTATATAAATATAACAGAATATAACTTCTTCTCCATTTGCAGGGAGAGAAATGGGGCTTTTCTGGGCCTTGGTGGAGCCAGTTGTCGTGATAAACACAGTAGGGAACTCTTTCTTTGACATGGCCCTGACGCTGGCTGTTTATAACCGCACCCTGGAGCAGGCAGAGGGGCAGAGCGACCGTGCCCAGGTGCTCTCCACCCACTTCTTCCTGATCCACCAAACTCTGGCCTCCTTGCTGTCCCTGATGTCCACCTTGCTCCTGGGACACCTCTCCGACCGCCTCGGCCCCCGCGTGCTGCTGGTGGTGCCGCAGATCGGCTCCGTCTTGGCCAAGACTTTCCTGCTCTTCTTCACGCTCTTCCAGCTGCCCCTGGCGGTCCTCTACGTGGGGTCAGCCGTGTACGGCCTGAGTGGCGGGTCTCCAGGCTACTGGGGGGGGGTAGTGTCCCTGGCCGCTCTCAGTTCGGAGGAGGGCCGCCGCAGCCTCAAGCTCAACATCGTGGACTTTTGTAGCGGGGTGGCCGGCGTTCTGGGGGGACTGCTCTCCGGCTATGTATATCGGGTCGGCCAGTCCGGCATGGCCCTGATTCTCACCAGCCTGGTGCTCTGTGCCCTCGGACTCCTCTACTCTGCTTTTCTCCTTTCGTACCCCACCCCATCGGTCACACGGGGCCACTCCAGACCCCAGGAGGTGGCCCCGAATGACCGCGGGGCCGTGGCCCTGCTTTTCTCAGCCATGATACTGTTCTTCCTGGGCATGACCGGGGCCGAGGGCATGCTCTGCCTCTTTGTGCTGAAGCCACCCCTCAGCTGGGACTCGGTGTGGACGGGCTACGGCAGGGCAGCCACTAGCGGCATGTACCTCAGCAGCTTCCTGGGCGTGTTGCTGCTGTCTCGCCCTCTAGGGGACATGGCACTCATCCTACTGGGTGTCGTGTCCAACTGCACTGGAATGGCCATCTTAGCGTTTGCTACTCGCAGCTGGGTCTATTTCTTCGGTGGGTCATTCTTAAAACAAAGGGCATACATTTGTGTATGGAAGGTAGGGATATATCCCTACCAATATTGTGGGAGTACTGTGTGTGTTCTGCTTTGGGGGTAATTTGGTCCCTACCAAAGTTGAAACTAAACCTGCGTCCTTGCTTAAAACATTCCCTTATGTACTCGCTTTGAAAATCCTGACTCTTCATTTGAATATACTGACTAACGGAAAAAAAACAGGTGGGATGGAAACATTGGGACTTTGAGATACCAGTATGGGAGGTTATGGTAGGTCCATTAATTTGCCATTAGCTCAGTAAGTCCTCATACTAGTGAGGACAATGCTTAGAATATTTTTTAAATCATCTGCATACACTGTTACTTTGTTCAAGAAAGTATAAGCTGGTATTTTGGATTTATTAAAGTGCTGTCAATTTTTATCCAGTGAATTCATCCACTGAACTTTTTTTGCCTTTAATAAGCTGTGTTTTACCTCCTAACGGTCTTATCTCTATGCTTGTAGCCCGTGGAGTGATGATGTTTGCCTGCATTCCTATGCCAACTATTAGAGCCCAACTCTCCAAAATCATGGATTCTCAGATGTACGGTGAGTTGGTACCAACAATTAACAACAAGAAAAGCTCTTAATAACAAGGGCAGATGTAACCTATGCCACAGAGGACATGACTCCTGAAGTTTATCCGAACAACATTATAGGTTTCAGTTTTTAATGTCATTAGAAACTAGAGAGCAGATCTTTGAGTCAATGATCTCATTCATAATCCAATCAATGCCAGGCCATTACACCTTTGCAAACAATGAAATGTATATTTAACTGGATTGGTACTTGGTGATTGACTATATGATAATTAACTGCATAAACTGTGCTGAACGGTAGCTTTGGAGTAACTTCAGATCACAGGTAGGTGAAGCTCTGTTCACTGAAAGTGTAGCAGTTTGTTAGCAGTAATCAGATTTTAAGCACCATTACTCTTTGATTTTCTATCCCAACCTCTAATACCCTCGAAGCACCAAAAAAAGATTCACAGAGCAGATATTTTTTACATTCATTGTCCCCCATAAGACTCGATCCAGTTCAGTGTGGGTGAAAAACTGAGAAATGTTAGTTAAGTGACCAAGATGTGGAGAACCTGCGTGATGTAATTCCAGTGCTGTACGTCAATGTTTTTCAACCCAGTTTTTCAACCCCCAGACAGTCCCCTCCCAGCTCCCAGCACACCTGAACGAGGTATTCGGTGTTCATTATTGGCTGTAAGCTAAGGGCTTCAGAGCCATAAATTGGTTTCACTAGTTGTCTTTGCTTACACCTACACTAGGGTGTGCTAAAGCTATGTGGCTGTGATATATCACCCTGTCTGCACACTAAGATGAAAACCTGCTTTGTTCTCCTATCCTTCCCAACCTTGACATAGTAAGATCGGAAGTTTTAGACAATAGTATCTCTGAATTATGCAGTAATCTGACATTTCCCAATGGCCCTACAATTTCCCTGAGAAGTCATGTGTGCTTACTGCCTCAACACCTGTTGATGTGTGTGTCCACCCTGTTCGAACGGTGTGGGGGAGGAGGTGGATTAGGAATTGTATACAGCTGAATTACCATAGTTTCTTAGTCCAAGTAGAAAAAAAATATTCACTTCATATATGAACCAGGTCTCCAGCTGAAACTTCTACAACATCAGCATGACCCATCAACTGAGATGCGTGTGATACTCCTGTATTATCCAATGACTCCATCATGGTGATGTGCACAAAAATGACTGGATTAATACTTGAAAAGGCTGATAGCACTGTTAACTCCAGGGTTGGGGTTTTTAATGTTCCCTCTGTGTCATACAGCTTTGCTCTGCAGGTCCAATAACACTATGTGGTTCACTGTGTGTGTGCCTGTATGTTCTTGCCCAGGACGCGTGTTTGGCCTGCTGCAGTCCGCCCTGGCTGTCACCGAGGTCCTATCCACTGTCTTCTTCAGCTCTGTTTACCCTCAAACCCTGGACTGGTACCCTGGGCTCTGCTTCCTTATCTCCTGCACCATCAGCTACCTAAGCGTCATTCCCATTCTGTGAGTACTTCTAGAAAACGGAAGCTAAACTCCGCAGCTCTGTGTACCATATGGCAAATCTTATTCTCATCAAATATATAGGGGTCGTTTAATCTTGCACAAATGTTCACCTTTCTCAAAATTTTCACGTGGCTCATCTTAGTCCTCTAATTGCAAATTTTCAAAATTCACTCAGTTCATGGGATACATTTTTGTGGAAATTTCATAAAACGTCTTTGTTGGATTACATGAGGACTGAGTGAGTTTTGGTTCCCTATACTGTAACATGTGATGGGGAAGCTGACTTTAGCTCATTGGCAGCGTCATCTCAGAAACAACAACAAAAAATTGAGTGAGTTTGCTCTTCAGTTTTAAAATGAAATATTTTACTGAAATACTGAAAAATGATTGGGTCTATTTAGCAGTTTCCCTCTTTCATTGTCTTCAACAGTTACCTTAACTGGAGAGGTATCAGACATGGATATGTGGCAATTCTGGATGTTGACCATTCCTACCACAGCATAAACACTGCAGAGGGCTAAATGTCTGAAGGACGTCTTTACTGGAAGCCAACCATTAAAGGGAAACAATATTTGAAACAACATTTTCATTTCTTTTACCTGTATTTCAGTGGAGCTATGCTCAATTCCCCAAAAGTATCATAGGAAGTTTTATTTCAATTAGTGCACAGCCATGACAAGGCTGAATATGGTTATTTCTTTATAATATTATAGTTTCTTTTAATTTGCATATAAGTTCTGAAACACTGACGAAAAGATGAAAGGAATAGCGCCTTATAGTTCACAAGGCAAAGTACAGCCAGGAAATCACCATGACGATATCTCAAAAACTCACTTCTAGTCTACTTTTTGACGATTTTCTTGAACATGTTCGTTTCCGGCATCATAGGCAGTGCTGGGCATCTCGTCTGGGCTGACAACGCTGGACAAACACTCAAATGTCTACAGTGAGGACTTGTTTCCATGGCTGACAAAAAAGATATACACATCCTTTCAGAAAGACCCCAGAGTCAGGAGGATTGTCCACAGTTGCCAACTGTGGCCAACAGGCTACCCCACTACCACCTGAGGAAGCCATTGATCAGTTGCCCAGACAGACTCCTGACCCACACTCATGTCTTCTTTCATTCCATGCTGTCATATCCCTCGCTTCCTTATTTTGTATCTCCTGCCTGACTCCTCCACTGCAGTTGGAACTGTTACTGTGGTGAAGGACCAGATATTGCCATGGTTGGCTTCACAGAGCCACGTGACAGTGCAGTTTTGGTGCAATTTATTGTATAGTTTTAAAATTTGTTTGCACAACATTTAATGCTGCGCTATGTGTACTGTGTTTGCACTTTGTCCTGTTTTGCACTATATGTTTGTTTGTCTACACATTACATGCCTCACTGTCAGAATTTCCCTTGTGATCAATATAGTTTGTCTTATCTTATGAGTCCGTCTATTCGGGGCAAATGAGACCACCTGTTAGTGTGGGAACCTCTGACTTTGTAACAGTAAACACAGAGTTAAATATAACATGCCCATTCTCAGGGAAGAGATATGCTCCATTTTTTTTTTTTTTAAAGTCAGTAATTTCACCGCACAGTTACTGAAAAGATACTCTTGTTCGGATTCATAAATGGGTCATTCTCAGCAAAAATTTCACACAAATATTGTAATATTTTTCAACCATCTTTCTGAATGGGTAAACAATTATGAATATATCAGCATGTTGGCATTTGTTGTAAAATGTATCTTATATATTTTTTTGATTCGATGTAGAAGATTTTCACATGACCTAGGAACTGCTTCAATCTTCAATATGTAGCTGAAATGGTTAAATAACAGAAATGTAAATGAAACTACACATTTTCTTTAAGATATAAACAAATTATTTCACAATGCATTTGTAATTGCAATTTTCAGCATTTTAAGGATGTTTTTTGAGTTGCTGCCCACCCTGTCATATTGGGGTAACCACCAATTTAGACACCACTTTGATAACCTTGTGTTGCCTTTCCCTCGATGGAGTGAGCACAACATTTCCATACTCAGTAAGTATTTATACTTATTTTTCCTAATATTCTCTATTTTGTGTCTACAGTTGGCTGTGATCAGGCTTAACATGCCTATCATGTCATGACTGAATATCCAATTCCATCTATCCATTATCCATCCAACCATCCATTCATTTTCTATACCCACTTGTCCTATGCAAGCTTGTCTGGAAGCCTATCCAAGAAGCTACAAGCACAAGGCAGAGAAGGATTACATTTTTAAAACACAACATCATCTCGAACAACTGCTAACTGTAGGTCAATCATATTTTCACCAAATGCTCTCTTCAGCTAAAAATGTCTACTCTGTCACTATCCACACTATTGTATTTCTTTCCCCTGACAGGGTAGACATGTCTTTTATGAGATTCCAAAGACACCCTATACTGAGAATGACCCAAATATATATTTTGCTTTTGTTCGGAATGCATTTTGCTTCTCTTTGCTTTTACCCCTGCCATAGTTCGGATAACTATCTGGTATCCGGTTTTTCAGTGTTGGTTTATAAAGAGAAAACGTCCTTGGGTATTCATGACGGCAGAAAGTAACTAGGTACCGGAATGCTTTTTCAAGCATCACACAATCAGAGCTGGATCCTGGCAAATGCAGTATGGGGCACGGACTTAGCAAGCAGCGGGAGCCAAACACCAAACCCTGACACTGAAGCTTTCCTCGGATGCCACACCAGATATAACCGCTACTGCATGGAATATTGCAAACAAATAATAATATTCAATTGTTATAATTTTTAGCTGTATAATTTCAAGTGTGGTTTGAAGCTGTGATTCATTTAACAGCAGCTTTTATTTTGCATCACTTACATCCTTTTGAATACTGAGTTCGACGCTGCGAGATGGCTTACTTAGTCTATTGTGACATAAGAAGTATGGTTGCCTTCCTTGGAGTTACAGGTGGTCAATAAGCTGTAACTGATTTCACTTTAGATTTAAAGCACCAGGTACATTTATTTAACTAATCTTATGCATTTTCATTTTTTATTAGCACCCAGTAGGGGAATTGTCACCATGTTATGGAGCTGAAAATATTTTAAACCACACAGGGGCGCACGACCTACTTAACTACTGCACATATGTATACTGAACAGTTGGTTAGATGCATTGTGCAGTGTTGTAATTGTCTGGTTATAGCTAGCCAGTAATTTCTCCAAAGTTGTCCATTTAAATAATTCCCACACTCTTACTTACAGGACACATCAAACACCATTCAGAATAAATCACTTTATATTCAACCACAGGATACAGAATGTTTAGGCCTATATGCCATTTGAAAATGTTGTCTAATTGTTGAAAATCACAAAATATCAACTTGAAGGCAAGGATATATGGGCCTAAATTGAAGTATAATACAAAACAAACAAAAGTAATATAATATTATTTAAGCAGGTCTATAGTGTTGGGCTGTACTTGTTTCTTGAATTCTATTTCTGTTTATGAAAACATATAATTAAATCAACAGTGTATGTAATTTTAGACTCACGTTGTCAATGAAAAAATACCTTGCAATTAATACCATTATCAAGTAATAAACATATAGCCCATATCTGTTAAGTTGAAGCAGGAATTATTTTATATGTAATGTCATATCTGTTGGTAGTAAAAATGGA
Organism: Mormyrus iriodes; assembly: GCA_011763525.2. Taxonomy (NCBI): domain Eukaryota; kingdom Metazoa; phylum Chordata; class Actinopteri; order Osteoglossiformes; family Mormyridae; genus Mormyrus; species Mormyrus iriodes. Next base: position 21,820,919 of record JAAGVU020000032.1, read on the forward strand.
TCCTGTTATTAAAGTTAAAGGAAGATTAAAATTGTGTTCAAGTCAATATAAATTCATAGAAAAGGTGGCTCAGCTTTTATAAATTCTTCTCTTCTTTATTTACTAACAACATTTTCATAATGCTACAGTCGTCTGTTGTTCACAGCAGTTACTTGACAATGTGCTGAATGGCTTGCTACCTTGGAGACAATGGGCTGAGGTGCGTCTCCAAGGGACCCTTTCAATTATTTATCTCCAAGCAGGTGTGTCACCTGCACCCACATGGAAAAGTAATTTCCTGAAAGCAAGCTAGTCAAGTAATTATTGATGCTGTTATCTGATATATTCTGGGCTGCTTGTAAAGGACAGTTAAGGGCCAGAGGCTAAGCTAAACCAAGAACTGAAACGTGGGATTTAAACAACAGAAACAATGTTCTCAGTAGTAGTGGTTCTACCAACAATACATTGATATGAAATCAAACATGATGTGTAAGTATATCAAAAGATGTAAAACACTTACTTTATTAAAAGCACTGATTATTAGGCGTTTCCTCTTTCCAGCAAAACAGTTTTGAATGCAGCTCTGCGCAGATACAGCTGGTTTCTGTTCCTTCTGGCACACATCCTGTCTGCAACACACAGATAACACTTTATTGTTGCTGAAGGCTGTAGAAGAGAGTTCTATGTAGAAAATCTGCCGATGTTGTAAAAAACTGTTTATGGAAAGATCAGAAAGTCATGGAAATTCGACTACAAATGTGTGATGAGACAACTGATGCAAGGGGGAAAATATGGTCCTTTAACGCACCTGATATTTATCAACACACAGCAGACACAAGGTGTTCTGCACAAAACAGGAAATTAGGTCTTGATGCTTCTATACAATTTACCACAGAAAACAAAATATTCAGGTACATTCAACTAAGTGTCCAACGATTCAGACGTGAATGGAATAATGTTGGCACAGTTCATTTCATTTCAGAACTATGAAGAACTGTATCCAATTTCTCTTAAATTATTCCACCAAACAAAGGCATGATGGAGGTGACTTCTAAACATCTGAGCTCCAGTCAATGCAGTAACGTGATGACTTCCCTTGTAGGTATACACATGTTGTTTAGCAATCCTGAGCATTTTCCTTTCAGTGCCTATCACAGGAAGACCTGAAACTCCTGGCATTCTTTTGCTAAAATCATTGACGTTAAACAGTAATGTCCAGCACTTGGATTACGATTTTTTTGTATGAAAAGCAAGGCGCATGTCAGAGAATGCCCCTCAGTTTGGCCGGCTTTTATCAGAAGCTTCCCAGCCCATCACTCGCTGTCTATGGAACATAGATCCCACACCAAGCATTTTCCAGAAGCTTTCAAACATCAAAGGGAACTGAGTCTTTGATGCTTGCCGAGGCTGAAATCTAATCGACAGCAATCCAGCCAGAAGTGGATCTGATCAGGAAACTATGTCGACAACAGGCAGTTTGACACCACAAAGCCCCTAAAAGGTTTTTAAAAATCCCAGCAGCTCCTCACTTCCCTGCCTGGTCAGTCTTCCTTGTTGTCGTCTGTAAAGAGTTTTCTGATATATTACCAATGCTAAACAAGTCTCTACTTCTTATGTGAGTTCAAAGGAAGCCGCAACATAAAGCTACCCTCTCAGATCTTGTTTCATTTGATCACAATATATGAAGTCCTATTGCTGGAAGATATTAACAATTTAATGTTAAGTAAACTCTTTTTTAGGGTCATTTGTAATATAGCATATTTACATTATAACATATTTATGTAATGAAGGAAGTTTGTGGAAAGCTTTGTTTTAAAAGGTTTTTTAGATCACTTTAATAAAACAAAACACAATAACACAAGACATATTGTCATGTCAAGGTAACTTTAAAATATGTATATTAGTGTTACACATAGTACTGGTTCAATGCACAAAACACATCAACAGAATTTCCGCTGGGATTCTTAACATATATGGATCCACAAAGCAGTGTATATTATATTTGTTTAGCAGACTTTCTTCCCCATAGTGTCTAATAGGGTTTTGAATGACAAGAAATACAAGAAATTGTGGGGGAACATTAACATAACATGATTTTGAAGAAGGAAAAAGCAGAATAGTTATGGTGCTTGTGGACTTGCTGTTGAAGAATTGTGAAATATGGTGTGTTGTTGCTGTAGCCAATAATTTAGTCTGAAAACTGCACCTTTTGAAATATTTATACCTGAACGTTAGTATCATCTTTCTCTGCAAGGGTTGCAGGGTTACAGAGTAGGCTGGCTGAGACACTCCCATAAACCATATGGCCTTTGAACTGAAAGTTTGAAGACATTTTGACTACTCGAAAAAGAGACACGAAGTTCAGACTTTTTAAAGCAAAAATACACTCCGTTGTAACAATGTAAATAAACTGAAGGGAAAGAAGTCCACTTCCCAATTTTAACTCTGACGTAACCAGAAAACAAATTTCAAATTCAATTTCAAATGTGTATAAGTGAAACTTTATAATTCACCTATAAAACTTATATGTAACTACAGTACATATAGGAGGCTAGAACAGTCTAAACATATGTTACATGAAGGTGATAGTGGTTAATGTCTTTAACGCCAGAGGAACACCTTTTTAAGTAAGTTCACAGAATACATTGCTGAACTAAAGACACACCCATTTCTTACATTTTTTTATTGCTAGTCACGTTCTTCCTCTTGAGATTTTGGCAGCAAGACTGTACATAGAAGAACCGCCCAGAGTCGATAGAATGGCGCATGATCCAATCAGCGCTTTTAACCGGGAAGCAGAAGCACATGACCGACGGCCACTCTGGCCAATAAAAGTTCACGCAAAACTTTTCGGACGTGGTTTTGCGAGTGGACGCCATCTTGTCCAACCGGCTGTGTTCCCCGACAATTAGCTCCCGCCTCCTTTTGGTTTCCCCCCGGTCGTCGGGCTAATCAGAGAGCGACTTGGCGTATTCCGCCATTTTGTAGGGGTATAAGAAAAGTCAGCCAAGCTGTTGTCCCGCTGCTCTGACCTGTAGTTCTGTATTGTGCAATGGACGGGTAAGAAATTATGAGGAAATTAATTATGTTTGAAGCGATACCTAATTTAGTCGTATACACGCTAGAAAGTTACTTATTAAATTTAACGGGTTTCCTTTTCCGTTACCGAGAGTATTAGGCAGTCGTCAGTAGGTCGCTACCGCGCTAACTACGTTGCGATGGAAACTTGGAGTTAGAAACATTTTAGCTAAGGCCGTTCCGCTGGCCTAACGATAGTTAGTAACTAGTTAGATAGATTTTATTACTCTAATTTACGGCTACATGTCCGGTAGACCCGTGTGCGATGATCTGGCGGAGGTTGGCGAGGAGCGCGACCACCTGTAGCTGTTTTTTCAAACTTTGATTTCCTTACTCTGCGGTTACCTCGCTAACGCATGGAGGGACTGTATCCGCATCTGTATAACTAGTAGGCTAGTTATTTGAGTTAGTAGGGATTTCGGCGGGTTTGCAACTCCCAGATATGTAAAATGTGAACAACCCGCTCGCGGTATTACCCTTTTCTTCTTGGCTAGAACGTGTAAATGGTCAATAAAGAGGTTCCGACTTCCGTATTGGGTATGAACTTAGTAGCTAGTAGCCTTTCTCAGTCTTGGCCTTCTCTTTTCATGGTGTCTATCTGGTAAAGGTGATTTTTACGCGGAGTTGTAACTCGATACGTACCTAGGTAGCCACCCTGTCTAGTCCGGATCACCGGGCGATCGGTAAGAGCGCAGCCTTTGGTTACAGGTAACGTGTGCGTGGGTTAGTTAAGGTTAGCCGTGCTTTCACCGATCTGGGGTGGACATTTCGAAGTCTCTGGCAAGTTCAGGTACATGGAGGGTCGCGTTTCGTTGGCGGGCTTAAATTCATCGGAGGAAGGCGATGCGCACCTTAATGTGGGGTACCCTGGCATGGATGTAGGAATGTCACACTGGTTTCAGATCTGCATTTATTTTGTGGCAAGATCTCAAGGAAGCGTGTTAAACTGTAAATGCTTTGTTGAACTGTTATGTAAAACACTACTGGAGTGGCTGTGTTGATCTGCTGCAAGGATTTCACTTTGTCATGTACTTTTATATGGAACTCACCTCCTTGTTTCCAATAGCCGTTTAGAGACTGATTTGTATCCTCTGGGATCCAGCTACACCACTGAACTTGAGTAAGTGTTTTTTCTTATTAAGCTGTGATGTTTTAGATCGAGGGAGCCTGGTTAGTGGCCGACCAGCTTTCCTTTTTAGAACCACTCGCTTGTTTAGTTGGGTGTGGATTACTAGTTAATCGGCGTCTCTTCCGGCATTCCTAAGCTTTCGGTCAGGAGTCGTTTTCGCAGCAAACAAAGCAGTCTGTCCTCATTTTCTGCGTTTGAATGCGTTATGGCCCTTCGTAGATTACGGGTATTGGCAAATCTACCAGTGCTTCTTTATTTTGAGTCGCCTAAACTCAAATCCGGCTTGTTGAAGTGTACAGTGACTTTCATCACAAACAACGTGATAATCCTAATGGTGTTTGTCGCTTGACTAACGCCCGTGGCTATAGATTAAATCGTGGTACTTTTTGCCTTGCTACATTTGCTGTGTTTGCCCATGTTGAGACTTTTATTTGTAGGAACAAGTTCAGAAATTGCCATATTTGTGCATAATTCGGAGACCTTGAGCTTCATGAAGTAACCAAACTTGTTTATTTTTACAAAACCTCTTAACGCCCCTCCGCATCAGTTTCTATGTTTCAGAATAGATTCTGTAATTTTACTGTGGTTTGTTGCTGTGGCGCTGACCTTTGATCCTTTGCAGCATTGTAGCCAGGTATCTTCATCATGTTATATGAAGTTGCTTTTGGACTTTTATGCTTGACTGCAGGGCCAGAACTGTAAATAGGGATCCCCTTTTGCTTGGGGGCAACTTATGAAAGCGAAGGACTGGTTCTGGGGTTTTTTTTTTTTTTTTTTTTTTTTTTTTTTTTTTGCTGAGACCCACGAGAAACAGGATGTGGATATGAGGTTAATCTGCAGTTAGTGTTGGGCAGGGAAGCATTCTGAGACTGCTCATGTTTCCAGGAGCAGATCAGGGCTGTGGGAAAGGAATTGCTGTGTACTTTACCCTCCCTCGGTTGAAAGGGGAAAAAAACATGCGACTGCCATCTTTTCCCCTCCCCCCAAGAAGCTATTCTGGTTTTACTTGCTGCATTGTGATGTGTGTGTGGTGTTTGTTTATTTTTTTGTGTTCATAGTCATAGTTGCAGATGTTAATGTGACCTTGTTGTCAGTTTGCAAGACACATTGGGTACCAGGTTCTTGATTATTTTTATGACCTCACAATGAAGATTGGCACAGAAAGTGCCATGTGGAACCACATTACTGTGTGGGGATGGCAGTCATTCAGGTGTTTTCCCATTGGCCAGGTGTGTTTCTGTTGTGCTGTTAAAGTTACCGATTCTGGCAACTCAAATGGGGAATCCTGTGTTATGGAGGAGCTCCTTTGTCAGCAAGCAATGTCCCCTTTTTTTGCCTTGAAGGTGAATATAGGGGCTATGTAATCCTTCAGCCTGAGTGAGCAGCTGAATTTGAAGTATACTTAGTCCCCTAACCCTGAAACTAGTTTCAGCCTTTTTTTTTTTTTTTTTTAGTTTTGATACTTAGTATGTTTTACATAACGCTAAATCTCACCGACTGTCCCCCACTTTACTTATCCTTTTATTTTCCACCCTTATCAGACAATGAACCTCAACCTTAAATATAACTTGTATGTTTTTTTAATTCTCATTTCTACTGCTTTCTAACATTCCTTTCTTTTCTTCACAGCAGTGTCCACGATATTACAGTTGGTACTAAGGTAGGCACCACTTTCCCTTGATTTTTCTGCTCTCTTCTGCCCTGGAATTGTATGTTTATTAATCCAAAGACTACTTGCTCGGGGGTGGTTGGTTATTTAAATCATGGCCTGTTTTGCTGTCTAGATTGGCAGCATGGTAGCTTTTTATTATTGAAGTTGGGTTGTTCTTAAATTCTTTCGCATGATTTTGTATTGTAATATCAGGCATATATATATATTTTCACGCCGCATCCCCCCCACCCCAGTTAGAGATGCATTATCATTTAACATGTCAGTACCGGCCCATGTTAATTTAAAATCAAGTTTCTTTGTGGCAGTCTTGGTCGGTACTGCTGGCCGATTATCTTTAGACTAGTCATTGATTAAAGGAGGCAGCCCTTGTGCTAAAGCCGTAACTATAGAACCAGTGGAGATGATTGCATTGGGTGATCAGCTGTCTTCTGTAGTGGAGGAAGAGGGATTCCATCGGGTTGTTCACCTCTTGGAACCTCACTGCAGTCTCCCCAGTGGACACTACTTTACTGTCTCACTGCCTGCATTATACGATGTGGTTGCTATATGCATTCGCAGGATCTCGAGCAGTAATGTCGCTGGTGTCAGTTTCCCTTCAGATTTATGGAGCTCTGGGGTTGTCCAGTTATTGGTAATATTAGATAAATATAATTGTTTGGTGTCAGCTTTAAGATTCTCATTGATGCACCACTAACCCAAGTAGCATGTGATGTTTAGCAGAGAAACTGGTGGCCTGCTAAGGCTTCATCCCTCAGAAGTGTATCTGTGCCTGCTGGTGGTGCATTTGTAGTAACTTGTCCCTGCACTAACCCATTTGCATGTATTAGCCGGGAACCATCCTGTACAGCAGTATTGTATTTCATCATGTGTGTCAGTCGCATTGCTCTATCGGCCTGGTTTATGTTCTAGCAAGTTACTCGGAGGTAGTTGCTGTTCAAATATTATCTCATCTAGTGAAAGACAGTTTTTTTTAGGAAGCAGGAACACTTTATAGTTTTATTTGCTTTTTTTTTTTTTTTTTTTTTTTTTTAAACTCTTGTATAGTTCTGCATGTATGTGGTATTTTTTGTGAAATCCACCAGAGTATTTTTAATTGGGGGATTTAATGAGCTGTGAAACCTTCGTGTACTCCTCGATGCACTCTTTGTATAGTGCTCTTATTGGCTGTGCCTCCCAGCAAGTGGTGACTATTAAACTCATAAATAGCTCACCAGCCTTAGTTGATTCTTTACCTAAACTCATTAGACCTGCTTGCTGTGATACTATTACAGATTACTTATTGGTTATCAGTGTGGATAGCTTAGCAGAACTAGTTATTTGAAGATCATCTGTGGTGTGGCAGGCTAAGTCTGGTGTTAACGTAAATCCACCGAATTGTAAAGATTTCACACAAACATTACCATACTGGGACATGTTTATATGTTCTTGTAGTGTCTTCAGGGGTGTCCTGTGGGTCATCTACTTTAATTCCATAATCTTATTGTGTGGTGCTTGGGTGGAATTGCTATTTACAAGTTGCATTTGTATCTGATTGTATGAATTTATTCCTTTAGATTGGTGTCTCTGAGCCCCTGTACAATCTACTCTCCTGGCTAGGGTACCTGGGTAATCAATTGGTAATGGGTTATGGATGCCATGAGCTTGTTTACCTGGCAATGTTGGCAGTTTCGGACACAGCACTATGCCCTTAAGTTTCCTGTATCAAATAAAGTGGGTCATTTATGTGGCGTCACATTATTTTCCCCCCCCTCCTGGGCTGCTACTGACTAAATCTTGGACTAAGAACATGACTGTTGCTTTGGAAACTAATTACTTGCTGGCCTGGCTGTGTGCCAAGAATGCTGTTGGTACATTCCTTTCTCCATGGTTCCTAGATTTTCCCTGAGCTACTTGTCTGTCTTTCAGGGCTTTCATTCCCAGGACATTTCCAGATCTTGGTTTGTCTCTCATTCTAAAATATTTAAGATTAAGGTCACGCATGAACGTGTTTACTCGGCATCTTTAGCTGTGGATCGTAATCATGTTTTGTGTGTGGACAGGGAAAAATTCCAGTTGTAGCCCTCTGTCATAGTAGCTACTGCTCTAAAATCCAGAGCATTCTGTGGATTTTGGAGCAGGAGTTTTGGTCTCTGAACGCCTTTACAGTTCACACATTCCATAGTCTTCTTTGGCATAGATAAGCATTGGTTTCACTCAGCAGCCTAGGTTGACCAATCGGAATGCTGTGTAAGAAGCCCTGAGTACAGAATCTGGGGGTAATGAGAATCTTTGCGTGGATGAGTTGGTGTAGATCATTAGCTGCCAGTGATGGGCTGCTTGGCAATTGTTGGAATGCCTTTTTTTTTTAACCCTGTAATTGTGTTCAGTGTTGCGTTTCCTTTTAACTCTCTCCCATTATGAGCTGTGCTGTAATCGTAAGTTTTTGTCCCCCCCCCTTCCTTGTTTTCAATGGGGTTTTGTAGTATAGTTCTGCAAATGCTAATTCCTGCATGCATGTTTGGGATTAGGAAGTCTCCCAAATGCTTTGAATTCAGGTAGAAAAAAGAATGTCATGTGCATCCCAGGATAACTGGATGGGTTGGGCATTAAATGCAAATGCATGTTTTTCCTTTTTGTGTGTTAGTTGGTAGCCTTCAGAGAAACACTGGGTGGTAATGTGTGAAGAAGGCCTATTCATTGTATGCAGAGATTTTCATCAGCCCCCTTCTGAATTATAAAGAGTGAGGGTGGGGAGTGTGCCCCCTCTGGTCTGATTGGCTGCATTTAGCACGTGCTCTGTTTGTCCCTCATGAATTTGTGGTTAGTTAAGCATTTTGTCTCAAATCTAAAAGGTTGTGACTCTCCCTGTTGCCTTTAAGCACTACATAACCCAAATGTAATTAGGCTTTAATTGGCTTTTGTATATTTGTTGAACATTCCAGAGTGAAACGTGTGTGTTTGTGTGAAAGAGAGCCTTTGTTTTAGCATAATCCATATCATTTGCTTGTTCTTGTGCTTCATAAATGTAGTTATGCACAGTATTGTAGCTTGTCCACTCTGGGTTGCAGTGTTTGCCACAGAATCTGCTCTCATTTACCCTAACAAACACAAGTAACTGGTCTAACCAGTTCAGCAGATCTTGAGTGTGTGCTGCTTAACGTTTGCCGGGACTGTTTATAATGTCGGGTGTGGTTGAGTGCTCCTGCAGCCTTGGGCTAGGGTTTCCATGGTGAGCGTGATTCAGGGCGGTGCTGGCAGCCATTTTCCTGAAATGCATTATTTTGTATATCCCCCACCCCCCACCTTTTAAGAGAAGTACAGGTAGTGGTTCTCCTGAATTTTAAATGGCTGATTTCATAAGAATTCATTCCTTGTGCAACTGTGCCTTGGTAACCATGCCTCAGTCTAAATGAGGCACAGTGCTGCCCAGCAGACATATGAGAGATGTATGCTTAGCCATATTGATTTATTTAAGTGGTACATTAAGGCATTTTCTGCTACAGAATGACCCATGGCTAGCTGGGAAAGAAGCTGCCCGGATTCCTTTCTTCAAATGGCATTGTTCTGTGTGAAACTGAGACGCCGGGCCAGGAATTAGGACTAATGGCAAATGTAAAGGAATGTGCTTGTTAAAGGGAAGTCAGTGTTAAATGTTTACACTCTTATGGTCTGGTCTCAATTTTATGCCATACAAAAAGCTTCTTGTGTGACAGTGCTAAATTACCCTGTTCGTCAAGTATGTCGGTCTACTATTTTACTGCTTCAACTATAACCTGAATATGAACCATCTAGTTGGTCATCCTGGATGATGGTGGTGGAATGAGTTAATTAGGAAAAGATCTGTTATCAGTGAGTCATTCATTTCTTTTTAAGAATAGTTGACATTGGCTTCATATTAGAAATGCACAATAGTGTTCTCAGTTTCCACTCTTGAAGTCATTCCAAGGCACGTCATGTAATGTGACACCACACATAAATTCTGAATCACCTAGGGCCACCAAGGGTTGTGCCCCCCCTCCCCCCATCTCTTGGTGAAATGTGCTCGTCCATGAATCTGGAGGTCCTCGCCTTTTCTATTGGATCACATCTCTTTTTATATTCTGCAAATGTAAGCATAAGGGCTTGTACTGGGAAGAATTGAGTGGAACTTCGGTGTTTCTATAGGAGGGATTAAAGATTTGTTTGTGTGCTCCAAAGCCCTGTCAGTGTTTAGTTCTGTGTGGTTATCCACACTGTACCTTTTGTTCACCATTGGACCTGTAAGCTCACCATCCTCCGTTCATTCATGCCAGACTGTACGGGGGAAACTAGCTGCTTCATCCCTTGATCACTCAAGGACAGTTCAATAACGCTGTTCCAGTTTCTAGCCTCCCTGTGTGTGAGATTTGGGTATTGTGAAAATAAGAGTGCACTTCACAAAAATGTCAGCAAAAATATACATACACTGTCACATCAGTCCCTTGGGTATATTATTTCGTTATGCCTTCTATAGTTGCCATCGCTGTGAAAGATCTAATCCTTTGTCCCCAAATGGTAGTTTTTTAAATATTTCAGGAAATGACTTTGTTCAGTAAGCTTCAGAATCACCCAAGTCTGTCTGGTTTGCCTGCATGAGTGAAATGAGCATTTGCTGCTGCTGGCTAATTGATTTGGGGCTGCTTCACTGCAGATATGACATGTGCAGTGGGGCAATGACTTTAAAGGCCAATTCATACTTCACTTCTCCATGTTACGTTATGGTTTGTGCACAGGCTGTGGTGTAAATTTCGTCATCAGTGCCATGCACCAGACCTTTCACATACAGCCTAGATTTTGGTCTCTGGCTGACATTTTGTGCATTAGTGCACGTTGACTGCGCATGTGCAAGGATATTGTCTGGGGGTTTCCAGTAGGTGGCAGAAAGTAATTGATCTGTCTCATCATTTGAAGAAGCAGAAAGACGGGCACATTGTCATGCTCTACAAAAACATTGCATAAAAATGCGCTTTATTGTATTTGTGTGAAGTTGTTTTTTTTTTTGTGTTTTTTTTTTTTTTTTTCCTCTGGTTCATTTTGGTCTCGTTAGTTGCTTATCTGTAAACAGTTGGGCAGTGTCTTTTTCATTCTGTCCAGATCTCAAACCACGATTTGGTGTTTCCAAAGTAGCACTCTTAGCATTTTAAAATCTTGCCTTTTTTCTCAATCTGTTTGGGAGCGGTCCTGGTTCATTGTTAACAAGACTTCAAAACACGATACTACCATGTTACGGTGATATTGCCTAAGCATAGTAACAACTTTAAAACTGCTAATAAGTTTCCCCATTTCGCTATACTGCTTGTATTTGTTGCAGTACATCTACACACAACTGTTCTTGTTGAATATTGCTGTACTCGTGCCAACTGTTACTGCACGAATGTGCGGGGGCTGTTACAATATACAGGAAAGTGAAGTATTAAAAGGGCTTAAATTGTGAAGGGTTGATGTTGGCTTTGGTACCTACTAAATGTTTCTCTGTGAAAGCAGAGCCACCTTCCAGAACACGTGCAGACCGTATTGGCAGTCAGACTAACGGTAACCAACAGCTGTAGGGAACCACCTAGCTGCCATCCAGGAGGGGTTATATATTGTAAAATGCAAACATTTTAGGCTGAAGATATGGCTGTAGACATTAATACAAAATGGGACTTGTGTATGGCCTGTATGTGTTAAAGAAGTACTAGGAAGTGGCAGCGAGCACATGTTTAGAGGCACTCCAGGATGATTACCCAGACATTTCGCCGCGTTAGCGTAACCTTGAGTGTTTGGTTTGGGTAGTTTTCCGAACTCTGGAACGTTAATGAAGGAGCTCTGCTGCGGGCCTTCTCCTTTTCAGTGCCTGTGTTGCCTCATGAAAGCAGTCCGCCTGTCTTGATTTCAGCACCATGTTTAAACCATTCAAGTAACAAAACGTAACATTTTTGATTTTCTAGTTTGTTTAATCCACCACGGTGTTCAGCTTTCCTTGCACTGACCCTTTGGATGTCCAGATTTTTAACTTTCTCGGGGGAATTTTGGTTTGTTTTTTCAGTCTTTTGGTAGGAGGATGGGGGAGGTGTGGATGACTTGCAAATCGAGTCCTTCCCTCCCATGCATTCTTGCAGCTTTGTGACCCAGAACCCCTCCCCCTTTTAAATGGGGTAAAATGTGCTTGTCATTTGCCATTTGTCTGCTTACTTTATTTTATTATACATTTTGAGATTTTTGCATATTTGTGTAGCTGGAATATCCTTAACGGACCCCATATTTTAATTTCCATCATTTGAAGTTTGTCTCATTGAATGCAATTGAATAACAGCTGAAAACATTTGGCCCTCTTTAAATTTGCCTGAAAGTGTTCACATTTTCGATTGCATTTGGGTGAATGACAATAGGCTTTTTGCCAACTGAAAAGTCAGGAGCAAACCATATTACTTTCCAAATGGAGAACTCCATAATGCATCTGTTTAAGTCTCTCTAATGTCAGACTTTTTGCATGTATAATTAGTAGTTAGGATCATATTGCAATTTTATATCATTGGTTTTCCATGGATTTTACCACCCTGACGTGGAAACTGTTCAAGCCTAACCATTGTTTTTTTATTTTTTTTTTTGTCGTCAATATTTGAGTCTGGCCTAACCCCTGCCCCCCGCCCCATTCTCGCTGTACCGTAAAGGGAGCTTGGGCTTGTCTTTCCGATTTTAATGTCTGGTTCTTATATTTTAAAAACCCCTCTTCCCAGTTGTGCCACCTGATTTTATATGCTGTAAATTTGGACAAATGTTTCATCTCTGACCTTAAAACTGCAGTTTTTAGCAACTTTTTCATTTTCGGACTTGCATGGCGACGCATGAATGTCTACTGTATTTGAATGTATTACATATTCTAATTTACGGTTTCATACTATGTTAAGCACGTCATTCACCCATTTGTGTGTGGCTTACAGACAACAGAGGGTTAATTTTGTATTAAAGGATTATTTCAGTATTTTTGATGCTATCATCGGTCAGGAAATTCACTTTGGTAGTTGGAATGATACAGCTGCAATTGTTTTCAATTTTGATGTAAATGATGCTGTCTTAGTAGTGAGTTTCCTTTATTAGGACTGTTTTGGGAATAAATTTGCTTTCTGACAGTTTTATAGAATAGTCTGCTCTTATTAGCTTTGTTTATTTTGAATTTGACATCTATCACTGTCATTTTAAGATCTGATGGTGACTCACAGTGGCATTTGTTTCACTTACAGAGAGGGTCCGACGAACTCTTTTCCTCTTGCGTCTCTAACGGACCCTATATCATGAGCAATTCTTCTGGAGCAGGTCAGCACATCCCCTTCCTGGTTTCGCAAGCATATGACTGGGCGTTATGGGAAGATTTAATTGATGGCGTTTTTTTTTGTGTGTTTTCAGCTAATGGTAATGACAGCAAGAAATTCAAAGGTGACATCCGGAGCCCTGGCATTCCATCACGCGTCATACATGTGCGGAAGCTCCCCAATGACATAAACGAGGCTGAAGTGATATCCCTGGGTCTCCCGTTTGGCAAAGTGACCAACCTGCTCATGCTCAAAGGAAAAAACCAGGTATTTGCAGGGGTGCGCTACATCACCGTGTCCAAGAGCAGTGTCGGTGCCTCTGACGCCGCTCACTCTGGGGTGTCCCTGCCGTCTCTAGGCCTTCATCGAAATGAACACGGAAGAAGCCGCACAGACCATGGTCACCTACTACTCCTCTGTTACACCAGTCATCAGGAACCACCCCATATTCATGCAGTACTCAAACCACAAGGAGCTGAAGACAGACAATTCGCCCAATCAAGTGGTGAGCCTGACTGGCTGGTCCATTACCAAGCTGTCTCCAACCTGTAGCCTAATCTATCGGCCTTTCTGTATGGGTATTTGGTTTTATTGGGAGGAGGGGTACAAGTTGTTTTGGTTCAGAGGGGCTGGGCCTCAGTTTCTGGACCACAGGTGTCTGAGGTTGCTTTTATTTTTGACAGTTTGGCACAGGTGAGTTTACTGTATGTTTAAAATGCCTTTGTGTGGCCGCGTGAGCTTATCGTTTACAACTGTGACAGGTGTTGGTGTATATTGCCAAAAAATCCTGGTATCTTTCATAGGGATTTTTCAGTTTCAACTCATTCACCCAGGAAAACCCCAGTATTTGCCAGCTGTGGGTGAATTTTGTGCTTGTCTCATGCGAGTAGAAGCATTTTGGATGCTGCTTGGCAAGCTGTCTAAAGCTTGTGATGGATGCCACACATTAGCATATCAACCGTCTGTGTCCCACTTTAGCACAGTATTGTATGCCAGTGTCTATTTGAAATTCCCCGTGTATTAGGAGGCCTTTTCCACAGTGCCTTCTCCCAGCATAGCCCTTCCTCCTGCCTTACCCCCCGTTTAAATTAACCGTAACCTTGTCATACACACGTAATGTCTTTGTTTGCAATTTTTATATGGGCAATACAGTGTGGTGGTTTTTTCAGTCTCACCAGAGATTGTCACCTCCCGTTAGACGTGTTGTCTCTGCCATGTTCTCAGACCAAGCAGAACAACTGGGGTTAACGGCTCTGACTGCGTAAATGGATTTCTTTGTTTTCTGTTGCTTTGCTCAGTCAGCCCCTTTAGAGCAAACATTGCTCTTAGCGGTCTTACTGAAATGCTCGTCCTGCCTCTGTCTCACCTCAGAGGGCACAGGCCGCTCTGCAGGCGGTTAACGCCGTCCAGACGGGTAACATGACCATGGCCAGTGTGGACACCTCAGGCATGGGAAGCCACAGCCCTGTCCTGCGCATCATTGTGGAGAATCTCTTCTACCCGGTCACACTGGATGTGTTGCATCAGGTACTGCTGCATTGGTCTCACTGCCTGCCATCAGTCATTCCTGACTGGCTTATTGAGCATGCAAGAACCATAGGACGAGGACTCTTACTGTAACTTTATACAGCACATTGGAAGAAATAACACTCAGCATGTGTTAATTGTTTTAAACGTCTGATTTGTGTGCAAGAGGGGAGATCTAATGCCCCTTTATCTCCTTCCCTGTCTACCACTGATCAAAAAACAAATGATTGCTTTTGAGAGTGCTGTCTAGCTGGTTACATATCGCTGGTCATTTGTGCTCTTGATCAGAATTGCTCTAACATGCACTTCACAAAGTAATGTGTATAACCAATACAGACGCTGAAATTTCCATATTTCTTGAGGGCCACTTTGTAAACACTGCTGTAGTTTTGTCAATTTCACTGTACAGTAAAAGGGTAATTTGCAATCGTCTGTCAGCTTTTAGCACCAGGGGGCACCCTTGTTTTGGGGGGTCTAAAGGACTGTTCCTTTACCTCTACACCAGCCTGCTTAACTGCTTCCTGTTCGTACAGCCTTACTACATCTTAATCGTTTTCAGATATTTTCCAAATTTGGGACAGTGTTGAAGATAATCACATTTACCAAAAACAACCAGTTCCAAGCCCTGCTCCAGTATTCAGATGGCCTGACTGCTCAACATGCTAAACTGGTGAGTAGCGCCCTCTGCTTTCATTTCTGTGTATTGCTGGAACACTAGTGTGGCCTCTTGAAAATCCACTGGAATTCCACTCCTGCAGGGTTGTACTCGGTTCAGTGAAGACCCATTTTAACCACTTCTGTGCACCCAGGCTCTCGATGGGCAAAACATATACAACGCCTGCTGCACCCTGCGCATCAATTTCTCGAAACTGACTAGCCTTAACGTGAAATACAACAACGACAAGAGCCGGGACTACACACGGCCCGACTTGCCCTCGGGAGACAGCCAGCCCTCCATCGAGCATCAGGCCATGGCTGCAGCCGCCTTTGGTGAGCCCTGCGCTGTGTCCCTGCTCACCGCTGTGCTCCTTCTGCCATTCCTGACTGTGCTCCATCTTTCAGGTGCTCCAGGCATCATCTCTGCGAGCCCCTACACAGGAGCTCATGGCTTTCCTCCTGCCTTTGCTATTCAGCAGGCGACAGGTCAGGCTGGTGTTTGTCTTTATGGTGGCTTTTAGAGGTGCTCTTCTCCTGATCCTGAAAGCCTTAACTGCAGCGTGTCCCCCAGGTCTGTCGGTGCCCGGCGTTCCCGGCGCCCTGGCCTCGCTGGCCATCCCTGGGGCTGCGGCGGCAGCGGCTGCGGCTGCTGGCCGCCTTGGCTTTTCTGGTCTCACTGCTGGCCACTGTGTACTGCTTGTCAGCAACCTCAACCCCGAGGTCAGTACTGATCCTCCATCTTCAGTGTGGGGCTAGAGAGGCTGCTACATGTGTTTTTAGCTTGTGTAGGTCAGCTTTGAATGGGTTGTAGAATTCTCTAGAGGTGGGCTTAGTGTACGTTGAATAGAGTATATAACAGCTATAGGTGCGTACAGTGGAGTTAAATGTAGGCAGGTATACCCAGGAAGATGCCTGCGATTGGACCTGCCTACCATCAGTATGGTTTATGCTGAAGTATTAGTGTCTCCTCACCCCCTTCCTCCAATTGCAGTTCCTCAGATCTTTTTTAAAACCAAGCTTTTGTGGCATTTTTTTCCCCTTAATTTTTTTTCTTTGCTCCCTGTTCTCTTATTGCATCGTTCTTTTTTTTCCAATTTCTTGAGGCATGGTTCCACCAAATTTTAAGCTGAGGTGTTTAACATGCACTTAGGGCTACATCACGTGACAAGTTACAAAAGTTAATGAAAATTGCATTTGGAGAATTAGAATGTGCCACTTTTTTTGTAACTCAGAACGCTACTGCATAAATGTACTTTTTAACAGCTCCCCCCATTTGAAAGAACAAATGGAATATTCCACTGTTGGTTAACTACACACTAGCATTTGCCTTTCCACTGTGGGAATGGACTAAGTTTTAAGCCAAACCAATTGGAGCCACGCCCTCTGATCTGGGGACCGTTCTTAAAGACAGACATTACCTAAACTGTCTTCCTTTTCAATGCTTCATAGCCCCAGCTTGTGTTTTGTACCAAATATTGGTTTTGTTTTTTAATGTTTCTTCTTTTTTGTATCCAATACATCTGGCACTCAGCTGTTGTCTGTCTTGTATGCTGGAATCCAAATGCAATTCTTAATTTCCCCATTATCATATATGTTCTGCAACTCTAAAGTAGTGAAGTGAGTCACACTGATCTAATTATAGTACTAACAGTTGTACAAGTACATATTGTCTCAGCATCTGTGTCATCATGTTTAAGTTTATTTTGGTTTCCCCCTTTTCCCCTTCCTCAGTAGTGTTCGAGGTTTAAAAACCATTATCATTTAAACCATTTAGAAGCAGAAACTCTACAGGATGGAACACTACATTTCTTTGTATACTGACCTTGTTTTTTTACCTCCTTCTTGTTTCTCTCCCTCCCCATTCCCCCTCTCCCTCCTTTTTTGTTTTGTGTTTTTGTTTTTTGTTTACCTTGACCTGGATTCTTTTGCCGACTGACTGCACGCCCATTTATTTGCCCTCCCATGTGCTTTTCTGTGTACAATTGTCCAACAACTCTGGAATACTGCGACTACAAACTGTTAAATATACACATTGCCCCTCCCACCTCCCTGGATGCCCATACCCCAAACCCTGAACCTTCTACTCCAAAATATTAACCGTCTTCATGATCCGACCGCCGTTCTTGGCCATTCCTCGTGGAACTGCCTCGCTGTGGATGATATGTTGAACCTGCACTCTCCTGCCTCCGATCTTTTCCTGTCCCTTCCTCCCTCCGCTGCCTTCTTCTGCTGTCTTATAAAGAGAGTTACGCCACAATGCCTCTTTATTCTTTTCGGTATGTTATCATTAGCATCTTTTTTATTACTTGTTTGTTAAACAGTTCATTTTTAAAGCCTATTGAGTGCTGCTTTGGGTTTTTGTGTCGTGTGTTTTTTACAACCACATTTTGGGCAAAAAGCTACAGCATTTACCAATCTCTCAAATGACTTTTGTTAAAGGGTTTTGTTTTTTTTTTTTTTACAAAGGTAGCAAACCCTTTGTGGGTTAATTTACTGCTGTTGACAAATTTATACAAAAACAAATCATTTCCCCCCCATAAGATGCTGTAACTTTTTGCCTCAACATTAATTTACCATTAAAGTTTATTATACTTTAGTCATACTGTAAATCTGCATGTTTTGCATGCTTATTGTAGGTTTTTAAATACTAGGCAAATCCTAGAATGCATTTACTGTTGAATTTGGCCGAAATCAGTACTGGAATTCCTCTGATTTGGACTTAATGCTTTTACATATGGTTCTGCATAAACTATAATTAGATCCCTTTCTGTAAGCGAAGACCTGTGTGGGAGGGAATATGTCCACGTCTTTAAAACTGGTGTGCTTTTCGCCCTCCTTTTTAAATATTGCAGTGTTGTAGTCAGTATTTTAATATGTAATGTTAGCTTGTCTTCCTAAACATTCAGCTGGTTATGGCTGCAGCAGTATGGGGTAGTTATCACTGTTGCAAAGGTTTAGGTGCCCGGTAGTTTTAATGTGCATTCAGTACTTTTGATTCAGAGACCTTTTTATTGAAAGAAAGCAATACTTATACTAGCATATCCCATGGGGATGTTTTGTGGTTTATTTGGCCATGTCACATTATCTAAATTTTGTTTGCGATACAGAGCCTGCCAGTTTCTCACTGTTTACCCTTACCCCCCCCCCCCCCAAAGCCAACACTGTCAAGGTGTGTACGGTGATGTCATGAGAGTGAAGATTCTTTTCAACAAGAAGGAGAATGCCCTTGTACAGATGGCAGATGGAACCCAGGCACAACTTGGTAACTATCCCAAGCTTCTCGTGTATCCCTGACGCAGGCTGTTGATGGACTGCTTTCTTTGTGATAAAGCTGCAGCAATCAGAGGGCAGCTGAATGTTCTTGCTTTAACTTCCTTTCTCAGCATCCTGGGGGGGGGACTGTGGAGTTCAACTAATCATTCTTACGTATGTTCTCTCAGCAATGAGCCACCTGAATGGACAGAAGCTTCATGGGAAGGCAATCCGTGTCACGCTGTCCAAGCACACAAACGTGCAGCTCCCACGAGAAGGTCAGGAGGACCAAGGGCTCACAAAGGACTTCAGTAACTCGCCACTTCACCGCTTTAAGAAGCCAGGCTCTAAAAACTATCAGAATATCTTCCCACCTTCTGCAACCCTGCACCTCTCCAACATCCCGTAAGTTCATGGTCTCCTTTTGCTTGTGCTCTTCTCCCTGAGGAGGACTTCTTTAGAACAACTTCTGTTTGTTCCTAGGCCTTCAGTGACTGAAGATGACCTCAAGCTCCTCTTCTCAAGTTCTGGTGCCTTGGTCAAAGCCTTCAAGTTCTTCCAGTAAGACCCCCCCCCCCCTTTTCTCGGAAACTTGTTTAATATTATTTTTTCCCCTGGCCTGACCCTTTCCTTCCATTCCTTTTTGAATTACTTTAGGAAAGATCGCAAAATGGCTCTGATCCAGATGGGATCTGTAGAGGAGGCCATTCAGTCACTGATTGAGTTCCACAATCATGACCTTGGTGAGAATCACCACCTGAGGGTGTCCTTCTCAAAGTCCACCATCTGAAAGCATGGAAACGGGAGGAATAATCAAGAGGAGCCTGACATGCTGATGGATGAACTATCACTTTTAGGGTTCACTTGTATGATCTTGTGGGAGTATGTCTCAAAAGCCCAGGGACTCCTCACAAGACTCACTTCCATCATTCCTTTATTATATTTATATGGATCTGTATCAATACAATGCCAATTTGAACCATGGAGCATAGAAGAAAATACATACCAGATTTTATTTGAGCTTTTAAGCAAGTTTTAGTTTCCCTTTTTTTTTTATATTGAAAGCTCATTTGGTCCCATGCTTGTGCATATTGGTCTGATCCAAGTATAGATCAGCAGGTTGTTTACACCAGCCGTCTCCTAGAATCTCCACACTCAGGTTTGCACGCGATGACAAGCTTTCTTTTTTTTTTTTTTTGCTGTTGGGGAATTGTACCACTACTTTCAGCATCCTGCCCCCTCCTGATTCTGTGCCTTGATAGGGACTGTCTTATGACATCTTTTCCTGTAGCTAATTGCGCTGGCATTTTGGAATGTACAGTTTCCCTGCTTTATTTCTGATCTACACCCACTTTTCAGGGCGTAGGTCACATTTGACGATTTGACGTGTGGCTGACCCTTAAATCAATACTGGTTAATTGGAAATGAGACAATTTCGTGTCATGCTGTGTGACCACATTTTTGAAGAAAATGGCAGCCGTTTTGAGGTTTTTTTTTTTTTAATGGTCTCCCTTCCAATCCCCACTACTTTCTTTTGGCATGCTTCCCCTTATTTCAGCCCTTCTATACTGGGGTACATCAGTCTTATCCTTTATTGTATTTACTGTATCTTATAGATGTAGGACAATGTCATTCCATTTTAAATTTATGCAATCAGTTTTGTACAAATCCAATATTGTGAGTATCAATTATCATTCCTATACTGTAGCTTGTAATAGTTAGGTCAGTGGTTGCCTTATTACGTTGCCTTTGTTTAAAGTCTTGTGTTTCTCAAAGGTGTAGTTTAGAAGTGTCAGTTACATTGTTTTTTTTTTCGTCTTTAATGGCCTGTGATAATACCCAACCAGTTTCTGTATCACTTAGTGGTACACTACAGCTCAAAACCAAATATATCCTTTGCAAATGGCTCTGTCCGCCAGTAGGCATAAACCATTTTCAACTTGCCTTAAGAGCCAAGGAGCTCAGTCTTAAATTAAAGGCCATGTTATAAGGAATAATGGCCCCCTCTTAGACATTCCTAAAGATTACAATAATTCATTTGAAGTTTCGGTTAAAGGGCATTTGCAAATGATGGATTGGAAACTTGCACAGGGCTATAATTTCAACAAGTTGAAGGCCCTAGCTTCTGTAGCCTTCAGTTTCCAGTGGCTGACTTATTTTTTTTTTCAGTAGTTCAGGATGAGGTTTTTTGTCGTCCTTTTATATATGGGACAAGTGCCTCATGTTAATGTCTGGTGCACCTATCCAATCCTGGCTAACGCAGAGCATTGCTGTCATATATTCGCTCAACTTATTATTATAGATGCTTATGTATTGTATGTTACAATGTAAACGTAGATGCCAGGTATAGTGAAATGCCCCCAGACACCAAGTGGTACATGCCACAATGTAAAGCCTTAGTAATTGCATTCAGCTTGAATGCCATGGTCACTGTGACCCTTTCCAGAGTCTTAATTTTCACATTCCTGTTTTTCTTTTAATTCGGTGGATCGGTTAATTTTTTCCATGTATTTACCCAACAAAGTGAAAACGAGTCCCTTAATGCAGTGTTTCCCAACCCTGTCCTCAGGGAATTGAGAGGGAGCAAAAATGTGGACCTTCTATAGGTCCCTGAGGTCCAGGTTGGGAAGCCCTGCTTTATCGTGTGGGTCTGGTGCACAGCAATAACTTTTTGATATACTTTAAGAATAATGACAACTTTTCTTGGACCAAAGTGTTATCCCATCTTTCCTCTGATTTTAAACTGCAGTTTATTTTTTCTCTATTTGAATTGCCTCTGGTTTACTTTTTCTACATATTGGGTATCATATTTTTAGTTCAAGGCTTAATGTTTGTATATTCTGCTGTTATACCACTTCAAGTCAACCTGTACAACCACTGCCTGGATTAGGACAGCTGGTTGGTTCGATGCTGGACTTGGATTGTGTCCGTAATGCGTTGGTTTATCGGAATGGCTAAGAACTCCTTAAATGGTGTTTCATCCTGTGACATTTTGTACAGAAAAATGCTGAAATGATGGAGTAAGACTAGGATTGAGTCTTGGCCATTTTCTGTTGACACATAGGCATGACCAGAAATGTTGACATTGCAAACCTTATGCAGATTAGCACACAGCTACACAGCATATCACAGCCTGTTTAAATGTATTATCTTAAGCTGCGAGTCCTCTCCCTTCCTGGTCACCCTTTATTTTTTGTGAAGGGAAAGAATGGGTCGTAACCAAGAATGGGGGAGGGTGGCCTTTTTCCTTTGTACTACAGATTGGTTAGCAATACAGGTTTTATATCTATAAAACAAATGTATATTTTGATTACATCTAAGGTTTTTCAGACCATGATGGAGCTGTTAAGAGTTTGTATTACAAGAAAAAAAAATTAAAACCATATTTTCTAACAAAATGTGCATTTCTCTGTAATCTCCCCCATCCATCCATTGTTTTGAAATGACTCCTGGATCCTGTGCCTTCAATAAATCTCTCATTTATTCCTGCTTTCACTTTTTGTCCTTTCTTCCTTCCATATTTTGTGCGTAACTGACCTAACATTTTTTGCATTTCTAGTTCCTGCTTCCCCTTTTTCCATTTGTTTATTCTCACCCTGATCTTGTAAGTCTGAAGGCTGATTCTATACTTCAGTGTAGAACTGACGTCATAGGTAGCCGCTTATCCTACACCGTAGCCGGCCTGCACCTCCCCAAAAATGTAACTGCAGGCATCGGGCGACGCGGCTGCCTATGGCGCACATTCTACACTGAAGTATGGAATAAGCGTAAGGGGGCTTGCTGACTATACTTAAGTCACTAGATGTTTGCTAGTTTTAATGACCAGATTTACGTTGTTACCCTCTGTTACTTTTTTAAACTACTTTCGACTTAAAAACAATCGTTTCTGTAATGTGACGATGCCACAGAGGAAGCTTGTCTTGACATTTGATTTGCAGGCATAGGTCCTCTTGTAGACAATGAGCTTGACTGGTTAAAAATGATAAGAGCCTCGTGCTTTACAGGATTAAAAAGGGAGCTTTACGCAATGAGGGGGGAAATTCCCATCTTTCCTTTCCGCTGATTGTTTTTTTTGTGCTTATAAGTGACTGTTTTGAAACAATGAATTTTTGGGTTGGGGCAGGACACCCAAACCGCCATATCTGCGTGTCTCGCACACACGAGGAAATGCTCTTGAATGTCCTCAAAATTATCTGCTACATGGCGCTAAAGATTTCTAAAAACCCTTTAGTGCATATCCTTCGAGATTTTTTTTTATAACTGCCCACTATGACACTAAAATGTACGACTAACTACTTGCGGCCATGAAATATCTAAAAGCCCCAGTAGTTGGTTTTGTCATGCGTTGACGCATCCTATTAGTCTTATGGGTTACTACAAAATTCTAAATTTCTATTTACTTACAATTTAATTGCAATCAATTATAAAAGAATGTCAAACGTGAACCGGGTCCATAATGAGCATGCGCAAAAGTGCTAACTACGGCGAGGTCCCGGCATTTCCGCTGACACCTGTATGGCAGGGGCGCCGTCTCCCTCCATTTTCTGCCAAGTGGGTGTACAAGAATGAAGCTCCACCCTGTCTGCAGCCTGTGGAGCTTGTGCTTCAACAATGGCACTTCTTGTTACAGCATTACAGCTGGTGTTTTCAACACTTACAGAAAGTGTTGTACTGCCACTTTCTGTAGAACTTGTAAAATAACCAGAAGTTTACAAAATCATACAGCAGTAGTGTCCCTTAACTGGTCTATTTTCAGTTGGTTGTCTCTGGTTTTAGAAAAGTTGAAAACCCCTACTCTGGCGTATAAGACGGGGAAACACCTGATTGAAAATAATATGGATATTTTTATACCGCTTGTTTATACTCCTGCTGTATCAAATTAAATTTGTGGATGCAAAAGTGTTCTCATTTTTTATTTGCACAATTGGCCTTTATCCAAACGAAATCATCTTCATAAAGCCGCCTCTCCATACTTATCCGACCGGTGGTTTCAGATTATGATTCAAGAAGCGTCTAATATGTTTACTTCTGCTGCTTGGGATCCAGCCATTTTTTGAGAGCCAGCTCAGCACAAAGAATATCTGATTGCACCAAGACATGGGAAGATAAACATAATCGAAACGACTACAACCCTCGAGTGCAGAATCTGCAGCGTTTCTCATATTCTACACGTTTTGTTAAGACTGATATTTGATCGTTTTCCTACGGTCACATTTTGGAGTGGCACGCGGTAGCCCACCTCCCGGAAGTAGGAAGTGTCTCGCGCTGTCAAACATCCGCCACGGTGAGGCTCCTCGCGGCACGAAAGCTGATTCCCGCTCCTCGTTCCACGTCGCTCTCCTGTTCGCCGCCTTTCCGATAGCCATGTGGCGGACGAAGTGTCTGCATGTCGCGCAGACGGCCTGGGCGCTCTGGCTCCTGCTCAGCGATGCGGAAGGCAGCGGTAACGACACCCTCACGGCCGAGTCCGAAGCTCCGAGGGCTGCGAACGGCACGAACACGAATAAAAGAGGCTTCATTCCGGGCTTCAACGTGAACAGCTCGATGATACAGCGGGCCCTCTACGTGCTCACGGGCATCACGGTTATCGGTCTGCTTTACTTCCTCGTGAGAGCGGTCCGGTGAGTGGAAACCCTTCGTTAAATGTCCGGCCCCAGTGCTGGGTCTTTCTTTATATCCGGGAAGGCTTAAGTGATGGGCGAGGTAGCGCATTAACGGTAATACTGCACTGACGTTTTCTCTAGTCAAGATTGCAACGACTTTGCTCTGGTTTTTGGTATCTATTTATATTAAATTATGGGCCAGAAGTACTTGTTTTGGCGAGGACGATCTAATCTGTACTAGTTAAGTAACTGAACAGTTTCGATTTCCACTATTTGGCTTAACAAAAAATCCCAGTCTGGATGCGAGCAATGCTAAACTCCGCGTGTTACTACCTGATTATAAAAGTATTACACTGAGATATGGCAGGCCCGAGCGGGGGAGGGGGGCTGGGGCCTCCTGAGCACCTTCTCGCTTTGCCCGAACTATTTAATATTAACTTTATAGGTAGAGGGTACCTCTTTCTTTAACCTTTGAGCACATGACTTTCAAACAGTCTCTGCACAGTCCTGGAGTCCAGTGTCAGTGATACCAATCAGACAGGTCTATTACATGCATTGTAAGACAAGACTTAACGGTGGGCTGGGTTTGTATCTTGTACATTAGTATTTTGTAATGCTTCTCACATAGCAAATGACCACGTAATAGAACTTACTGATATTTACTGTTTTCCACAGTTTTATCACGTGTTATACCATTGTCAGATAACTGCTGGATTCACTAGATTGATTAAGATGTGACAACGGGACCATATGCTCAGAAGAGCTATCATGTTATTGTGCCCTATATTGATTGATTTGTGAGATTGCTCTTGCCCGATTATGGATATTCTGTTTTTACATGCTGTTTCTATCCTGTAGCCACGGACTGTTTTCATTTACCAGCTCCCTTCACACAGTAATTGTTCTGTTCTGTCATAAGTGAAGATGAAGTGGCTTTATGCCTGGGGTGTCCTCTCTCCTCCTCCTATAACGTATGTCCCTGCCGTCTTAAGGGTGAAGAAAACGTCAACCCGCCGGAAGAAGTACGGGCTTCTTTCGAATTACGATGACAGCATGGAGCTGGCACACCTGGAGAGCGACGAGGAGGACATGACCGTCTACGAGGCCAAAGCTCTGAGAAGGTGAGGCTACCGTGTGAAAAGGCAGGGTTCTGTTTAATGCTCCCAGTGGTACTAGACATAATCTCCCTGCAGTGTAAATTGTTTGTTAGATCCTATGGAAATTGTTGGACTTCGCACTGTCCCGTGTGACACATCTCGGCCTATAAGGTGTGTCTTGGTTTGCCTGTGGCAGTACACCCCCCCCCACACACACACACACCATTTGTTTCTGTACCTCCCAATACATCTTGTCTTTTGCTGAGTCCGATAAATGCGTAACCACCTCTAGAACTCAAAACAAAGCATGACAGTCCTTTTGCCATCATCTTTTGGCTTTATCTGACAGCATTGCATGAATTTCTTTAATTTCCTTTCCTCATTCTTTAATCTTTCTCTGTCTGCCTAGATGGATGTTCAACACTCAATGCATTTTTCGCTCACCTCTTTTTCAGATGATCTGTGTCGTTAAAAAAGAGAAGTCGTTTGGAAGACTGGAAAGCCATGAAAACATTCCCCGGTTTCCTTGTTCAACACACTCGCCGGATTTTGTGACTCTCTCCGTCTTCCGGCCCATAACTGGAGAAAATGACTTTTTAAATCACAGCTATTTTTTCTATAATCGACCTTAACATGCGTGCCACACCGTGGTTTTGGTGTGGAGGTTGTGGTGAGCCTTTGCTGCAGTTTACATGGTTCTTTAGGTGCTGCGAGTTGTGGAGCGAAAGGGCTTCAGAGTTTGTCTCCTATGCTGAAGCTGCTGTGTTCAACACGTGTGGTGATTTTATCCGAAGCTCTAGAAGAGGGCAGCTCTTGCAGTATCTCATGGCCTTAAAATTCTCTATTTTGACATTGTACTCTTGCCTCCTTTGATTTGTTTTTGTCCTGCACATGATGGAGAGGTTTATTCTGTATTCTTATCTTTTCTCTTGATATAAGCAGGCCTGTGTGTGTCGCTGATGCTGGGTTTAATCCCCCTTTTTTTTTATAACTTTTCTTGAAGCTCTGCTCTGTTTTTCATGCCGACGCTCCCCTGTACACTCGGCTCAATCCGAGGGAGCTCTGTATGCAGATCTGCCGAGTAGCTATCTGGGTGTTCACCCTCCTTGATTATCCCTGTAGTTCTTAAAGCTGTACTACAAAAAAAAGCATTTTCTGAGTTTGAAACACAAAACAGCTCAGGCCATGATTCCCCTTTTTGAAGTCAGACACACACACACACACTCACACACACTTTTTTGGCCTATTGCCTGATCACTGACTCATGATGAATACATTGTGTGGCAGTCCTCACGTTTATCCTGTAGTTAATTAAGTTCTGGTTCTCCATTCACTTCACCAGCTTAACCTTTCGGTTTAACTGTTCAAAACAATGGAATTGGTCATCTGCAGTGGTGCTGGGAAGCTGGTGAGGGGTAGCTCTGTTGGTGCCCTTAACTGCATGGCTTTCTGTGAGTCTGCAACTAGAAGCCAGCAGGAACATTAGCTTAGCCGTTTCACTATATTAAGAATGTATTTTCCTTTCCGTGTTTACAAGACAGAAGTGGCATTTACCGTTTCCTGAATGCAGGGGGCTGACCCTCAAACAGTTTTTCCATAGCCCTAGAGTCCAGTTTCAGTGACATCAACCCCCCCCACCCCCCCCACTCTGGTAAACAACCTCAGGAGTGCACACAATTCAGCCAGAAACAGTGGTGTTTGACACCACCATCAACACTGTTAATTGGATTATTTGTCATTATGGATGCCTCATCTTGAGGTGGAGGTTCGCCTGTAATTTTAATTAAGCGTGACTGTCCCACGGCGCAGGAGGCAAATCAGCTGAAGAAGCTGCCAGGCAAGGTGTGGCCTCTGCTAGCTGGCGCTGGAGCCCCAGACCATCTCTGAGGGCATCTGCCTGGCTGCCTGCCTGCTTTGGGAGAGCCCCAAGCTCGCAAACATGGCTCTGACTCACAGCCTCACTGCACGTCAAACGGTCAGGATGCTGTGGTGTCTGGCTGTGTCGCTTTGCAGAGTTATGTAGTGCAGTTATAATGTCCATTGATTCCACACGTGCCTTTATTTTTTGTTTACAAGGCAGTACTGTGTGCACAGATGGAGTTTTCTGTGGTCTTTACTTGGGGGTCTCACCTTGAGAGCTTTGCTGGGTAGCCATTTCGGGTTCTTTACTCACACTTGGTGTTGTTCTTCATTTTTTTTTGGGGGGGGGGGGTAACACTTTCTTCTTTGCCTCCCTGGGCGTGTGTTTTACTAGTTACAATTTAATTTAAGTATTATCTGAGTGAATTGCTGTATCTCATGTGCCAATATACAATTGTCAATATGTGAAGAATGGTGTAAAATCATTTGTTTTGTATTTTGCTTGTCAGAGGTGAACAAGTATCTGATATAAAATTATGCCAAATGTTTGTGTGATGCTTGATTCAAATATGGGACAGGACTTTTCCAAATGCACCTTTTAAACATGATGTCCCATCAGATCGTTTGTTGGTTAAAAAAAAAATTGTATCATGAATAGCTGTTTGCACAATGGGGCCAAATATTGCATTTTGCTTTGATGAAGAATGTCTGGATTTCTTTGGAAAGTGCTGCGTTTTTGGACTGAGGGGCTGTGCCTCTCGCCTTGAACGCCTTCGGGTGACAGCAGCTTGTGTTTCATGCATCTTGCTCTTTTGCCCTTTTCTAATAAAATGTAAGCAGTGATTGTTCTGGCGCCCTCTTTGGTTCTTAGCTCATGGTTTCCTGCCGACGTCGTTCGTGGCAATTCTGTTTACTTGGTGTGTGATGCTATGACCTGATCTGGCCACCAGATGGAGACATAACCCTTTTTTCCTTTAACTTTTTAAAGGATTTGTTGCAAAAGGACCTAGTCTACTCCAGGTATGCACTGTCTTTAACGTATTTAGTATTTTCTTTAAAACGCACACAACACAGTAAACTTTTGAGTTTTTTGTTTGTCCTTTTCAAAATAGAGAGGCAAATTTAAACATAGTATGAGTGGCAATGAAGAACGTTCGGAATTTTGTGAATTAATGGTGAGTTACTACAGCTTTGCACACTGGTCTCCCTGAAGCGCATCCAGTTCCATGCTCACGCTGGCGGCTGCATGCTTCTTCAATTTGCAGAGTAATATCTTTCATAGAAATGTTGCGGGGAGCAGCGTGGCCTTTTTTTGCATTCGTCATTTCATTTGCATTCGATAAACTGCACCGATTCTGCTTCACTGTCCTATAAAAAATAAAATAAAATGTGCAGGAGATTATATGTTGAGCAAGTGCCATCAAACAGCTCAGTTGGAACCGGGGAAAGCGGTCCCCAAGAAATGCACTGAACATATGATGAATAAACCGCAGAAATATCCCATTCAGAAAGGCTGTGGTTTATTCACACTTGGATTTCTGGGATACGGCTGGTCATTTTGCTGTGTTTTTATGCCGCCTGGCAACCGGTGAATGGTAGAAATTGAGGTCAAAGTTATAAAATAATATAAGTAATTTTGTAGTTTTGTTGCTTTCATATGTATTTAAACCCTCTATAATTTTCATATTTTCCTGCTTAAAAATGTGAAGTTGTAGAAGTTTGGATTATGGTGCATTACAGCCCTGTAATGCGAAGCAAAAATCAGTGTGTAAATAAGGTAATAAGAATGAACAGAAAAATGAGCAGATCAAGACTCTCACTGTGGCAAACCTGTTTAATGACTTTTGTTATTTTAAGTAGCTGAGAATATTGAAAGGTCTGTGTGGTTCGTTCCGTGGCCTCTGTCTGTGCCGACAGAGTCCTGTGCCGCTTTGGTCAGGTAATGAATATGATGTTGACCCCCAGGCATGGCGCCCGGGGAGTTTTAAAATCTAATGAGGGATAAAAGTCACCGAGGAGCAAAAATCAGGAAAAGGGCACAAAAAGATCACTGTTCCGAGATGCTTAATCAGGGAGGTGTGTAAGGTACGCGCTGTGTTTTGGGCAGCCCCCATGCCAGGCCGTCACCGAGAGCTGCCGCATGCGGGGGGAAGTAGACAGGGGTGAGAGGCCAACGATTGCAAGAGATGGAGAGATTCTCAAACAAAACCCCGCGACGCCGTGGGTGGAGGGGCGGCATGATGGTACCTGTCACCCAAAATCCCCAAGCTCCTTTTAACGAAACCTCAGCCAGGGTACCCCGCGGTGACCTGTCAGGTGTCGTTGTGGTGCGAGGGCGGCCTGTAACTTCTGGGTGGCGTCATTAAGCGCCATGATTGGCTCAAAACCAATGTGACATGTCGGCCAGTCAGCAGTGGCCCTAAGGTCGATAGCGGGGGCGGCGTGATAGTCTCTCTGTGCCAGTGATGCCAGGATGAAAAGGAGGCATTTATGCTGAGGAGAGCCACAGTCAGAAGTCTTCTACAGCTTAGGAGACCTCCAGCCGATTGAGGAACTGCTTGGAACCCGGTGAAATTTCACAGGAAAGAGGCAAAATGGGTAAAAGGAGCAAGAGCAATCCAAGAGGGTGTAGGAACAGTTGACGAAAAGGGCCGACAGGATGGAAGTGACCAAATATTATGCCTCAAAGAGCCAAACGAATTCTTTAATTTTCAAAGGAAAATGAAAAATGTGCAGCTATCATGGTCACAGGAGATGTGACGCACAGTGGCACAGGTGCAGCCTATGTTGTATTTTACTATGTTGTGACGCCCGGGCTCTCGCGTTGAGGCGTCGTTCCCATGCATGAGGGGGACAATCAGGTGACCCCACCATCCTGGGCCGTGTTTAACCTCACTACATTATGGCGCCATGACACTGGAAGCAGCAGAGGCCTCACTCCAGCTGGAGGTCAGACTTGGTGACCGCACAGCCCCCAAGAGCTGCACCGTTGAAGCAGAACCGGAGCAGCCCATTTTTCTGTGCCCCCCCCGCCCATCTTTTCTTCTTCACCTCTTCCCATTCACCTCCACACTTCCCGTCCTCCATTCACTTTCAAATTCAGAGGAAAAGCCCCCCCCCCAGCTTGAGAATCAGCCACATCTGGGAGACATATTAAATCGGCCCTTTTTTCCATCCGGGACACAAAAGCGCCAGAGAGAAGGTACCGGGCTTGAGGACATCGGGAAACAAACAGTGTGGCCGGAGCAGCACTGGAGAGTGACAGCGGGGCGGGACACCCCCCCCCGCTCTGTTTCAGGGCCCTTTTACCCAGGGAAGGTTTTATTTGTTTTGTTTGCAAGTGCATCAGAACGTCCAGTAAAATTAATGCTGCACTGTCAGCAGTTGAACCCTTTGCAGTTACATTTGGGGGGTAATTTTAAAACCGGCAGCAACACCTGTATTTTTTTTCCTTTTTTACTCTCAAATATTTAGAAATTCATTTTCTCTTTGAGCTTAATTTAATCAATTAGCTGTCGCCTGCATAGTCCTTATCAAGGGAAATGAAATCTGGCGAAATATAATTAAATAAAGGCACGTTCCCATGGCTGCGGGGGCCTGACGGATGATTCTTCCGAGCGGCTCAGCATTCTCAGTTCTGTCGCCGGCGTCCGGCGTGTTTAATGGGATTCGAGGACGCACAGTGCATGTGAATGAGCCGTGGTCGGAATCCAGCCGGTTCCCTCAGCAGAAGTGTCCGAGAGGAGGGCGATGTGCCCCCGTGTGGCGGGCCGATTGAGGCGGCCCTCGTAAGGCCACACCTGCCATGTGAACTCACGTGTGGGTCACACCAGGCACCATCCCGGAGCGGGAGGCCGACTGCGGCCAGCGAGGTCAGCTGTCACCCAAAGCTCATGCTTTACATTCATCTTTCAGACATGTGACGGCGGGATTCAGATGCAAAACGGGAAGGAGAGAGACGGGACAAGAGGGAAGTGAAGCAAATTCCCAAATCACTCCCAGTGAGTTATCCTGGAGGATTTTAGCTGTTAAGGACAGAGAATACCCTTCTTCCGAAAGCTCATGCCCAACACACCTTATCGACACCCCCCCCCCCAGGTTCGGGGCTGCAGGCCCTGCGCTGTGACGAGCGAGCGAAACAAAACGGGATTGTTGGAGCGCCGGCATGCCAACGCGCTCTCACACGCTAGTCAAGCAGTGAGCGTTCCACTTGAGTCATTTTTGGACAGATTTTTTGCATAATCCTCCCTGCCCATGTCCTCTTACCTACCCCCCCTTTCTGTTCTGCCCGCCCCCATTGCAGGCCCTCCTGTCAATCCTTGATAGCTCCCCAAATTCCCAAAAAAGGCTGACGGACAGTTCAGAGGAGAAGAGGAACACAGACACACTCAATGGTCCCTTTAAGGAAGGTGATTAAAGATTACCCCCATTCTGTAGCTCTGACTGCTGTTTTTGTCCCCATTGAACAAAAGATGGAGCCGGTGTTTGTGAACATACATTTTCTTCGGTGTGAGGGACGGTGGTGCGCTTGGTCGTGAGGGTATTATTCCAGTGACCTCTCTCACACATATTTTGTGAAGAATTTCCCTTGGCCAAAGCCTCTGCTGTAAGCTTGACCTCGCTGAATGAAAGTAAGACTTATTGTCCATTCCTTACGAGAACCTTTCACCCTTCCCCGACTTGCATGAAACCTTCTCGGAATAATTTATACCGGAGCACTCCTCGGACCTCCGTATGGTTACTGCATATGGGAACCTTCCGGGAAACGTCTGCTATCGAGATATCGGACAAAGATTGGGAACGTGCATTTATGAAACAGATGGGGAAGTGCGAGGAGTGAGTGAATGTGAATTGCTATAACTGCCTGTGATAGATTGCCGCTTGTTCGAAAGCGATAATGGAGAGAGCTTATAAAAGTATAATTAACATAAAAGGTACCCAGTATTCCAGTGGAAATGTATAAATTAAGGTGCAGGTTTTGAAGGTAGAATTCTGCTTGTCCTGACTGATACTACCTCGTCTGTGCTTAATTTATGATCTCTGCCTCCCGGGATGTAGAATAATGTCTTGTGCTTTGTCTTTCGAAGTGGCTGAAAGGGGAAAGATTGTAAACATGGCATCGGGGAGATTAAATGCATTTGTCGTCTTTCAGCGTTTCGTGGGGGGGGGGGGGGGGGGGGGGGGGGCACTGCTTGCTGGCTCCTATCGCACACGTCTTGGCCCTGGTATATCTCATGCTGCGTGTTAAATACTTCATGCGGTGGTTGACTATCTTTAGATTAGATTTAATCTTTGTTGTATCTGTCCAACATTTGAGATGGTTTGAAATAGATGGGCCCATTTCTCCACGTCACTTTATTTCATTTTATTCCCTTTTTCCAGGTGGCCTTTTGGGACAGAATGAAAAACAGCGAGAATGTGTTGGTTCTTTTAAGGATTCTACTTGTGGGACGAGAGAAAGGAAAACAATCTATTTTTCATTTAGTGTAATGAGGTGTATATTGCCTGTTGAAAGAATAATGAATTTAAAATGTATTTCTTTTCAAAATAAATCAGTGTGTTCCCATGCATTTGTTTTTTTTTTTTTTTTTTGTCTTTGTGTTTTATCATTTTAAAATCAGCGTGTCAGGCACCCAGAACATAATAACGTATAATTTCCTATTAGGCTCATGAAAAAGCCATTTACAGACCTGGGCAGAACTCTAAACTCAAGACCTGTGCTGTTTTTTTAATAATTTCAAAAGGCTAAGCAGGTATAAATAGGCCATTCAGCCCCATTCACCCCTTTCCCTGATTCTATTGTTTAGAGAAGACTTTCAATCTAAGCTTGGAAATCTGACTTTACTTTTGTGCCCCTGGAGGACCAGCCTGGCGAAGCGATGCTCAGAAAAAAAGTGACTTGAAAGCCCTGGGAGCCGCTAAATGATCGAGGCGGAATTCACAGCATGCTGCGGCCGGCGGCGAGGCCGCGGACACCGGAGATGTATCGCGGCTGCATATCGAGATCCATTTTAAATATGCACCCGGTCGGGTCGGCAGTAATCTCCTACAGTTTCCATGTTTTATTTTAGTGACTCTCGCTCCACAACAACTGTAATTTCTGGTCCAACAGATAACAGAATGTCAACCACCGTGTGATTGAAGGTGTTTAAAAGCACCTCGGGGAAGGGGGGCTGCGTTTAGAGCATGGGGAATGTGCCAGAAATACTAACACTACCACTCGGCAGCTGAACGCCGTGTCGTACAGGTAGGTACAAGACCCTGAGCACTAATAAGACTGTTTCAAATAGTTTCCCAGTGGAAGATCTTCAGCTCGTGGAAGCCGGCACCAGCCACACTCACATTAATCCATTATGCTACAATTACAGCAAAGAAAAGTCGCTTGCTAATTATTGCGGGGAGTTCTCTGTGGCCGGGACAGGATTGATGCTGCTGTTCTGCGCATTGCTAGGGTGCGTTAACACCTCCTGGAGAGCTATCAGGTGCAGGCCAGACCATGTCCCTGTAGCCGGCTCTGGCCCCGCGTGACCCAGGGGTGTAAAGAAAACGAACGAACGAACGAACGAACGAACGAACAAACAAACGAAAGAGCTTTTAGGGAATTGGCGTCAACTAGTGACCGCACCGCTAAGTAAGCATTGCAGAAAAATTCAGTCTAATACTATCCTGGGAAATATTCATACGGGTTGTAATTTTGTGGGGAAAAAAAAAAAAGAATAGCTTAAAGCGCTCACTTCAAATGATAAGATTTGGAATCACAGCAGTGATTATAAAAAGTGAATGTGAATCGTAGCATGGCAATGACATTTAGCTAGCATGTACTTATTAATCAGAGACCATTCTCCTGGTCGTCTAGCACCCAGCTTCAGGCCGAGCCGTGACGGCAGGATCCACGCTTCCTGCTGACTGCGGAGTACAAAGAGGCACGCCCTTATGAACCTCGCGTTTCATTTGAAGGCCTTGTTTGTTTTGATATTTGTTATAGGATATATCGTTATTTTTCTGATAAAGGGTATGGACGGGTTTAACAAAGAGGGAGTATAATCATTATGCTCTGCTCCGTGACTGTGAGTTCTAAGCATTTATTTGGGTGTTTGTTAAATGCTCTTTTATCGAGGTTAGCTTAGGTTTAGCTCAGCCGTGACTTCCTGGTTACTGCAGCACGTCGTCTTCTGGGGGGGGGGCGTGATAAGGAACCTCTGCAGAATTTACTTTGTGCTTTTGATGTTCAGGTACATTAATTCAACTATTTATGCAAATTGCATTCCGACCCAGTGTAACATAATTTGCAATCTAATTTACATCCCATCGAATAACTGGAGTATGTTATGGTGTGTAAGGAAGCCGGGCCATGACTCTTTGGGCGGGGGTGTCCCCCGCGTGATGGAGATCCCTCCCTCCCAAGATGTCAAAAAGTCAGCGGGCAGGTGAGAGGATGCTGCATGTGACTGACTAAGATGTGTGTGTGTATGTGTGACTAAGATGTGTGTGTGTATGTGTGACTAAGATGTGTGTGTGTATGTGTGACTAAGATGTGTGTATTATCCACCTGTTTTCATTGGTGGGGGTATTAAAATTCATCCTGTCAAATCTCCATTGCGAACATAATAAATTCACTCATTTAATACAATTCCATTAGATTTGTAATTATTTCATAATTTTATAGCGCTCCTAATAATTGATGATGATGTCGGCTTTCAGTCCAGAACATTCCTAAAAGATACTTCGTTGAACACAACCGTTATATGACTTATTACAATGATGTAGACACATTTTCATTCTGCTAAAAATTTTCCATCGGTCACTTTAGCAAAGCATACAACGTATGTATGTATGATGTGGGTGTTGAGGTGCTTATCAAACATTTCGCCCTTATGAAATTTTTGTTTACTGAGTACTAAATCTGTCTAAGACACCTCCAAAGAAATCGGTAGAAATCGCAGTGGCACGTTGCCTCACATTTAATAGATTAATATGAAATAAATATTTTATTTAATAACCAACTAAACAGCCACTGACATGAAAACGAAGCGACTGACACCGAATAGCTTCTTGTTATTTTTCGGCATCCGCAGGTACTTCCATCTGCCTGCAGACAAAGAGCCGCCGGCGTGTTCGGCATTTCCGGCAGGAGGGCGGCGCCGTCCCACCACCCCGAGTTCGAGTCATCTTCGGTGGAGATGTAGCTCATTTCGGGACACGCTGCGCTGCTGGCGCGGCCATTTATACCCCAGGAAAAAAATGACAAAGACTGGGTTAAAAAAAACCTGGCAATGCTTGGGTCCCTTTTAAGGCCGGGATGTAATTACTTGTCGCTGAGGCCAGAGCTGCATCAGGACTGCAATTACCCCCCAGCCCGGCAGCCGGCCCAGGTTACTGCCCCAGCCCCCCATAGCCCCCCCAGCCTCATTCCCCATTCAGACCACACAGGCCTGGGCGGCAGACCGACATGACCAGAGAGTGTCTGTTCATGCGTGTATTTACCCTTAGTGTCACCCTCTACGGTGGAACAAGGAGACTTCCTAATCCACACACTCCCCTCTTGTCCAGACAACACCCGCTCCCTGACACTCCTCCGCTTTCCCCCCTTCTGTCCGGGAAAGAACAGGGCCACTTCCCGTTTGGTGCCCCGGTTCTCGGCCCGGCCCGCCATCCCTGCCCTGCTCCCCGCTGTGCCCGTTAATGGGCTATCGTCTGTCTTTTCGAACGGCACTGCGGGAGTCCGCTGACCCGGATGCGGGCTCTCAGACGCCGGTTTCTCTCCACATTCCCATCACCCGATTTTCTCCCTCGCAGGCCCAGAATTGGTGTCTGAATCCTCGTGCCGTGGTGTGATTCGTGCGGCCGGACCGGACATGTGCCACCAGTCAGGATGTGTGTTCCATGCTGTTAAATAATTCAGAGCCTTAAATCAGAAAACCACAACAAGCACATATCTGATCATTTAGTTTCCATACAAGTCTCTGTAATACATATTAAATTAATGCAGAATCAAAATCGTTCTCAGGCTAAAGTAAAAAAAAAAAAATCCTTCCCAAAGACGTTAGTGAAAAACATAAAACCACAAGCACATTCATGTAGCCCCCAAACGGAGACACCTCTGTCCGGCCAACATCACCCCAGGCAACGTTTCCCTAATGTTTCCATTAAAACCGCTGAGCCCCCACCCCAGAGCGTCCATCAAGTTCTTTTATAGACCTGCGGAGGGAGGCGGCCATGTAAGGAGGTCACATCATTTTCTGCTCAGAGGCTGACAGGGAGTGGGTGCGCGTTCTTCTCGAGACATGTCAGCGGCGACTGCTGCCGTGGGCCGCGCATTTGTGCGGCTGCACGTGCGGCCCAGCTTTCGTTAGGGATCTCCTCTCTAATTGATTACCCGTATTGCCACGGTGCTTATGGTAACAGCCCACCCCACTGACTCACCATATGGTGGCCTTTTCAGCAGAGTGTCATTACCACGGGCCTTGCCCTGCTGTCGGCTGTCAGGCAAAAAAATATAAAAAGAGAATTATATGGCGCACGCTTTTAGCTTTTTTGGATTTACTGTCGGCCATCTCTCAGTCGTTTAACATGAAGTTTTCTGTCATTAATATCGCAGCGAATATTTAGATGAAGTTGAATTCTTGCTTTCTGTATAATAATAAAAACACGTAGTCAGGAAGCCTTCCCACCAAACTGATTAGAATCACTCTAATATTAATACCGCCCTGACTCCATGAAGGTATTATCTTAATGTAAAGGATCATGACGCATGAAATTATTCAGTAAAGATTTTTTTTCCCTCCCTTTGCATTTAGTGCCGGACTGGGCATCTGGCCAGTGCCTGATGGCTATGAATTAGAATGTAAGTGTGTTTCCCATTATCACATGGGTCACTCCTAATGATTTTTTAATTAAATTTTTATAAAAACAACTCTGCAGAGGTCGACTTGCAATTAGGGACCCTTGGTGGTTAACAGGCTGTTCATACAGCAATTACTGTCCTGCCCCTCCATCCCCCAATAATATTTTATTGACATAATGGTTTAGTTCTTAAACGCATTTGTTAGTTTAGCTTTATTGGAAACTGGATGATTTTGTTCTGGGTTGTACAAAGTGGTTGGCTGGTGTGACCATGGGCCTGCCTTACCCATTGGTCATTTTGTGTTTCCATAACAGCAATGACCTGGTGCCTAAACAGTTTAGTCAAATAGCAGACCTGATAGGGGCCGCTGGAGGCGGGACGCATTCATCTGCTGCCTAAGTTGCCCATTGACAGATGCCTTTCACAACCCATTGAGATCTCCAAGCCTCATGCTCCCTCTATTCATTCGTCTTCCTTTCCGGTCTTTCCCCAGAAAGCTGTCAGGAGGGAAACGGCCCAAAGTGTCTTTTTGTGCGTCCATTTCTCCCGACACGCCTTAGTGAGATCAGATCTTCAGAATCGGCCATGCTGAACACACCGGCACACCGCGGTCTCTGGGGGAGGGGGAGGGTAAGACATCGGTCAGTCCGGTGTTAGAGGTGTCTTTGGCCACAAGGCTTCCTAATTCAAAAGGGCAGTGAACACCTGGCACAGTTTTACACTAACTACCTATTTTCCAAGCGCCTCCATTCTGATAGAAACATCTCCAAGGCTAAAAGCTGAGTGTGAAACCTTTTGGACGGTATGTTTTGCAGTGCATCCCCAGTTCCCTGCGACACGAATATTTGTGCACAGCGGGCCTGTGATTCTCACTCAGACAGGTTATTAGTTAACACAGATAATCAGGTCAACCAGCAGAATTTGGCAGCTATACTGCTGTATTTCACAGGATCCGTTGCAATTCTCCAGGTGTCGATCTCCTTTAATCGCTCCCCAAGACCTGCCCGTTCTTATTTGAAAGATGGGTGAATAGTCCTTTAGCCATACAGCCTGCTTTCTTCAACATTCACATTATAGCATCCATGGCTTAATTAGCAGAGAAGCAACCAAGTTTAATTAATGTATAAGCACATTTGAGGATTGTATTGTATTTGTCTTCATTGCTTAAGTCGGAATGAAGTCACATAAGAGCAAATGAATGCTTCCTCATATGGATGACAATAACGTAACTTAGCTGGGAAAAGAGTTCTTTGTCCGTGATGCAGTAAACGAGCAGTGTTAGGGTTATGTAGACTGAGAAGAAGCAGGGAGACAGTTGGCTCGTATCCTGCCATATTGCCTAAGTAAGGTATCCAGCTAAGGAGGGTGTGGAGTGTTTTGGATAAAAGCATAAGCTAGTAAATGTAAGTTTACATTAGATTTTGCTTCAGAGCAATAATCAGGTTGAAGTGGTGTGTTCTCAGGCACATCAGAGCCGGGCACTGCTCGAACAGGTATTGAACACGGATGGATGTTCTCACGCTTCTCACTGCAGTTCATGACATGCGTTGATGTATTGGGTGTGTGTGTTACTATTGGAATCTATTTGTTTTAGCTGTAACGTCTTAAACGACTGGGCCTTCTCACACACCTTAGCAGTAACTAAACTAGAGATTCCCAATGTTTTGTAAAGTGATCCATTCCTGAAGTTCCTCCAGTTGGCCTTGCAGCTCCTAAGCTGTTGGAGACTAAGAGGATATGTGAGATGTAACCAAGGAAACATTACTTTCCTGAAGTCTGGAAAGCACAAAATTTCCATCATAGGCAGGCCAAAGAGAAGGTAACGCTCTCTATAACCTTAATCACACATGGGGATCATATCGGTGTCACGCTGCCAGACTGCAAATCTT
The DNA here is from genome assembly GCA_011763525.2 of Mormyrus iriodes. Lineage (NCBI taxonomy): Eukaryota > Metazoa > Chordata > Actinopteri > Osteoglossiformes > Mormyridae > Mormyrus > Mormyrus iriodes. The sequence goes on from JAAGVU020000032.1 coordinate 21,859,795, forward strand.
GGATCCTGTCCTTGAACTCAGAAGCTGCCAAGACCTGGGCTTATGAGCTGTAAACGAGATCCTGTAAGTTAATTTCTCTTTCCATTTCTTAACCCCCTGCTCCTCTTGAGTCATGCTAGCTCTGTTTGAAGGGCCACCCCTGTGGTTTTCGTGTCACTGACGCAACGTGGAGTAACACAGGACATGCCAAATGCCACTTCATTTAACCTTTGTTAACTTCCGATCGTAGGAGCAGATGCGGCTGAGTGTCGCCCCCATGGAACCGGTGTGGGAATGCTCTGGGCTTCTCCGGTAACCGCCATCATAAAACAGAGCCAATGGAGTGACAGAAGAGAATGTAGCGCTGGCATATGATTTCGTTCATTAATTCCTGGAACAAAGCTAAAAAGCCAAGACCATTATGGCCACATAAACAAAGGGAACAGACTGAGGTCATGAAATCACTGGGAGAGGCAGACCTGTGGGCCCGCCAGGTCGTTCCGGTCATGTGATCCCATCGTTGGCCACTCCTGAGCCCTGAAGCCACAGCTGTCACTGAGTGGCAGTCACTAGGCAGTCTGTGAGACACTCTGTGTGGAACACTTGAAGGAGTTTGGAAGTAGATGCGGCTGCAGGCGCTGGAGCTGCATCGAGTCCGAATGGCACCACTGCTGATCGAAATAACATCCCTTTTATGTTACCTGATTGATTTTGTTGGCTGATGATTTACGCTACATCAAGCTTTTAACGTTGCTACTCACCTACTTTCCTTGACTGCAAATCCCGTTTCTAGTCAAATTAGTCACTCTACACAGCTATGAAGACAAAATTCGGCACTTCATGTGTAACAACCCTGGGAAAGTACAGAGAGGCAAATGAAAGCCTTATTAAGTTGGAATCATCTGGTGCAGTGATTTTTATAGGGCAGGGGTCCATGTTGGCTGTGTGGACGAGGTGAGGTAATTCTTGGTGGGGAAAGGCTGTCTTTCTGCGCCCCCACACCCCTCGCCCTCACCCCGGACGGTGCTAACCACACCCGGGATGTCCTCCGCCTCACACATCGGGGTGCTTTGTGGAATGATCACGGCAACACAAAGGCTGTCAGCGCGATTAATATAAATTGTTGTCTGGGGTCGGTGAAGAGTCAGTGGGAAGGTGGAGGTGAAGGAAAACATTTTGATGTGTGCGTTTTGTAAGCAACAAAAAGAGATGAGCATCCATGCATGGGCTGACACATGAACGAGGGGGAAAGAAGACGGAAGAGGGCAAAGCGATAATTCTAATGGCGAAGCCCTTCCTGACAGATACTTCATGTACTACACTAGGCACGCAGTTTGGATTTCTTTGACAGCTCGGTGCGTTTCCTTAAAAGTATATTATGCAAAGATATGGTTCAACGCCTCCCATCGCAAGTGCTTTCTCCTGATGGTCAAATTCCACCCCCAGCACCTGCCAGCTCTTCCTGTCCTGTTGTTTATTTACAAGCCCCCCCCTGCCAGTGTGGCACTGATAGATAATTGCGTTGGCATGTGAAACGTAAATAATGGCCAATTTCCCCCCTCTTTTGCCGTGTGCTAACTGTTTCCTGCTGCTCCCGCTTACGTCCCGCTTTTACCTGTTAATTGGACACATCTTCTCCTTTCGATTACTGTAATTGGGCTGCACTCGTGTTTCCCATAGTGAGCAAAAAGGACGGTGGATTTGCAAGTCCTATCAGCATCTGACTAAAGCAACAGAGAACACAAAACAGTCTCCTTTTTCAAAGATCTCTCGTCCTCTACTAGAAGATTTAAAGGCCTTTTAAACTGTTTAAAACGAATACCTGGGCCTTTGTGCCATAGTAAAGAACAACCTGAGATCACTGGTAGATAGCAAAGTGCGTCCCCATGGCATCACGGAATGCTGGCTGCATGTGACGGATTTACATTGATGTGTGGACTATGCTGATCACTGAGATGTGAAATCCTTGATTCTGTGACCCGATATGCCGACCTTGAGCCTTATATGGCCAGCGACGGAGGCCCTCCCTTCGCCATGGGCGCTTCACGTTAATGCACTTTGCCAGTCGGTTGATGGCACAGGAAGGCTCGCTCTCCTCACGCCTGGAAAGCACACCGCGTTCTTCCCGGGCAGCCGGGAAGCCAGTTAGCATCTGAAGCGAACTGGCGATGACGGCGGTGGTGGCGTCCTGGCAGGCCGATGGCTGACGAGCAGATCAGCGGCTGTCAGACACCTCTGTCGGCCCAGCCCAGTGTGCCTTGCCGTCAATTTCCCTCAAGGTAACGACATCAGTGTCGAGAAAGCGTGGCAGACGCCACGGGAAACTCCCACCCGCTCTCACAGTGAGGAGTGGGGGCGAGAGGTAATGTGAAAGCTTGATAGATGTTATTGATTCCCAACAAGAGAGTTTTCCATGTTAAAAAAGAAACGATCAAAACAGAATCATATAAACCAACAGGCGATGGAGAGCATGCACACAGATCTCTCACGCCATCTGCCCTACGCCGCGTGCCTGGGGGCAGGCGGAAGCTTCTGGTTTCTTTCTGCAGACACTGAATCCATCGCCCACCGCAGTGAAGCACATTACCCAGGTCAACAGGAGCTGAACAGCAGCTCCTTAAAGCAAACGTTTGGGTATCTTTTATAATGGATCAGTATATGTGTGGGTAGATGTCTGTACCAATCATGTGTATGAATAAATAATAGGATGTTAAAAATATTTCTTTAAAGGACAATTCTGTTATGCCTCAAATAATGACATATGTAATTTTATATCTATATATTATGCATCATTAATACAATTCAGTGTTTTTGTGTGAAGGCACCTTAAGTCAAACAGCATGTTTTGGTCAAAGTGATACGCTCAGTATTTACTGAAATGTGGCTGTATTTTCCAATGACAGATCATTTTTAAATGTTGCAGGAAGACGGTTGCTTTTCATTATGCATCACTGAAGTGAAATTTCTACAGCCAATTAAGAAAACAAGCTACTTAATATGACACCATTTTACAAGTTCAGACCAGGGTGATGAAACCCTAGACCACCTCTGGAGGTTTTGAAAAGGTGGATCAGTTAGATGGAGATAAAGCTTTCCATAACTCACTGTCAGAAGGTTATTATATTCCTCATTAAACCGGATCAGCTCTGTATTCCTGTGCCTGTATGCGTGCAAAGTGGTCTTCTTACAGCCTGGGGCGAGTATCAACTCCCAGCCGGAGTACAGAAGGTACCAAGTTACCTTCGTCGTACTCCTGACCTGGGAGCGCCTGTCTATGGTCACTCGTGTGAACCCCCTCTTTTCTGCATGCCAGTGGGTCTCTGTTTCTAATCATGCCGTCTGTGGTCATGTTCCATCTGGTAGCAATTGTACACTGTTTTAATTCCCCCTGCCGTGCCAAAGCAGCACAACCACCCATACACTGAGGGCCAAATCAGATGATGTCACCTCTGCCTCCCTCCCTGCCTCCGTCTTCACGTCTGTAAGAAAACTCCATGACTTTATATTTCGTAACTGAAAAGCCGCCCGTGTGTTTGCATGAAAAACGCATCCTTTCTGAAAGTGGCCCATTTCCCCCGCTGTCCTTTGTCATTTTCAAATGAAAGCAGCTTTATTTATTTTGTCTTTTGTGTGGGTGCATTTGATCGGCGTCATTATAGAGCTGTGAAACGCTATAGCTACGCTGAGCTTAAGGGAACAGAACATCAGAGTCGTTAATGCTTTGCGTCGCCATTAAAGTGGAATTTAACACCCAAAATAAGTATCACTGTTCTGCTCTGCGGAGCTAGCGTGAATTTTTGTAGCCTTAAACTCGATGGCAGTGTAGTGGAAAACCCCACGTGCACAGTGGTAATATAGGTCACTGTTTAATATATATATTAAGCTACCCCCCCACCGTGATTTCTCATCAGCTCTCTGTTACGACTCTGTTCTGCTGACTCAACAGGGCCTTCTCTTCTCTGCCAGTTTTCTGTTCAAGATGAACTTGGCAGGCCTGAGATGTGCACACAAGGAAAATTCATTATATTATCATTCGCACCATATTTGCACTGCGTGATTAAAAGATGAGCCCTGTACTACATCTAAATGAAACAGCTGTAAAAAAGCCAACTGGAAAATGAGCTGCATGCTATCCCACCTGTAGAAATATTTCTGAAATATAGATATGCGTGCGCCTCCACGTTAGATGAGTGTGCTGATCCTTCCATCCCCTGGGTTTTATTGTCAAGCACTGTAAAGAATGCATTTGTTGACTCGCGGCCCAAAAAAAAAAAAAAAAAAAAAAAAAAAGTTCTGGAATATCATATATAACAAGGAAAAAAAAAGGTTTTCAATTTACCTCACGGCCATCCGGACTTTGAAAACTGACCTGTCAAGGTGTAGCCGCCAAAAGACACTTGAGGGGAGGTTTACAGCTTCCAAGTGTAAAAATATTTATTACGCCCATTGAAAATAAGATCTGAAAAATGCGGAGTGGAAACAATGAAACTCCATATGAACTAGGGAAGCAACAGCGAACAAATGGAAACATTATGAGCTATGCCTGTAAGGAAATGCTATAGGAGCACCTGGAGCCCAGACATGCATTGCTGCCACCAAAAATCAAACATGTTCTTTATTTTCCCGTCCCCTTCCCTGTCTCTCCTGCAGCCATGTATCATCTGGAAAAAAAAAGACTTCGGCATATGGGTCCATTTTTCTGCTTCTTCTCCTCCGTGGTCGCTGTCCTCCTCTTGTCGACAGCAGCGTTCAACACATTTTCTAATGATTGTATCAGATTAGTGCCTTGGAAGCCCTCCAGGAAAGCAGATCCTGGGCAGATAAGTGCTGCCGGGCTCTGCCTGTGCCTCTAACACTGACAAATGTAGGCATTAAAAGGCCAAATGGGACAAAGGATCGAACTTCCTGGGCTATCAGAGAGGGCCTGTGAATGTATTAATAGGTGTATGTGCTTTTGTTTGAGAGGCTGGTGTTGTTATTGTGGTTGGTGTTTTACATGCATGTGCATGCATGCATTTGCATGTTCCCTGTGTGAGCTTATGCCTTTAACCTTTAATGTTAGCTTGAATAACTTGAAGAATAGCTCGAAAGAATGATTAAACAGGTTAGGAGGACAATTAACCCAATTATCTTATCTGTGCTCAGCTGGAGCCCTGTAAGAGAGTAGGGTGATGTGTTCAATAAACCTGTTTTCAGCAAATTGTGCATATGGGTTCGTTAACGGAGATACTTTATCATGACAAATGACTGCGAGCAGAACAAACAACGGTTAGTCATGCACAACACTGGCAGAGATCTAGATCCTGTGGCAGGTGGGCGATGCGGCAGAGCGTCTGGTCTCCACTCTCTTTGGTGATCAGACATGCAGACAGCACAACCTGTTCCGAGGCAGGGTGATTCACATCAGCCCGTGTCTCCCTTGCGCGTACAAACTCCCCTGTTCCCCCCGCTCTGCGTTTTACTTCTCGTTGATTAAAAACGAGGATCCGAAGGTCATTCTGGCTAGCAGTATCGAAGGTGAGAGGACGCAAGGGCCAGCACACTATGGCCGGAACAACTAATGGGCTGTCCTGTGTGTGAACAGATGAGCGGCGCCGGTCCCGTCCTGTCGGAGAAATGATGCGAGGCTATTGTTGGCGCGATGCCGGTCGATGATGGCCTGGGTATTCGAAGACCCGGCACAACAGGCAAAGACAGAGCACTGTGATATGCCAATGCCCCGATAATAAATGACATGCCGGCATAATGTTCTGAGGCCACAGGAGTTCCGTGTGCACCTTGACGCAGACGGGCCTACTGCGCATAGCCGTGGTTAGCCGCAAAGAGGCCATTTGCGGAAAGCTGAAGATGACCGGTGGAAGTTCATGGCTCCGCTGATGGGGCTTATAAGTTTTCCCTTTACAAGGAGCCCTGAGAATCACAGACGTCACTTCTGAGCGCATGCGGGAAGAAAGCCATTGCTTTACTTTAATGAGCCTTTGTTTGTGAGAACCATGCCCATCCATTTTGTTTATTAGCCGCCGGGCCCCGAGCACCAAGTTTTCTTGTCAATTTCCTGTTGTTCAACATTACTGCACTTGCTTATTAAGCCTTATTTTATGGTTGTCGCTTCGTGATTTGGGTTGAGGACACTGCGGGTTTGTCGGGCCCTTGCTGGTGAGAGGACCCACGTGACTGGCCAATCACAATGGCTCGGGGAAAAACCCTTGTGTGTAGTTTCTATAGTGCAGGCCACTCGCTGAGAAACGGTCACAGATGGGGCAGGAGAAGAGAACCTCCCACCGAAGCAGACGATCAGCAGGAGAAATGCTGGTGACGGAAGAGGAAACCAGAAAGTGTAACCCTATTAAAGAGGGCAGGTCGTGGCAATCGGGTAAAACAAGAGCCAATGAATGCACCCCTGGTGCTGCAAATTTTCATTAGACTCACCATGAATGCCCTAAAAACAGATCCTCTTCATTAAAGCATTCACAACCCTCCCCCGTCGCTCCACAGAAAATGCCTTCGGAATCGGGAAAGAGGGCTACAAATAAATGCCATGGGACAACATAGGTGCCGGCGCAGCAAGGAAACCCCAGCAAAACAAGGTGCCTTTTATCCTCCTGGTCATTAACTGACAACAATACATTCACAGGGAGGTGAAGAATCAGACAGACGTAGCTTAAATTCGTCGTTCTCCCATCGTTAATTGAGCCGGCAATGACATTCATTACTTATGTTTGCCTCTGGCATTCATCCCCCCCGGCCACAGAGAGCAGCCCTGCAACTCAGAGCTGCTTAATCTAATGGTGTAACAATTGTGCTGGAGCCCCGACACATATGAGCAGGACTAATGCAATCTATGAGAACCCCTGGAATCAGGGCGTAATTAGATTGGCCTGTTCTCGATGCACACCACACTGACTCATTCCCTGGAATTGAACTCTGCTGGAATGGACCAAATTAACCCATCCGCTGCTGCAATGGAGTCAACAAGATTAGAGGAAAAGTTTTGGAGCCCCCCCACGAACGTTTGACATGGGCCAGTTTAAGCTAGTCCCCATGGGTTATTACCCTACGTGACAATATCCAGGATTCCAGACACGATGAGCTCGGGGCAAAGTGACCCGAATAAATGAAGGAAGGCCGTGTCCTGTCTGCTAACTGTACACATTAGCACAAGACTCTGAGGACTGAAGGGGTAGTCAACCCGATTAAATAATTGGTATGTTCTCAATACATCTTTGAACGGACGAGATTCCTTAATTGTGCTAAACAAAGGCTAATCGTGTGGAATTGATTAGCACGGCTCGCGCTTTGTGACCCAGGATTCCCTTCTTGCTGTTTGCCTAAAGCGTCCTAATTGGCTTTCAGGCTGCGAACTTAATCCACAGGGCTGTTAACCGCACAGCGCACAGGGATGATACGCGTCCGAAGACGTGCGTGTATTTTAAAAGCAGCTACTCCACATGTTAGGATGTTTCCATCTATATTCTATAATCGCTTATCCAGAACAAGGTGAAGGTGAGCCTGGAGCCTGTCCCTGGAAGAACCGGGAACAAGACAGGAGACGCCCCGGACAGGAGGCCAGGCCGTCACAGGGTATACACTCACACACTAAGGGCAGTTAGAGACACCAGTTCACCTAATGGCAATTTAAAAACACTGATTCATCAAATTTTCTTGGTTACTGGAGGAAGCCTTTGTAACACAGGGAAAATGTGCAAACTCTATGCGCACAGAACAAGGGTTAGATTCAACCTTCCAATTGTGCCACCCCTGTTATAAGATTTGTGCACTAGGCTTGTGTACATTTTGCAGTTATTGGCACGGGGCTATGAAACGGAGTCCACTCTAGTTTGGGTTTTATTGGCAGAATAGCTTTTAACCCCCAGCTTAGTGCCAACAAAGCATGTGAAACTCGCAGTCACATGACTCAAGCCATGGCGCGTGTAGCACGGGCTAATCGTTATGCGCTGTGTGGTATTTTTACGGCCTGGCACGAATTCTCCCGGGGCCTCTCGTTGTTCACAAGCACCAGAGGCTAACACCGCCTTGCCTTGAGCAGTTTCTCAGTGGCCTTACACCAATCGGGTCAGCCAGCTTTCTTAATTCTTTCCACAGAAGCAGTGGTAGGTGGCCAATTTTGTTTACGTTGCCCAGTAACCGGAAGCAAAACAGGAATAACTAAGCAGTCATGGCAAAGCTTAGAGGAATCTCGATCTTGATTGACGTGCGTTGGTCCAGATTTACATCAGGGTGTGGCTGTCTACACAGCGCAGTGTAACATGTAGTAACCCCCTTCCCCCCACAAACAGCACGCGGACTCTGCTCCCTCCCATTTCACACCTTCTGCCCCGTCGTGAGCTGTCACACGGCATGACCGTACAATGACAAACTTCATCTTAGCTTTCATTAAAAAGGTACCGTGATCCCTCCAGGATCGTTTTACGCTCTGCAGCCGACGGCGTGCGCTAGATATCATTCTGAAAAGAAGTACCAGATGTGGCCCCCGTCTCTCAGCTGCCCACGTGTATCCCCTGAGCTGTTTATATTTTTACCTGGATATCGCTGTGAAAGTGACCTATTAAGCTGACAGATTTTTTTTCTTTCAAATGTCATATGTTGCTTGAAGAAAGAATGGTTAAATGCATAAAGTATATAATACATTGAATGTCCTAAAAAATGTGCATACCAGATAAATAATCCAATATGTGTATGAATACAGCTAAAAAGCTCAAAATGTTATTAACAACGAATAAAGCAATCAGTAAAACCAGTAATATACTGTGGATGTGACAGTATCCCTCGGTCACCAAAACAGGCAATGATGACCTCTGCTGGTCAGATGTAGTGGCATAGCTAGTTTATTTGGTTTCAAAACGCAGCATTTAGTTTGCTTTGGAGTTCAAAAACTAGCATGTGAGCCTGCGGGTAACTTGGCAAACCACAAAAATTCTTTTGAATTTCACTGAAAAAAGTCAATTTTCCAGTGCAGGCACTACCTGCCCTCTTCAGCAGGTGGCAATGTAAGAATTAAGGTGCTTATCGTATCTGGTTTACTGGGGCCGTGTATAAAACAGGACCCCTGGGCAGAATAGAGCGGGGGCCTCGCTGAAAATAATTTAGAAAAGCACTGCCCCCTCTGCTCATGTAACATCAGAACTGATGTAATTAGTCTCGTAAACCTGCAGGGCACGGGAAGCAGTGGGGAGAAATATGACCTTCAACGCAGATGCCTGCCCTCCACTTGTGTGGATGGTGCCCTGCACAGGGATTTGCTGCACTGGTGGACACCCCCCCCTTTGGTGCACCCCCACCCCCCCCCTCTTAATGGACCGCTCACTTTTTATTGGTTCATTTATCTGTATGTTTGCAAGACGGGACGTGGCTCTACAAGCTGAGTCCTTTCATTCGTTAACCCAAAACTAGGCCTGACACTAATGTGTGGTCCCACCCTGGCTTTCGAGACAAAATTTGTCTGGGGTGGTGGGGGGGGGGGGGGTTGGAGAGATATGTTGGAAAACACATTGTACCCATGAAGGAGCAGAAATTTAAAAATGCAGTTTATTGCATTTATTAATAATTTTGCAGAAAGACTTAATAACAGCTACAAAGAAACTGGTAAGATGTCTAGGCTAAACAGAAAAGTCTTAATTGTAAAAACAGTACCCTAGTGGATAACTGTGACACAAAAGGAGAGAGCAAAAGATTCCTTCTCCATGTGCCATTTGGTTAATCGACCCAGCCCAGGGAGTATGAACCACCAAATAAGCTAGGAACTTCACAGTTCAGGGAAAACCGTGGGTGGACACCAAAGGACACTGAAACGAATGTTTACACAAGGTCGGGTACAAACCGAAGACACTCTCCTTCAGATGTTGACAGAGTGGCACTTTTTGCTGATCAGACACGTTTCCTCGATCGGCTCAGTCCTTTAGCGAGACTCTTTGACTGAGAGTAACGATTGTGCAGGCCTCGGCTGCGTCGCGAGCAGCAGGCCGCCCGCCCTCCAGCCCGACGGCACATACATTTATGCATGAAAACCTTCTGAAACTTTGATAAGTTTGCACCATTAATCTAGTTGCCATTTTGTAAAGTGAGGATTAAAGTTTCATTTGTATTTTTCTTAAGCATCTCTCTTATCCCCATCTTCCTCCTCAACTCCTGACCACCCTTGGACAGTTAAATATTAATCGATGCTGAATCACGTGCTGTGGAATGTCCTGTCTCCTTTCTCCTAAGGACAGCCGGGATCGCGCTCAGATTCCGACCACGAGGGACAGGAGAAAAGGGAAAGGGAAGAAGAAATGACAAGGTAAGGAGTGGACAGGCAGATCCAGAATCTGCAGCTGACCTCAGGCATGTAAGATGCAACATTAAAGTGTGTGACCCCACGTGGAATCTTCAAATTCTCTGCTGTAAGAACAAAGTTACTGCCTCATGAATCTGTCTGAAAGCAACAGTTTTTTTCCCTCCCCGCTGTAACCCCTAAATACACTTAGATGGCACCCTGATAAGGCTCCATGTAAGGATGACAAAGTAAATCGTTGCGTAAAAGAAACTTTTTTTCTTGATGTTCTTCAATTACAATTTCAGAATAATCCGCAGTCATAAATCATCGTGGTATGCAAGTCAAACAGTCACCGCGATCTCGGATTCAAATTGCCAATCTAGAAAAAAAAAAGAAAAAAGTGAATCATCCGAGATTGAAAAAGCCCAGTAAGTAGGCAAGGTCTCGGTGCGGCGCCCCGCCCTTCGCGGAGCCCACGCTGTGAATGGAGGCTGAGCAGCCAGGGGGAGTGAGACGTGCGGCGAAAGACGGGCAGGACGCGAGAGAAAACCATCGTGCGATCCCCCCCACCTCACCCCATCCCACCCTCCCTTCATGTCAACGCAACTGGGCTGCGCAGCACACGCCGGCAAAGGGGGAGAAAACCTTTAGGCATGGAGCGGAACTGGCCGTCTCTCGGCAGAAAACGCAGGAGCGGCAGCAACTTTGCGACTGACGCGCTGTCTTCACGCAGCCACTTCGGGCGTTTGTCTTGTCCTTAGGAGGAGGACGCGGAACGGCGGCGCAAGAGCAACTAAAATATCTCATACTTTGCGAGAAAGCAGGCGCGGGGCGAAAGGTATGAGCGCAGGACAGTATAAGAATTAAATATAACCCTACTCTGTCTATACCGCTTGGGGTAATGAGAAAACCGGACAATTCTTGCAAGCCAGTCGTTTTAACTGGCTTCAGCGTTGCCGTGCTGCAGAAATGATGAAAGGTTGTTTCTCACTTCTCCAGAAGAGGATTTTCCTGAACCAGAAGGCGTCTGAATGAAATAAGCATATACAATCGCAAGCGCAATTCGTTTTTGCAAGCGTGGTCAACAGATCGGCGCCGCATGTGGGAAAAGTATGGGATGCATCGCTGTTTGCGGCGCGAGGACGGACGAGTCGATGGGAGGATCGTGTCTGCTCTTTAAGGGGGCTGAAGTTTAAGTAAGTTTATGGGAGGAAAATGGGTGCAGAAGATAAAGCGACGCATCTGCTCGTTGATTGAATGTGAAGAAGGACATGACCAGAGTACGTTTCATGAATCAAGTCTGGAGAATGGAGTTTTTTGGATATAGAAACCAGTGCAGAAGGGCAGCCAAATAGAGACCTTTATTACCTTCGGTCTGAACGCGGAATTTATGTTTACTTACGTGGGACTTTACTGGCATGCAAAGACTAATCTACCTTTAAATCTTTTTGCGCAATTCTGTAAAAACTTTTGATACATGTTTTCATTGCTGATACGAATGAGGAATCTGTACATGGTACATTTACAACAGGATCTGAATCGTTTTCTCACATGTGAGGGAAAAAACTAGGATTCCAAATGTATGTACTGGAATTTAGACCACGAAAGCCTTATTATCGTCTAAAAAGCAAGCGCATTTAAACTGGTGAAAACTGCATTAAATCGACCGAGGGGAAAAAAAAGCTCGAAAAGGCACCCGCTCGGTGTTGGCCCGATGGACAAGAACATTTCAGCTTACCAAATGGAGTTGTCACTTTTTGCTGTTGCCCTCATATCTTGGGTCTCGGTGTGGGCGGACGATAGCAAGGTGATTTCCGACAGATATGCAGTCTACTGGAACAGCTCAAATCCCAGGTAAGGATGGGGAAAGGGCCAGCTTTCAGCACACAACCCCACACAACATCAGGGTTCTTTTAAGCTGATAAGATATGCCCTGGAAATGCATTCCCTCAGAATAATATTCGCCAGCATTTAAATATATTGCATCTATTGGCTTGTTTTCCATATTTCCGGACAGGTTTTAATTGCAGTCTGCAGTCTGGGTTATCGGTATGGTTTTATCGATTGCGAGTGATGCGGCTACTTAAAGTTTGCGCAGCTGAGCGCTGTGAAGGCTTCGGATGGGAGCATTAGATTGCGGTTTCAGAACTTTCCTTGAAGGTGTCTTCACAGACTCTAGGTTAAATCAACAGAACTTTTGCAAAGGCCGCTGCATGTTTCCCAGCGCTGCCTTTCCTGATAATTTTTCCCGCCACTGCATTCTCATGTCTTTGAGTGTAGCATCTATGTACACTCTGATTTTTTTTGGGTCTTTTATTTATGAATATGATTTATTTATTTACTTATGGCACGTTTTATACAAATATTCAGTGCTTTGGTCCTGTGCTGAGTTATTCTACAGTCCTCCAGGAGTTAAATGTTACATAATAAAGTATCATGATAAAAATATGTACAAAAAAAGTAACCTAACCTTCGGTTTTGGGTTGTTTCTATTCTGCGCCATAGCCTGGTGTCAAATATGAAGTATAGATTGCGTCTGTTTTATCTGCTCCTCAATTTTCAGTCAAATTTATCCTGTGATGTAAGGATATCCTGTAAAAAGATTTTAAGATTTTATCTGGAATTTATCTGGAGGAAACCTTATTGTATAAATCAAAACTATTTCTGTCTAATTTATGATTCTTATCATATTTAGCTGTTTCAATTATAGATTAGCTAGTAGGTTATTTTTCTTGATGTTAGGTCTTTTGGATCTGGGGTCTCACACTGAGGCTGACTGAAGGTTTGAGCTGGTTTTCCTTCCAATGAAATTCTTGGGCCCAGTTAGTCCAATTTGCTATCAAGCAAGTATTGTATTCCTGTGGTTCTGGATTCCAGAACAATGGCGATTTAAAGGCGGAATTTATTAAGTACTGGGCATGAAGAGAGATCCAGGTGAACTTTATTGTATGATGAAAAAAATAATCTAAAATGTCAGACAGACTTTGGTTATTGAGAAATGGAAAATGAGGATCTGGAGCAAGGCAGCACAGATATGGCACAGAATGCTGTGAGTTTGGATCCAGTTATTTAAATGAAGAGGAGGCCAGCGCTGGGCTTTGCAATAATCTACAGAGCCTTAGTAGGGTAGGCAGAGAAAAGAGCACTCTGTTGTCTCTCTGTGTTAAAAATGAGTTCTGCAGATAGAGGACCTAGAAAAACTCACTATGTGGTCAGAGAGGTGACTTGTTCTGGCAGGGTAACTCTGAACATACCCACCACATAGGACTCTTTTAAAGCAATGAAAAAAGAATTGAATTATGAAATTAATGTTGGTTTATATGCATCTGTGAACATTCGCAGTTGCGTCAGTCAAGCCGCGTCATACGCTGCACTCTGATCATAGAGAGTTGCCACATTAAACACTTTAGGGGTTACCTGTTCTCACAGATCTTCATCTAAATGGCACTCTTTTCATACACCCTGGTATTTATGTAGGGGAATCACTTTTCTTTCACATCTTTAACCACTATTCACTTTTTGCGGCCCATACACCATGCTGTCGTCGTCTTACTGTTAAGGTTATGCTGCATTTGCTGGTCTTGATGTTTTAGCTGGGAATGATTTAAGCGTCGGGATAAGGGATGGGAAAGCATTCCCTGGATCCTGAGAATTCCGTTTCATTAGAAACCTGTGGATTAACACATGCCTCAGGTAAACAAAAATTCAGCTTTGCATGAATGTGCCACAGTTTTCCAGGAGCGTGGTATTAACATGCCGAATGGTAAGGCTTCTGAATGACCTTGCCCACAGTTTCGCCATGGACAAAGTTAATTTCTGCATTTGGTGCATTCGCATCACCCATGCCTTGAATTTTAATACATATTATTATTTTCTGCATTGTTGACGCATAATACAAATTTCGATCTTGCTGATAACCTTGTGGAAGGCCTCTTGGTTTCCCCCTCTCATTTTATTTGGATTTCGCCCATTATTATCTACCTATTTTTTAATTGCCAAATGCATTATTTCAACATGGTTGAATACTACCGTGCCTTTACGAATACATCCAAAATGTGCATTTTCTCAGCAAAAAGTCCAAAAAGAGGTGAGCATATCAGTGAATCTATTATGCTGAATAGGTTTAAAGTTGTAAATGATAAATATTCATACATTTATTTGCCGCCTTGTGCCTTTTTTCCGGCGCTTTTTTTAAGGCTTTGTTTCTGGGAGCGCTCCACTGATAACGAGGCGTGCACACTTGTTAGGGTGCTGGAGACACAGCTGCAGGAAGCGTCAACTTCACAAAGGAGAAGCTCCTACACGGCGAACGAAAACGGCTTATAAAGTGCCAAAATGAGGCCTCCTTGTTACATCTGCAAAGACAAAAACAACATGATGAGGAAGGTTATTTTAATCTCCCTTATATTGCCTCTGATCCACTAAGGGCCAGGTGCATCCTTTGACGGCTTTCGATTTTTAACCTCACGAACTGGGTTTCGGGTTCCTCCTGCAGTCCCACAACACTAGACGTGAACCGACAGTGTTCGTCTGCTTGTTCATGCGGGTTCGAGTGAGTTCTGCCGCATTTTTTTTGCAAGACTGTAAATGTCACGATTTATTACGCTTTAAACTTGAATTTGAAATGTAATCCGAATATTTGAGGTAATAAAATATGAGGGCGGACTGCATTTTAACATTCTGCATGTATCTGCAAGCAGTATGCAAATGTGAAAGTCCTCAGTGCTACATTCTAACGTAGTAATCTTTTGACTGTTTTTTGTTGACGAGGTTTTGAAGGCTAATCGATTGAATATTTATATCAACAACATTTGGCAGTTTCCATTAAATTGTGTGATCTTTTCAAAAATACTGTACCCCACCTCATTAGTTTATTTAGCTTGAGATTTAAATATAATAATAAACCATTTGCTTCGAAAAAATCCAGCAATACACTCCTGGTATTGTTTTCTAAGTTTTTTTTCAATAGTTGTTAACAGCTTTGAGGTTTTCTATGTAAAATGTTTTGTTGCCAGAACATCCACCTCACATAAAAGAAATGTACATGCCCACAATTTAGGGCAGTAGATGTATACTTGGCAGTAAATCCATAACAAAATCTCAAGTAAAGCTAAAATTAAGGTCCACTGACCACATTCAGAATAAGCATCATTACATATTTGGAGAAATTAGATTATTTTCAACAGCTGTCACACTTGGCTTCTATGTTAATAATTTATTTTACTTTATATATATTTATTTATACTGATTTTTCTCATCGCGTTTGCTGATCTTCGGCGACCCATTGGTTGATAGCCTTAAGATGAATGTGCATGTTAAATGTAAAGTCATCAATTATTTTTGTTTTCCCAGACACTTAACTGTATTTTCATTCTCATTGGCCAAATATTGATTGATTTTAATAATGTTGGCAAATACCGACTTCCTGTGTTTTACGAAATGTTAAGTTCTTGTTGTACTGTAGCATTCCTTCACCTAATCGGGTCATTTATTAGTTACCAGTCTACTAGGCTCAAGTCACTGACTGGCAGATGAATTGGTCAGCAGTATTTGCCAGATTATTTTTACGCTATGGACCCTTCCCCCCCCTTTTGAATGAAATATATTAAAAAGTCGGTTTCAAGTCTATGCTGTAGACCATTAGTGAAAATATCAGGATTGTACTGATTACTCTGGGGTGAATCTTGTTACTTGTATGGCAACTTAAGAGAAAACCGCAGGGAAACGCTGTTAATCAGTGACTGGAATTACACTGCGCTAGATGTACTTCTGTGGCACTTCATTTCCCGCTTACCCTTCTTCTCTGTACTCCTTTATGCACCGTAAAGCCTTTCACGCCTTTTCCGTTTTACGATATGCTTCGTGAACTTTATTTTACGGACGTTTCTGGATTGAGCTTGAAAAAAAGTGCAGAGAAGAGAAAGGTCAATCGAGACTGTCCTTTGTGGCATCTCTGAAAGGCTTTTATGTTTATGTTTACAGTGTGTTTTGTGTACTTGCATAATGTAGATGTTCTTATCAAGTGAGATAGGGACCAGCAAGGACATTTTTAAAGTGTTATTTGACTTCGCATTCTGAAATTTTGACCTTGAAGATCCATTTCAAAATGGCAACCGCGTACTTATTTTGTGCTCCTCTAGATGGCGTAGGCTTGTTTTTTGGCTGGGGGAATGGTCCCGCCGCCATTTTCTGATTATTGTGAAGGCGGCGGTAGTTTATTCGAGAAAAGCAAATTGACACAAATAAACAAGATGGAAGCGGAGATGTTTGTGCCATAGACTTGTTTAGCTAGCTCTTTTGTTTAATTCATAAAAAAATTTCTTCTCTGTGATTAAACAGTGATTTATACAAGAATCGTTTTTTAAAAACGATTCACATTATTTAAACCCGGAATGTAATGCACTTAACGAAACAAATAGAAGCTGGTAAATTTTAACTTCAAAAATGTCTTTTCGATTAACGAATTTCAGATCAATAGATTAAAAAGTACGAGGTCTTGGAGTCTTACTTGTCATTCTAAAATGCCCAGTATAACCTTAAGAATTTCAAGAATATGTATTTTATATTTCTAAGTCTCGAAAATATTGCGTTGAAATTTACGTTACATTAAACTACGTTCAATTAGCAGCGGCTCCCAAATCTGCTTTTGAGATTCCTGCTCTTTCACAATACTGGACTTTTTGGTACCTTTCTATGGTTCCTATTCAAAAGTGGTTTGCATATTTTAATCATTGGGAATTTTGTGCCCTTGTAAACATGGGAAAGTTATTAAAATATTTGGCATAATAAAAATCATATTTATGGGGAGGCACATCCTGCCTGGCTATATCTCTGTCCTTTTGGAATTTCGGAGGCACTAGATAACATAACTCTGCAGGAGCAAATATGATTTCTGCTCTACTGGTGCATTGAACACGATGCGTATGACTGTCGCTTGGACTTCCCAACAGCAAGTCAGCTTTTAGTTTATCTACCCAGGCGCTTGATGTTAATTAATTTTTCAAATTTGATTGGGCAGCACTTTGGGGGTCACTTGGCCTGTGTGTGTCTACCAATCAACCTTCTCCATATGCAACCCTGTAATTAATCTGCAGTGTCACGAGAGTGGCTTCCAGTGCGATTTTCGGCCTGCTTGTAAAAAAAAATCTAGCTTGGAGTAGCATAAAGTAATAACATTATGATAATTATTATAATTGTTGCATTCTCCATGTACCCAGTGGGGTACCTTCTTTGGGGGGGATGTTAAAAACAAAAGTATCATCTTCTTGTTAGCCAAAAAAAGAGAAAAATATGGAAGAATGTAAAACCCTGTAGAGAGGTAAATGTTACAACCTAGTTAATCTTCTGTTTCCAAATCTTGCCGGTTGGCTTTTAGCTGTATTGGTTTTTTTGGTGGGTATCAGGCTAGAAGTTAGTACTTCACGAATATGATAATCTTGTTTGCTTCACAAACCAGCTTCTGACTTGTGTATGCAGTCAACAAAAAAAACTTACATCTGTTTTCCTAGCTGCAGAAAATCTCATTGACAAAATAAAAACCACTTTCACAATTTATTTTTCCTTGTCAAATATAGCCTCTATACATTTTCCATACATGAAGTAATTTGTGGAGTCAGCTACCCTTTTAATTATATAACTTTAAAAAGAAACATATAACATTCTTATAAAGAACTCCCTTTTTTTCTATGGATGTGGCTTTGTGTCACTGCCAAGTCAGCTTAATATCCTCTGGTAACTGGCTGTTCAGGTATTTTATACACTGCGAGGCACTGGAAGGAGAGGAAAAAATAGAGAATAAACATACGGAATTATATCCATATCGACAAATATAACTACCAGCTACTTAGTAATGAGTGACCCCCCCCCCCCTTACAAAAAATAATAAAATTAAAATAAAAAGACATTAGAAGGAAGGATTCTGGAGAAAAAAAATGTATTGCTGTTTAAATTTTGTAGTTTGCCATCTGAAGGAACTGAATGGAATATTTTAAAAATTAAATTTGTTTCTTTTTGGAACAAAGTTGTACTAGCTCAGTCAAGATTAAAGCAGTGCATGATGTCTACAGATGCAGTTGCTATGAAAGGGAAATTCTCTCATCAGTAATCTAGGTTCAAAGCTTCATTAAATAAAATGACCTGAGGTGAGCATGGGTAACTTCGCATAAGGGGACAGAGTGTTTCTACCCCAATGTTAAGTAAGGTTTTGTCAATGTAAGGCATAATTAATAAGACTATTATCTGCCCAATGTGTTTTTTTTTTTTTTACCTGGCCGGTTATTCTGCACACTGAGAATGTTTCTGTGGAGGTTTCCAGCCATAATACAGTCACTTAAAGTTTCTTCAAGCTGTTTTTTATTGGATCATTCATTTTCTTTTATGCTTTTCAGATGGATAGGTAATTGTGTTGTAAATAAAGTATATTTGCTGAACATCTCAAGGGCACAGTTTTTGCAGGTAACGATTGGTTAGCAATATGTACTCTTAGAAATGTCACGTTGTCACAGAAATTGCCTGCAGGTATGAACATATCAAGGCTCATTCTGTGTGATTCTAAAAAGGCTTTTATTTTCTTTCTGAAATTAGGTAAACTGTAATGCTGGACTTTTTAAACAATTATTTATTGTGCAAATAGTGTTCCTCTTATGGTGTGTAATTGCATTATTGTGTATTTATTGTTTGGGTATTTTGATTGTGCTATTTTATTATTCTTGAGTGCAATACATATCAGTTTTTTATGGCAGTTAGTAAAAGATAGCATTATTTATTCTGTTTAAGGCCTTTGAAAGTGAATACAATATTACTAGCTAATATATAATTGCAATACCAATAGCATTACATACTATACTATATCTGCATTTGAATTATAATTCAAGATTTCAGCGTTACGTTAGAAAATACAAGTTTTTTTTTTAATAATAGCATAACACTACAACACTTCCTTGTTTAATAAGATTGCAAAAAACTATTTTTTATTTAATTTTGCTATTATGTTCCTGGCAGTCAAAGTCAGCATGTAATGTGCTTCATGGATGTGCTTTTCAGTAACTTTTGATAAACTTTCCTTTGCTTGGTTTCATGCTTATTTTACTCATGAGACCATGGGGAGAATGACAGACTCAGGTTAATTAGCATGTTGTACATTGTATGCAGCAACCAGTATAGCTGTTTAGTCATTTGAATATTGAATATTCAGATATTGATGACATAATGAGTAATGGCTTGTGTTCTGTTTCTCTTATTGATTTTAGTTTGAACGGTGGTGTGAATATACAGACATTTATTTTGAGACATCCTATTCGAGGCTGCTATCATTTATCAACCCTACATTGGCATATCATGTTCGAATTTTTGTATGTAACCTTCAGTATTTTTTGTGGGTTTTGAGTTTATGAAGGGAGAAATATGGATAGCTCAGAATAAACAGCATTATAGTTTCGTTATAACTTTTGTTTTTAAAGTGCCATTGGGAAATTTTATTTCACCAGATGTTTCTGAAGATGCACTGTTGGTTGACATGGTCCTTCTATGATTTGGTCGCAAACCTACCTCAGCACATTGAAATCTGTTGCACATTATATCTCTGAGTTCTGGACCTGGTCAGTCTTGAATAACTGCACGTTGACTCTTTCATTTTTAAATGAGGAGACTGCAGTCTTCCGCTTGAACTTTCCCTCTCATCTTTCTCTCCAGATGTTGGGCAAACATTAGTTTAGCCAGTGTAAGGCCATAAACCAGTTAGACTAATCGTTAAACATCTTAATGGCTTGTTATTTTTATAAGCAAACATTTTGATAAATACACCTATGTCTGTTGGTCGGGTAGCATATAAAAGTATTGGTGATGGTTCTGTGATTGCATTCTGGAAATAGCTGTTTTTTATTGATGCATATGCATGGTACATTAGTTTGTCCGCTTCATTATTGCTTCACTACACCCTTATTTGGCTTTTAGGGGCATCAAAACATTAGCCGAATTACTTTAATGGAGTCCAAACCCGCTCCTTTGAGTAGTTAGATGCGTTTTAGTACAATCTGAGTTTCGGCTGAAGATCATTATTTGTTTCTTTTTACAGTGACTTATTACTGAGTTCCTGAATTAATTCTGTGATTTTTTAATTAACATTATTATGTATTATTATTACAATGGCTGTACCTGCTGCATAACAAATTGAAAAAATGCTAGAACAAGTCCATGGCTCAGTACATTTATGAACTAAATCATTTTAATAGACTTATAAATAAATGGTAGCTAAGCATATTAAAATGCTGTGTGCTGAAATATTCAACAACCAGTGTATGATGCTGCCATGAAATGTATCCTATAAAATGGTCCTGATGAGGGATATGGAGGAAAGACAAAGATATACTGAATGACTCAAGAGAATGTGTTCAGTCAAATACTTAATTTGTATTCCAGAATTGCAGTGGTTCATTGTGTATTTTGATTAAGACATGACATTTCTGAAGCTCAGTGTTAGCTCGCACTGGAATTTAGTCATGTTTCATTAATTTGTTTGAAAATAATTTGGAATTAGTGACTCAACATATTTATTTGTGATGGTAGGATGAGTAATCAGAAATTTCATTTGAGAAACCTTTTTTTGTGTTGTAGTTACAGGTCCGTGTGTTAAAAAAAAAAAAACATAATATCCTTCTTGAATTTATAGAGGAATAAGGGTAGTATTTAACCAACAAATGCTTCAAGTTTATTTCTGAAAGATGCAACCATTAGCTGTGCACAACATTATTGCGTAAACAAATTGAACGCTTTATGTGGTATGAACAACAGAAATGTTGTTGCTGTTTCTAATAACAATATATTTTAAACATACTCATGTAATTGGGTTAACCATTACATTCATTTTAAATAGTAAAAGTACTTATACAGTTTTCGCAAATCTTACCTGGCTCTTCCGCTTGCTGTTGTTATATTCTCTGCCAAAAAACGAAGATGTAATGGCTAAATAAATAAAACTTCCTTTTTACATGCCATTATTCAATATTGCAAAATTGTAGAATTTTGAAAATAAATTTTTTTAAACGTCCCAAATTTTTCATAATGCCCGGAATGTAGTCAGAGGGCTAAGCAAATAATAACTTACTAGCCTTTCGGTATTCATCTAGGTATAATTATCATTAATATGGATAAGTTTGAATTGTATTAAAATTATCTTCAGTGACCATTGGTTATCGTGATGCTAAGGTCATCGTTTGGTGTCTGTAGGACTGCCTAAGAACCTTTCTGAAGAAAAAAATTGTATTAAAAAACGTTTTTGTATATTTTCAGAGCAAAATAAGCTATTATATGTGTTTGACAGGTTGCCTCAATATTAAGCTAGCATATTGCGTGCCATTCTTGGTATTAATGTTATGGCTTGCTGTTTGAAACATTTAGTGAATATCTTCGCTAGGGAGTGTAGATAAATTCAGATAGGAAATGGACTTTAGTAATTGTATTAGTCTTTGTTGCTAGTTTTGCAAAAACAGCCTAAACTTTCTTACTGTAAAATGGATCCTTAACTGTCAGCATTTGCATGTTTGAGCACATTTTGGTTTTGGCAGACCGCCAAGCCTGTGTGCGACTAATGGGCATCCTGAATCCTGACTTGTATGAACTGTTACTTTTTCGAAGTGCACACTGTGCATGTTATCAGGTCATTGTCTTCTGTGCGTCCTATCAATTAATCACCTTGTGTGTCTCCTGTTTGGGAACAGCAGTGGCTTGAGCCCCATTTCCCAAAAGAACCATAGTGATAATAAGATGATTGTAAGTTCAGTGGAGCTCAGTACAACTTACGATCATCTCTGCTCTGTGATTCTTTTGGGAAATGTGCCCCAGATCCTTTTATTATATATAGAGGGTGTTTGCTCTTAAAATAGTCCTTCTAGTTTTTAAAACTAACGTGAATAGCTAAGAAATCTGAATAATATAGTCCTGCTCAGAATATTTCACACTGGTTAGTTAACAATGATTTTTCTTTTGTTAAGCTGATGTAATTGTGGTACAATGTTAAAGGTGATTAATACAGAGTATGGAAAAGGTGATGTTGCATCATGAATAATGTTGGAGTATGAAACTTGACTAAGAATGTATACAAAGGAGTGATTGCATTTGATTGCATGGTTGTATGAAATATACGTTCTGAATGCTAATGTGCTTGCCATATGATCACTCTGGATAACGGCTATAATACAAAAAATAGTAACAAGGACAGTCTCGTATTAGAACTTACATTCAATTTATTTCACATGAAGGCCTTCTATTGAGTATTTGTAGGGTATTTGTAAAATATGACATTTTACAAATGATGGCATTTTAAACATAATTCATTCTAAGGGTACATTAAGGGAATGGCTAAGGTAAGGTATAATTAATTTCTAAACATATGCGCACTTGCCCATAAACTTAATGATACATTCATACATTATTTCCTGATATATGCATTTACATAGGATGGATATTATGAATGTAAGTCATTTAGGTAATAATTCTGAAGTTTTTGGTGTCATTATTGAAATTGGTGGCGGCCTTCTGATAATTTAAGTCATTACTAGCAAGTATTGCTTAAATAAATGGGCATTATTCATAAGAATCTTCAAACAACAAGCTTACTTCTTTCGTAAGATTGCTAGAACCCTGATTAAAGCTATTTTCTCAACTCGATTTACTTGGGTAATGGTTCATAAGTAATAACCCATAATAATGCATGGAAAATCAGAGCGCATTGATTTATAACACAATACATAATGTATACAGTTTAATTTAGTTTATGGTGGTAAGAGAAAAATGTGTGGAAACACGATATGGCATATGATACAGTACGTGCAATATACACTATTGATTATTGAAAAGGAATTCATAGTCTGTTGAGTTTAGTTATGAAGATGTATCTTTTTACAAAAGTATCTTGGAATTTAAATGTTTAAAAAGAAAATTAAACAGATTCTTATTTACGATTTATGTTTTCATAGTAATGTAATCTCTCATGTTATTTAGAATATCTCTTTAAATAATTAAAAAAGTTACTTTTGTCTCTGCTCTCTTTCTGTAAATTAGCAGCAAAAAAGTCTGCAATCTTTATCAAATGATGTGGACCATCATCGTCTGGTTTGTAATTAAGAATCATACATGAATCATTTTAACTTCTTCTCTGCCACATGGCTGGTTTGTCCATGTTCCCAGCAGTGTTTTAAGGTACAGTTCAAAGTGTGAGCATCTGCATTGCATACAAAGAGCCTTCCTTATGTTGAAAAAGGAGTTGCTGAAGAGTTCTTATACTATAGGATTTACGGCTCAACTTATTTGAGATTTGTGGGGAAAAAAGAAGGCTAGAAAGAATAAAAGCTTGGTTGAAGAGTAGTGTTTTGCTGGTGAGACACCAGGGAGGGGTCTTTCCTGTACTGCAGATGTGTCAAACATGTCATTCTCCTGACTACAGGAAAGACTTTTGTCTAGAGGTTTGGGGGTTTGTTGTTTTTTGGAAGGTGTGTGTGGTTGGGGTTTGGAACAGTCTGAAAACAAGAAATCTCAACCTTCTACTCCCGTTCAGCTCCTGTTTCTGTAGCACCTGGCTGGAGAACCTCGAAAAGAAATGAATGCGCACCCTGATCTACACCATGTAACCAACATTATGCTTATTATTTAATCTTGTATTTAGGACTCATTAATATTTGTTTATAAAGCAATTTTGTGCAGGTGCATTCATTGCAAATCAATAAAATAAAAATAAGGTTTACACTATTTTATCCTTTAGCGGGCACATTGAAAATTTTCATTCCTCAACTGTGCTTCCAGTGGATGGTCAAGAAATCAAAATTTTGTGAAATTAAACTTGATGTTAATGCTGTTGGTGCCACATTGCTTAGACTGGGCTTGTTACTGTGAACATTGTTGATTTCACATTATTACCTTATCATAGCTACTATGGGTGTTACCATGGTATGTACAGGGATCTGTAAATTCAAGAGATTTTGTGGCAAAAAAGGAAATTGATAGAAAGGTAATTGAAATAAAGAGGAAATGTTAAGGAGCTGCACATTCAGTTGGACTTACCTGTCGTATTTTATTTCCTGGGCCCTGAGACCTGCAGCGCTTTAGTCATTTTCGGTTTGATTGAACTGTGGAGAACATTAGCCATTTAGCTTGTTACCCAGAAAGGTGTACAGTTTGTCTATGTTGTATAATTTTTATAACGGCATTTACGTAAAGAAATAACATAACTATATGCACACATGCACCTTATATATATACTTCTTATTTTTCTTTATAATACTTAATAAATAGGAAAATAATGTTTTGTGCATATTTATTTTTTATTTTTTTGGGGGGGTTATTAGAACATTAGTTTTTTTTAGTAAACAGTGAATTGTCTTCATCCATATTTTGTTGGTAACGCATGTGTTGTAATATACAGCATTGATTTCATAATGCTTTTTGATTACATTTTATAGTATAAAATGATACATGAGTAATATATATATATATATATAGTGAATTCACTGCCCGTTTTTATTCAAACATTTTATTCAAACTGTTCATTTTTTTTTTTTAATTATTTACCTTCAGCACAATCAAGTGCTAGGTAAGTTTGTGAATCAAATTAATTTACTATACTTTCTCCATTTACGACAATCGAATGAAAGACCATATAATGTTTTACGCGGAGGTCACTAACTCTGGTCGCCGCACATAGTACCTCAAAATGTAAATCCTATTCTCATAAAATCAGTGTGCAACCTGCAATTTACTTGTTGTCATACTGTATTAACTTACTAGATACATAAAAAATAGACACAGATCAGAATGTTGCTGTATTATTTTCAGCTTAAAAATGTAGCTTTTTCTTTTGCATAATAAAAAAAATAAAAAAAATTTATTATCGATTGACTAATTGATACATTACAAAGGTTATGTGCCTCCAATCGAGGTCTATAATCAGAATGTGATGTATTCCACTGACAAAAATGAATTTGCATATTCTGAAGAGAAGTAAACAAATCTATTAATGAACACTGATTTTTTTCATACATTTATTTGGTATGAATTCACAGCATGCAGTGTTTATAATTGTAAATAAGTTTTTTAATGAGTTTGGGATTTGATGTAATATTCGCTGAGTTTTTTCCCTTCACCTTTTCCTGGGACCAAGGGCAAATGGGAAACTGAGAATCGGCAAACTAATTACTGCAATATGGAGATGTTTTCAAAAAGTCAGCAATATTGATTTATAGAAAGCAATTCAAAATATGAAGTTATTAATGTTGCGATGACTAGAAAAACAAAAAATTGAATTGTTTTAAAAAAAAGAAATTTTCTTGTAAATCGTAGTCTGTTACAAATTGAATCAGATGTTACAGAATCAAATTTCTAAAATAAATCTCATTTAACAGAAACGCAGTAATGACACACAAAAATTAATTTTGCTAATGAATTTTTTTGTAATTTTATAGAAATTCTGGCTGTGGGGCCTTATATATCGCTGCTTACTAATTTTTATTGATGTGTATCATTGGTATTTTCAAATGTATTCATATTTATTTACATTAATGTTCAAAGCAGTATTTCGCTCGAAATTATAATAGTAGTTAAATAGTTTCTTGGTCATAAAATATCATATTTTATTCCCCTTGCTCTTGATAAGCAGATAACTGTACTCGGGAAATTTAGGTTAAATGGAAATATTTTCCAAGATAAAATCCTGGATGAGCTAGCGTCAGAATGCACCATGATTTAGCAATAAGCTAGAACAAAATCAACACAGTTTAGTAAACCAAATGGGCGCTGAACTGTGTTTGATGAATTAGTTGTGTAATGGACACTACATACACATACTGGGAGTATCCAACAGTATTACTAGTTACACAGCAATCCATTCTGGCTGGAATCAGTGGATCGGTGGCCCTCCTCTGAGCTTGTCTTGGACTCTCTAGAGAGACACCACTTCAAATAAATTTTTCATTGGAGATTTGAAAGAGTTCAGGTGAAAGGTTTGTGACAAGACGCACAAACAACATCAGATCAAAGTTTTGGGTCCTGAAACGGTCATGTTCCTGGATACCACACTACAGAGCTTAGGTAACTGGGTGTCGTTTAGCAAATTGCTGCATTTTGGTGATGGGGAAATGGGCATTCAGATACACCACTGGCTGCTCATCGAGAGGATGGATGGAAGTAAGCTGCCCTAGCTTTCTATCAGCAGGCAGAATGGGTAGTCAGAATGGATTTGTGCATGTACAACAGGGGAATCGTGTGTGCGGCTTTTGGAGAAATATTTGTCACTTCCAAAAAAAACCCTTGCCCTTCACCTTCACCCGAAAAGGCCTGAGCATCACAGTGACAGGACCTGGTTTACAAGAGACGCATGGGAGTCAAGTTCCCCGCAAAAATGTTGCTAAAGCTATGCAGAGTGCTAGGCATGAAAAACATCTACACCAATCACTGTCTATGCAGTACAGACGATACTAGATGCGGGTCAGTATCTGTTTGCCTGTCTGTCTGTCCATCCATTTAATTCCATTGATACATCTTCCTTGGTACATGAACTGTTTATCCAGTACTCGCTAATATCCATCCATTCATACATCCATCTGTCCATTTTCTGTAACAGTTTTTCCTATTCGGGGTTGTGCGTCGCTAATATTATTTAAATTATTAGTTGTCTGTCTTATTATTATTATTATTATTATTCGTAATCGTAATCACTGCAGTAGTATTATTTATATATGCAGATAATTTAAAAATATGATGGATACAATTTATAGTAATTCCGGTTTGGAAGGGAAATAATGTCGGTGGTTATATACATGAGAGCTCCCTGAAGAGTCACTAGAAGATTCTTGAATGGCAAAGTCATAGGTGACTTTGACGAGCTACTGCATCAGCAGAACCATGCCATACTAGCAAATGTCCAAAATGGAATTTATTTCTCAATGGAATCATTCAAGTTCATTTTAACAATTTTTAAATTTACTTTTTTCATTCTTATTATGTATAATTGCCAAATGCTATAGGCTCATGGTAAATGTTTATCAGTAGCACTCTGGTGGCTCCCACGACGATTTTTCTCACATTACAGCAAATTTAGTGTGTTTCTTATTATTTAAAGAGCTTTGTGAATTTTAAAAAATGTTAGATAACGTATAACCAAGACCGGCGAGGCAATGCTATATCGTCAATATAGCCAGCCTATTGCATCAAAAATACGGTACTTATTATGTTGGTTTTCTGCTGCCATAAAAACTGGTACCAGCTCTGAATGACGACATCACAACGCGAGATGGGGTATTTTGTACAGAATTGAAAAAATGATTACTGTGTATCGGGCTGGATGTTGTGCGATATTAATACCAACATCCCATGTAATGCGTATGCAGTTTTTGCATCACAGGGACTGCGATAGTCAGACCTGTTGAGATTATACTTTTTCATACCGTTCGGACATTATAGAGCTGAGGGGTTTACATTTCGGTAAAACATTTTCACTCTGTCATAGGAAACAAAACTTAGCAAGTCCTGTGATTTCAATGATTGTTCCTTTTCAAGATTATCTAATACATATTTTAAATATCAGTTTAAAATTTACAGCAGCTGTTTTTGCATGAGCGCTGCATACGCTCACCCAGCCCGTCATAATCGTTTTCATCCTTGCTGTTTAAATCATTCCTAGACAAGTTTGTGAGTAATTTTATTTTTCTTGAACTCCTTTTTCACTTCATAAATATGCCAATATTTATTGCATCAAAATCACATTGCGATATTTGAAATTTTATCAATATCGCACAGCCTTAGATATTATAGCAAATACTTTGTCTTCTCATACCATTCACATTTCATTGAATCTGTTATTCTGACCAGATCGTAGCTAGAGCTTGAGTCTCTTCATTTGTCCGCGCATCTAATATTATGACTTTTTTTTTTTACTTTATCGTTGTTTTTGAGTTCATAAGAATGTTTATTCAGGATGGCAGATGTATTTTGTGTTTGCGAAGCAGGTAATCTGCATTATCAATTGACAAAAAACACTTTGCAAGTCCCGTCCCAAAGTACCGAAAAAGGACCACAGCTGGTTTGGTACTTTTGGAACTGGCACCTGACTGGAACCCAATGATAAAAGGAGAGTACAGAATTTTTAGTACCAATAGTACCATCACTGGTACAGTGAAAATGTGGCCATAGCAAACAGCTACCATTTCAGCTAACACCCTTAAGCTATGACCATATTTACGCTAAAGCACATCTTTCTGTGTATCGGATCACACAATATCTTACTGAGTTTTATTCAACTTCATGTTGCATATCATTTTTATGCTTTTTGTTATTTGGAATATGATATACAGTATACACCCTTACCGTTTACCAGTGACATCAATGACTTCGGGTCATAAATACCATTGAACATGAATACGGTTTTGTAGAAATGTATAACATGGCAATGTATCCCTAAAGTATTTGCTGTGATTTTCCACATGTAATGTATTTGGGCACCATGTCACTTAAAATATCTGTTCTGCGTACACATGCATTTCTATAATGCAGGAATGGGAAGAAATATGAAGGAATTATCTGTCCTCATGGAGTAATCCGGGCAGTGGTGTGACTCATGGCAGTGTCCTTGGTCCTGTGTGATGATAAACTGCATTCCCAGCTGCGGGCGGCGGTGGAGAAGGCTGAACATCAGGATAGGGGGAGATTACGGTGGCTGTGTTGCCAGTTTAAACAGGATTAGCCATTTCGGCTCAGGTGCTGCCGTAATAGGATTAGGGACTTCCTTTTCTTGTTCATCCACCGTTAAGCCGAATTACGGGCCAAAAACAAAGAAGGTGCGTTTCTTAACTAGTGGAAACGCATAGGTATTGTCAAACACACAGGGGAATGCGTATCTCTATGGGCGCCCCACACCTTGGGACAGGTGTGATACAAAATTTTCAGAGTGTTGTTCTGCTGAAGCTCTGCGGTGCAGGCCCGATGATCTACTGACCTTCGTGGTCAGAATAAGTCAAGCGACAGAAGTTATTATTCCACTTATCTGGGATGTGGACTCTGAGCATCCTATGCATTCTGCTGACATGTCCAGGGGACTTCAAATTCTAAAGAGATTAATTCTAACACTGCAAGACCGCGATAAGCAGGAAGTCAAGCAGGCACACGTTTCGGGGGCATTTGTCACTACGTGAAACACCTAAATAGAGCTGTTTTTCTGTTGTTCCCCACACAGCTCTGAACAAAAATGTAAATCCACCTGAATATGTGTTATGCTGTATATGCATTATTACCGATTGTATTTTTCCCCACTCTTGTATGAGACAGTTGTTGTAGTCAGCTGTGAAAAGTGGTGAATATTTCTTCAGTGCCAGTCTTGTGGGGACCCACAGGAAAAATGCCGAGCTCACCAATCCAAAGGGATCTCTTTCTAATCCCAGGGTTTATCCTTCAAAAGCCAATCTCTTCTAGAAGGCTTTGAGGTTGTTCACAGAATTCTCCGCTCCTCAGCCTTTTCTAATAGGGAAGTTAAAGTATCTGGGTGTGGAGAATGGGGTGGGAGTGGGTTATACCCTGAGGAGAGAAGGCTGGTGGGGGAGTGGAGACACTTTGGCTGTGTTTCGATCCTCCAGAAGATAAGTAAAGACCTGCGAGAGATCCCTGTGCTCTTACTGCTCTAGACCAGTGTTCAGCATGTTTGGAGGGGGCTGGGGAGGCTTCATTTAGCAGCTGAGAAATGAATTTAAAGGCAGCTGACGTGTCTCCCTCAGAGGGTTGCCTTTGCTGATGTCCTCTGTGGGATTCCCTGCTCCCGCTTTGTATTTGCCCTCCAGAGGAATTTCAGCTCTTTCAAAACCCAGCGTTGGCGTTTCTTCATCACCCGCATTCAGTACATGATGCTCGGCGCAGAGCGAGTTGTGGGTCACCGTGGCGGTAGCGGGCGGGCGCCGCGGCACCGCATGCGCGTAAAGGTGTAAGTCCCGGCCCTTTCTGAGAAGTACATCTCATAAAATTGAGCTGTTGTGTCCTGTTTATCCGCTATGAAAAGTGTGTAGTACATATTTTCCTCTCTTTGTGACAGCTCACTGTACCTTTTGGTTCCACTGGTTTTTGGAGACCTTGTGCCTCACCGGGCATCACTGTCTTGGCCGGATTCCCAGCGAATGCCATCGTGACAAGTCTAAAGAGCCTGACTTATTATTCCAGCAGCACCTCAGAAGAATGATGGTCCATGTGGTTTAATTTTACGCTGTCAGTCTTCCGCTGCTCTCCAGCTGTTCTGGAGTTTGTCTTCCCGTTGTGCCCCATGCCCACGCTCAGTAAGTACTGCCGTAATATCAGTTGGAAAAAGTCATTCACTTTTTGGAAAGGAAGAGAAAAATGAAGGAAAAGTAGGTCGGGACCCGTAAAAAGCAACCAGTCACCACACAACATATTTCTTTTCTCCATCCCCCTTATTCAGTTTTCTGCTTGTTAATATATGTATCTATACTTAGATTTCTTCCCCTCAATTTTCAAACAAAAAGTAGGTTAAAATTATTTGTTTTATTCTTATTTTACTAATTAAGTACAGTCATTGTGTATGGATGGATGTATATCAACTTTTTTTAATGTTGTTATTTTTTTTTGTGAATGTGTTACTCTTTAATGTCGAATGACTGCCCTGGCAAACGCTCAGACCGAATAATTTCAGTCCTGATCCAGCTTCAGTGTTCACATTTCAAACTGTTCACGGCCTCATCTGTTCTATGACCTGCTGTCTCCGGAGAGTTAATTATTGTAGTGACTTCTTCTAAAGTATTTAAAGCGTTTAATCGGGCGGACAAGCTTTTTTTTCCTCTCACCAGATGCGTGAGATTCCAACATAAACAGCGGGGTTTTTTCTGTACTATTACTATAAACTATTATGCCTGCAAATACAAGTGTGAAAATACATTTGGAATTTCATACACTTTTCAAGAATATCGTTTTGTTATGAAGATCAGTGATAAACTGAAATATTCAACCATCCCTCGAACACACAGTCATTAATATGTTTCATACTTCATAAAAACGGAATTCTTGTTAAATAACACCATTAAGTATGAAACAGATGTGGCACCATCACCTTTTCCTCAGGCCTGGGGTCTCGGCCCACCGAAGTCCAGCCTCCGACTGGCCTTCTGCGTTCAGTGTCTGTGTTTTACCGCCTCGCGTGGTACCCAGGAAAGGCTGGCTGGAGACGAAAACTGAAGGCGAGGCATTATTTGGCCGGGAGAGGCCTACACAACAGACAAAGGTGGATTTCACATTCAGATCAGTAATACAGAGTTGTAATATTAAGAATATTGCTCACAATTTACAACCTTAATGGCAGGCTGCATTTTCCACAATAAACTGTAAAATGATGGTAATTTTCAAACTGTAAAAAGACAGCAATTTTCCACCCACCCTGGAGCCATACTTTTTACTGTTATTTCACAGTTTTTCTTATCTATTGCATCTATTACCGAGTACAAAAACACAAGCCCGAAACAAAACCAAAAGTACTTCCTTGGCAAAATTGTTCAAATGGCCAGTCTCTGTGTAATTTCCCCCGCTGATACGGCTCCTTTTATAGCAGTTTGGGACATGGCAATTACCTCAACCCGTAAACTTGTGGTCATCAAAAACTAAATGAACTGCTCCCTTAAAGCATCTATTCATATGGGGAAAAAGTGCTCACTGTAAGTCATACCAAGGTCTTGGAAAAAGTAGCGACGATTAAATATCATCAAGTCAATGTTTCAGTGCAGAGGTGCACTGGAAAGTTGAATTTAGCTATTTATAAAAGACATCACCCTTTCCTCAAGCACCCCCTTTATTCTCCTGATATAGATTTTTCTCTGA
Source organism: Mormyrus iriodes (assembly GCA_011763525.2). NCBI lineage: Eukaryota > Metazoa > Chordata > Actinopteri > Osteoglossiformes > Mormyridae > Mormyrus > Mormyrus iriodes. Next base: position 21,891,893 of record JAAGVU020000032.1, read on the forward strand.
AATTCAGGAATACGGGTAAAATTCGATTTGCATCCTGAGTCCTGTTTACTCTCTGCGGGGCGAAACGGATTCTTGCTGTGTGAAACAAAACCATGTGATTTTCTTTTTTCTCCCATAAAGCAGCCGTTCACATGAAATCCTGACCTGCGACAGGAAATCTTTAGCGAACGATTACGCAGGTTGCCAAGTGCCCCCCAAAAATGGTCACTGTTTTTCTTGTCTTGATGGCTTCCTTAAATTTTTTTCACTGGCTATGTGCACAGACGCCAACAAGCATGTGTGCCTCTTTCAAGCCGACTTCTGCTTGGGAGAGTTTTTTTTTGGGGGGGGCAGGGGGCTCATTGCCAAATTGAAGTGCCACGCCCAATGAAAAGGAGTCTTTTAAGATGTGATCTTTAGAGTGTCCTTTAGGGTTTTTGTCTGAGGATGTGGTGGGTGGACCCACCATTAGATCAGTGAGCTTTTTAAAACCAAAACACAGACATATTCTGGTCTGTGGTGCCCGGTGGCCGAGCTCAGCTGGGTGGTAATGGAGGGGAGAGAGGTGAAGGTGCTTTGTGATGGTTTTAGTCATCTTCCTGCTAGCCTGAGGTGGGCTTGGAAAAGAACAAAGCCTACAGTGTTGGCCATCTCTGTTTGTCAGATATTTTGTTGTTGAATCTCGGTTATTTGGATGCAGCAGTAATGACTCGCAATAGTTAAAGTTTAAGAGCTTTTTTAGTTCCACACTAACTGTCACCCTCTTCTCCCTCAGCTCTTCTTCACTTTCATGCTGCCTGTCACCTAAGCGTGTATCTTTTATTTAATTGCCTATATTGCACAAGACAAGCAGTCTCAGGAATGATGAATGATCCTATGGTACATCCTGCAGGTTCTGGGTGTGGGGCCTTCTATGCTGATTTAACCCCGCCATGACTGAGGTGGGGCATCTGCTGGAAGTCAAGGTCGCCCAAGGCAGGTTGCTACATACCGTGCCGGTCCTGCGATGGCGACCCGATGGGTGCTGGGAAGGGACAGCCGATGACCAGGACCGTTTTAATCTGTCTGTGGAACAGGCAATTAGGGAATCTTCGGAAGCTTTCGGCCAGTGAACCTTTTATTGTGGAGTTCACCCGGCACACAGGGATTAAACTGGCCGAGAGGGACTCTCCTGGAAGGGTCTTTTCTGCCACATTAGCTTCAACAAAAAGGATTACTGTGGTGTAGGAAAGGCGCCCCCCTGCCCGTCTGCCCCCCATCCCTGCCAGTGCTCAGTAGTTGCAATTAACTGCCTGTCCCATAGAAAGTGAACTTGAGGGGTCAGTCAATATGAGTATACTCTTCATCCAACACGCTAACCCTTCAGAGGTGTAATTAGAAAGGAGAGGAGTAGGGGCTCAGAGGGACAGAAAGGGGAAAAGGGCTTTTATTCAGCCTCTTTGTAGCAAATGAAGGCTTGTTAGTTGAACCAGGCTGCTTGGCTGATCAGCTTGAACGGGCTGTTGGGTCGGGATGGTGGCCTGGGCAGGGGTACACAGGCACAGCCAATAAGACGCCGGGAGCACTTTGCTGGGCTTGAATGCGAAAAGCCCACACTTGATGATCCAACTGTATCTAATATGCCAGGGAGAATGGCGTCCCATTATATGGATTTCATTTGAATGGGCTGCGGAGTCTATTTGACTGGAAATCTAGATGTTGCCAGCCTTAAATGGCATGGCCAAATGCTCTCACGCACATTACGGGCCAGCGAAATGAGCTTTGCTGCCACGGCCAACTCGAGTTTCCGAAGTTAAAAGCGCATCACACTGAAGTTGGCTGGGGCTACCAGGAGGCACAGAAAACAGACAAGGACATATCCTCTGTTAGTCATAATAGTCTTTGTCTCCTTTTACCTCTCATTGCTGGATGCCCCTGTTGCATGCTGGGTATTATATTGGGGGGGGGAGTTCTGTAAAATGCCTGGCTTAGCCAATATTGTCTACCCTTCCCCCACTGAGCCTCAGCGAGTAACGTGTGTTAAACGGCGGTGGCCTCTTGGGGGTCCGTGCGGTCACAGTGGCGCTGTGCATTTGGCCTGTTAATGCGGCCCTTAATCCCAGGTTCTCTAGAGGGCTATTCTGCGAGAGTCCCCATTTTTTGAATGTACAACCACCACCGACCCCAACCCCCCCCCCCCCTTCTTCCCAGCTCCATGACAGGAGCTGAAAGTGGCCAACCAGCTGCCCTGAGACGTCCTGTCTCAGTCAAGGTCAGGCCTAGTCTAAACCCAAAGCCAGTCTCTGTGCATTACGTTTTTTTTTCATTTCTCCTAGGAACACGGTGCCCCCCCCCTCCCCTCAGTCTTTCTCTGTCATATATTCTTTCATGCCTGTGATAATTTCATGTTAGACTGTGACCTGGTTTTTCACAAACCTTTGATGGTGGGCCAACACAGGAAATGTACTTAGGGGCATTTCCGTGTCTTTCGTAATTTACAGTGTTTCCTACGTGTCTCTGGAGCCTGTTACAAGCTCCCAGGTCGTTCTGTTTGGTCTGTGTACTGTTCTGATAAACCGCTATACCAACAGTGGGCCACTGCAGAACGTACATCATCATATTTAAATGCACTTTTCTGATCACTCGAAATATGTCACCTCTGACTTAGAAAAATAACAAAATATAAATGGTTAATGTCAAATTCACCAAGCATATTCATCCATCCATCCATCTTCCAGTCCCTTATCCTGAGCAGGGTCACAGGATCCACAGAGAATAATGTACTAAAATAGGACTTAAACTATATA
>JAAGVU020000032.1:21894757-21904909 GCA_011763525.2 Mormyrus iriodes
TTTTTTTTTACATAACGTTTAATTAAATGACATCATCATACTCAGTAGACTTGCTCTGACCCTCAGTAGGCTTGCTCGTACTTTCACTACAATGTGATATTTCAGTCAGTTCAGTGTTTAGTCAACATCAGTCTCATCTCTGCAAATTAAGCCCATTACCTTAAGCTCTTAAACTGTGTTTACGTGATTGATGAGTATCGATCACCGAAAATACGCACATCTCGCACAGTGCATTATCCGGACGTGCGTATTGCCCTCGTGCAGTCGAGGGAAAAGCGCCCGTCACCGATCTTTATGCGTCGCATTATTGCTCTTTATCCTGAGGCTGAAATCGCTAATGAGTCGGCCGGAGAAAATTCCCGTTTTTGTAACCTCAAGGCTGCCCTAAATTCTTCAACACGCTCTACACCGGTAGCAGTCGGCCTTACACTGGTTTGCTGTTCCTTCTGGTTTTTTTCCCCTTCTCGTTTTTTTGTGCCGCTCACAAAGTGCCCAGAGGGATTCTTTATTAGGAACATTTTCACAAAATAAAACCTTAACAGATTGCTTATTGATCGGCGTAGGAGCCAAACAGGGAGAAGCTAGGAGAGCGAAAAATCAGGCCCCTTTCTCTTCGTTGGCTCGGCACCACCTGGCCGTGCTTCCTTTTCTCCTTGTACCTGTGCCATATCCTAACCCCCCCACCATACCTGTGCCGTGTCCAGCCCCCTCCCCCATACCTGTGCTGTTTCCTGCCCCCCCGTACCTGTGCCGCAGCATGCCCCCTCCCCGTACCTGTGCCGTAGCATGCCCCCCCAAATCCCTTCATGCTGTTTCTCTGTGGTGCTTAATGCATTTAAAACCTGCGCTCGTTGGCGGAAGGTATTCAGGTGGGACCTCTTTTTGTTGGCCTGGCTGTAGTCGTTCTGATGCACAGGGCATATCTTCATCAGATGCTGATGTTATAAGCAGTCTCCTTTCACCTCGACTTCACCTTTGTTCCGGGAGGCACCTGTGGATTTCAGGTTCTTTCCAAGACAAGGTCCCACAGCAGCTGTAAATGTGTTGGAGTTCAGGAGGGGACACGCTTTCTGCATATTTCTCTTTCTGTGTGTTGTTATATGCCACTTTTTTTTACTTGTACATAATTCATTTTCTCAAATATGAGTTTATTGCGTCCCTTTTTCCCCACTGTGGAGGACTAAATATATATCGATTTCCACCCTGTGGCTCTGAGGTGGAAATATCTTCAAAATCATGCCTCTTTATGTTGTCTGTTTGATGTATTACGCACTGTTTAAACACACGTGTTTCTGATAACCCTGCAGTGCTCATGCTATTCTTAAAAAAATATAGGAGAAACTCCACACACAAGAATCATTATCAAAATCTGCCTCTATCTACGAGGAGATTTGAAACGCTCACCATGAGCCTGGTGGCGTCAGCTGGTTAGAACAGGCACAGTTATACAAGGCTGAAATGGAATTTCAGATTTGGAAAAGGAATTAAGTTCAGTGTGTGTATATGTGCACGTGTCTTCTGAAATAGCCTGGAAACCGTGGCAGCGGCTAGAAGTTTTAAAAAATATTCAATTAAATTGATTCACCATGAAAATGCATTAGATTGGCTATAAGGAGATGATAAAAGTGCGATTCTCAGACTTCGGTCTTCGTTCATTTCAACTTGGGGTGCAGAATTACCACACATTACTTTTACAGGAAGTAGCATTTACAGAAAAAAGTTTTCAGTATTTGGCTTTTTTTTGCAGGAATATCTGCTTTTTTCCATTCTGTGCTGAACCTCGCCACACGGAAAATAAAGGCACCGGGAAGGAATTGAGGATTGCGGAATCGTTAGAACAACAGAACGCCGTTTACAGAAATGTACTCACTCACTCACAGGCCAAGACGTTTCTATGCCAAACGTCACATGCACCATGCAAATCTTGAAAAAAGAAAATCTTTAAATTTTACTCATCAAAGTGATAAATGTCCAGTTGTGTCTCTGTATTTATAAGATTATTTCATACAAAAGATGCTGCCTTCCACACTCTTGTCAGTCCTTTTAACCAGCTCACATCTACCACGTTCTCGTTCTGCCCTCTTTCCCGTGTGCCGAGCAGAGGATTGTGGTAAAGGCTTGCAATAACTGGAGAGTTAATGGGATTATGCAAATTGGAGCACTCTTAAAGGGCCCATTTGAAGTGGTTAATGGAGATTATGGAAATGGTCCACTGGCTTAGATGCATGGAGTGGAAATGAAAGAAGGTAGGAGGGGCTTAGCAGGGAAAATAAATAAATAAGGGTGAGGCAGCGCGTCAGCAATAGCGAGGACGTGAATGGAGCGGTTGCCGTGTAAGCCAGGGGGATGGGGGGGTTGCTGGATGGATATGGTATACAAAGAGTGCAAAGAATGGAGGACTCGTCTAAATAGTCTCAGGTTGTACTACATGCAAAGGGGTGTGTAACTGGATATTGGCATGTATGATTTCATGTGTAGTGTGGGAAAGCAGGTGGGGATCTGGGGCAGAACCATATGACAGGGGGCGGAAAGGCCTGGAGGTCTCTCTGGGGTTAATCCATGTTTCAGAGCATTCGAGGGGGTGGGGAAGGGTCTGCAACACACAGCAATACAATAAACAGAAACCCACCAGGAAAAGCGAATTAGATAACGGGTCGCAGCTGTGTTGGCGGTGGGACTATTGTACACACATGTTAGTATCCTGGTGAATGGTGTCCAGCACACATAGAGTCCAGTTCAGGGTTACCGAAAACGCAGAGCGACTCACACTTGTACAAACAGGTGGGCGTAACAAGGAGAGGGAGATGCAGGTGGATGGGGGGGGGCATCTCACCCCTCTGGGGAGGAAATCTCCAGCCAGCCCCAATGACATAAAGGAGATACATATGGCTTCGGTATGAAGATGATATAAAACAGTAGAAAGAAGCAAAAGTGTAAGAATATTTGGGGCCACGTCCTCTTGGTTCATGCTAATAAAATTGCGGTATTCTTTGAAAACGGCAGAAGCTGGAGCCAATTCTCCGAGGTTTCGCCTGTAAGTGTGACTCATCTGGTCTGAAATTCGCTATTATTCAGCAGTTTGCAACCCGCACTGTGTGCGTCGTGTACGTTCCGGACAATCGGCTTTTGGGCAAACACTCTTCAGCTTCCTGAGGCGTTTATTTGCTGGGAAATTGTTGGGTACAGGGTCAGAACCATAACACACGTTTAACTGCACACGGTTAAATGGGCGATTTGTCGTGTGATTGGGTCTCCCCTCATCCCGTAAAAACATGTTGCCTGTTTGTGTTTGTCTCTTATTCTTAACGAGGTACTTTGAAAAAATGGTGGAGAGACAAACAAAATTATCACCAGAAAGTGTTCTGGCTGATTGTATCTAAATGGTATTAAGTAGACAATAAAGAGAGAGCTTGTCATCTGTGTTGCAACATTAGGAGTCATTCCAGTTTAATTTGTATTTTAAATTTCATATGTATAATTTTCTATTGGAGGAGATTGAAACTGATTTGCTTTGCAAGTCATTGAATTCCTGATTGTTCCATGTATATTCTGATTGTGTTTTGACTTATTAAAACATTATTGTACTGTAAGTCATACGCGTTACATAAAAAAACCTGTACCTTTTCTGGAGTATAATTTTCATTTCTCGTTAATCTTCGCTCATTGGGAATTGCATGAATCTGCTTAGAATCAACTGTATCCCACTCACCATGAAAAAGAGATGGGATGCAAATTCTATTACTTAAAAATTAAATTGGCATAGTTTGTTGTGGATTCTGAATACAGCAATCTTGACAGACAACATATGAAATTGTCTAATTTCATAAATTTTCCCTTTAGTATGTTATTTTGCAATTGCTTGTTTTTTTGTCTTGAATTTATCAATGTAAAAAAAAGACAAATTAAGTGTGATTGCATTTCTCAGGATAAATGTCGCACCTCTGAGTCAAGGGTCTGAATGTTCTCAGTTCAATCATTTTTCCATAACTTAAACAGCTCTAATATCCCATCGGTTTTAGCTGATTTCTCAGACGAAGGAACGTCTCATAAATTCCACTTTTGGGAGGGTTGGCATTGCAGGAAGTAACATTCTGATCTGATTGTCATCACCAAGGCTGATTTTCAGGCAAAACACAGTGTGGAAAAAGTCACTAGCTAGCTTTTATGTTATGTATTAGCTGAATCCCTCCGGTACTCTAATCTTATAAAGAAAATAGACTGATTAATTAGCCTTCAGTTTGTCTTTGATTTTCATAATAATTTAAATTAAAAAGCATGGAACTGAAGGCACCAAACTCTGAGTGTTAATGATCGGTTTCAAAAGCTATGTTTATTGTTTAGGATTTTTTCATAGCAGTAAATAATTTTTACAGTGCATATTATATATGATTTATATGCTTAACGTGTTTTCTGTAATCAGCATTTCTTGATGATGGCAAAATGGGGGCAGGGTAAGGTTAGGGGCTGTGGTCTCAGGGGCAGGGGTATGTTAATACCCCGCAGAGAAGTCCATGCAGGTAGGAAATAAAGCATATCATTTTGTTTAACTGAAAAATAGAATGGCTTTTCACGCTTGCAAAGGTAGCAAGGCTCTACTGAAGCTGACCCCAAAGCAGGAACCCTACCCGAGCCGTGAACGGATTAGGGTGTTACCTGTTATGTCTAATTCCATCCAGGTGCCTGGGCTCCCGTCTGATCTGCAGAGACTCTGAGGCTCCGCTTAAGGTATAGGCCGGACCTGGGATGTGATGTGAAAGGCACAAATGTGCATCGACGTGCCAACGCAGGGGTCATGTCTAGGGCCCGTGGAGCACATCTGCACGTGGGGAGCCGGATGCCCAACGACGAGTCTTAATAAACTACTTAGGTTTCCTGTTTCGCTCGTATAGAAAGTCGCCCATTAAAGGAGCATATGCATGAAATCAAATAGCCCTGCCGAGTTTTATTCTGGTTTTTACTAACTAAAATTCGACGTTGCTGTACACACAGTGCAAGGCTTTAAAATCCTAAAATGTCCACTTTAGCACTTAAAAGCTTTGGGACTGGAAAGACACCCATAAAATGACTTAACTTTTCCATAGGCTAATGTATTTTTTTTTATGTTTGCATGCACTGCGTTTGGCATTACTGTAGGTGGACCCTGGCACCGCGTGCCAGGAAGATGGCTTTAATGGTAATGACGGATAGCTCACTTTGCCCTTTATGTGCGTAATATAATATCACAGACAATAAAATAAACATCAGCCTGTAACCTTGCTTTATGGCAGCGCATGTATCCCCCCCCCGGTGTTGAAGGCTCTTCTCCTGATACAGAGAGAGACATTAACGCTGGCAATGCAGAAGAGCTCTCTGCACTTTATGGCCAGGTGGCCCGGCAGGCAGCGAGCACCGGATGTTTTAACGTGGCAGCAGGACCTTGGGACAGCGTGTGAGGCTCCTTCTCCTGGGACTGGTGTCCACTTTAGCCCGTTACTGTAATTGTGAAGCATATGGTGGGTACATTGAATGATAACGTGTCTGCCATTTATTGACGCCCCCGGCGTGCTCGTACTCCTGGCCTCGTCACGAACGCTCATCGCCTCACTGGCTGGTTATGGGGGAGGACAAATTAGCAAAATTCATCCTGGCATTGTGTCAGTGTATTTATATTTTATATTTATATTCTCATTCAGCTGCTGTACTGCATATAATGCTCACGGTTTCATTAAATACACTTACCTGGGAGGGTGTGTGGGTTTCATTGAGCATTAGGGACACCCACTTTTATTGCATTTAAACCACGAGTACAGGCACCCCAAAGTCATCTGTTACATCTCCTTCGATTGCGGTGCCTTAATTCCTCTCATGACAAATTGCATTATGAATCGTTTTGTTTGTAGCAATGTATTGTGGGTAAGTCTGTATGTCAGTTTGGGATGAGTCAAAGGACGCTTCATTAGTCTGCCCGTGTGGCTCCGGGTGCGAGGCTCTCAGTAGCTCTTCTGGTCACACTCCCTCCATTGTGATCTGGTAGCAAGCAGCCCAGCGCCACCGCGATTAATTACTTCACCGGGAGATTAGTAATGGAAACACCAGTAGGCTCCGCTTGCCTGACATTTTTTTGGGGGTGGGCAGGGGACAAGGGTTCCTCTTCTCCTGCTGCCCTGTTAAATTAAGACTAATCAGTCTGAGGATAACGTCAGTCGGTCGGTCGACCTGCGTGGCGAGGGGGGCATGGGAGGGGGGCATTTGTAATTTCAGACCACTTCAGACTTCCTGTTCATTTAACATCAAAGTCTGTACCTGTAAAAGCAGGTCGGATAGGAAGTGAGAAGAAATTATTTCATGAACCTATCAATAGGAGTCGACCGAATGGAATCTCTTTCTCTTGCCTAAAGCGGAGAATTTGGCTACGGGAGAGTAAGGAGAGCATGAAGGCAGTGAGGCTGCATGCAGCGGCCAGCACCCTTCCTTAGATTAACAGCTTTTTAAAAACAGTTTTTGACGTCCGTCCCCCCTAGTTACTGTCAGGCTCTGAGGGGGTATTTAATTAAACGTGTCCTGCGGATTTTGCTCGCTGTCCCTTGGTCATGGTGGCCTTTCTGCAAGTAGGCCTCTCCCTCCTCCAAGGGACTCTGCACCTGGGAAGAGGGGGGCAGGGGGGCAGAGATAGCGTTGCTGCTGTGATAATGCCACAGGGCTTTAGGTTTGTATTTCTGTAATTAATATTTAGAAAGCTGAGGGCTATGGGGAACCCCCCCACTCCAAAAACATCTCCAACGCCCCCCACCCCATAGCTCTGACCTCTGCTGAGGAGCTAGGACACAGTCAGCGGGGCACCCAGTCCCAACGTGTCCCCTCCCTGGTTATACACACCGGCAGGGGTGCCGCCAAGGTGCCGACGATGCCCCCGCCAGGACGTGAGTGGTAATTAACATGCTCTTCTCCCTCTCCTGACCACTCTGCCGGAGTCCAAGTGCACAAGACGGCCACTCCAGGAGTGATGGCCGGGAAGCGAAGCGGAATAAAGAAACTTTTCTCCTGCTGCTGTGCAACCTGTTGAGAGCCCACGCAGGTTGGGGGAGAGCATTTCCATTTAGAGAGACGGGCCTCCTCACCTCCCCGACTTCATGTTAACAAGTGCTCCCAGGTGGATGTTGCCATGGCGATTCCCCCATGGCTGCTGTGGCAATAGGCTGGGGGCAGAGCGCTGAGTGGCTTTCCTCAGGCGGCCGGGGCTTGCGTCTCCCCCGCTGGCTGCCTCCACACCGTCAGCCTCTTTTGACCCTGACCGGCTGTTTGGGTCCTTGCCCATAAACTCCTTTAGCTGCTTATTTTGGAACCTATAATGGGAACGTTTTTGATACATTTTTATCCAGCGTCTGTCTTTGCCATAAGAGAGTGCCACTGTTAGCTTAGTTAAGCATATTATGGCTGTAGTGTCGTCCTATCGGAGTAGTCTGGCAGAGAATCACCCCTCCCATCAGAAAGTCCCCCCCCCCACCCCCAACACCACCACTGTGGGCTGGATCAAAGGCAAACCACCTAAATTGACATCACCCCACACACTTAATTGGTTGGTGTCGGTTCCCCGTGAAATTCGCCCCCCCCAAAATGAAACCGCATTGGCCTGGTGCTTTACTATGAAGGAGGAGAGAGGCCTAGAAAGCAAGACACATCCTTACCCAAGACTTTCAGCTGGTGAGAAACATGCACGTTTCACTTCGGAATGAAAACGGGGACTCTGAAGTAAAACCATAAACCTTTTTTCCCTCTTTCCTTCATATTTTAATTTTATCCATAATCTCTATTTCCCTATAAATGTGCATTAAAGCATTTTATTATCGAGGAAAGGAAAAGGTGTAAATTGCGCAATTTTCGCAAGATTGCGAAAACTTGATGGACGTGAGTCGGTGTCACAGAGTGAGTCGTACTGTTCAGGATGCTGTGGGCTGACTACGGGCCTCTGCTGCTGAGCGACATTGGGGCCTGTAGGCCCAACCTAACGGGAGCGATACGGTCTGACGGGCGGGCTGAGAGGAACAGCAGATGGGAAGGTGATTATCCCAGGCGCTGGGAATTGTACGGGTTAAGTTTGAGGGACCCCGCAGGTTTCGGGGCTGTCGCACGTGACTTGATGTGCTGCCCCCCTGTGCTGAGACAGGGCTGCCGCTCTTATACGGCAAAATGGCGGTAATTTAAATCGATACCTGGGTGCTCTTTAAAATCTAGCAGGAATCAACTTCGATTTGCATCTGGGGAAAAAATCACAGTGAGCTCAGCGGCTGATAAGTCGTTTTGATGTTGCGCGTGTCTTTTTCACGCTAATTACGCACCAGCGGCTCCACAAACAGAGATGTGTTTTTTTTTTTTCCTCTCGCCCCGTATCAGAAATGTAATCTTTGGGAGATGTGGTGCTTGCTACATTACCCAGCTCAGGGGCCGAGATGGACCTCAAGCTGTGAGTAAAAGCGTTTTCTCACGGAGAGCGGCCCGAGGCATCATGGGAATTCAGAGCCCCGGCCGCGCTTCTGAGACCCCCGCCCCAGCATTTTAAAACTTTCACCGATGTCCTCCCTAGCTTTGTTTTAATGTCTTTTGCTGCTGAGCCCCCCCCCCATGTGCTTGCCTTCCATCCTTATTCCGCCCAGAATTGGGAGGTGGGTGTCGGTGTTGGTGGGGGTGTTCCCATATACCTGCTGGCTAGGGGAAATGGTTTTTATTCTATGCATACATAAGAAGGGCCCTCTCTGCCCCCACTCTGCCCCCACTCTGCCCCCTCGCCCATTTTGCACACACCTTCTAACACCCCCCCGGCCCTTCCTGCCATACACACACACACACACACACACATTCAGATTGGCACACATCCAGAGATGTGAAGCGACCGTCGTACACACATACACGCACATACAAACACACACACACACACATACAGACACACACACACACACATACAGACACACACACACACACATACAGACACACACACACACACATACAGACACAGCACGCACACCTTGTTGCAGCCTTTCTTAGTATCTGCCCCCCTCCCCGTTCGCCTAAAAAGCTGCACTCTTAAGCCCACATTCCCTGAATACTTATAGTTCATTCTGTATTCTAGCTCTTTTCTTGTGACCTGCTTCCCCTGAAAAGGGCATTTTTCAGTGGAGCCGGAGCCTGTGGTGACCATTTTCAGGCGAGGCTGGGGATTTGAATCCCTCTTCTTACTAAATCACTGCAACACGCACCTCATTTTGCTGTAACTTTCTGTTTGTGGCTTTAATTTAAAACAGACCGTCACGCAAATGGAAACCTTGTAAAACAGAACTTTAATTAGCCCGTAGCTATTATTTCTTGGATATGTTCCCCATCTGTTTTTTTTTTTGATAAGGTAGATATGTTAGTAAATTGCACATTCCAATAAATGTTTGATAATGCTGCTTTGTATTTGATAAAGTGTGCCAGCCCCCTATATGTGTATTATATTAATTTTGATGCACAACAATGAAGGGAAAACAATTACCTTTATCTCCTGTAGTTGCTGTTTGACTTACATTAATCCACGTTAAGAATAAACAAAGCAGTAATCAGTCTGTATTCTTGGGAGGGCTGTTTGTGGTGTTTAATGTTCCTTTTATCTATGGAAGGACGTCCGTAGCACCAGATGTAAGGACAGAGAGTGCCTAGGTGCCCGTGCCTCACCCTGGCGCTCCTTTGTCTGTTTATCCGATAACATCTCTGCAGGTACCCGGTGAGTGATTCTTATGAATGATGCAGATGCACAGGAAGCCGCATAGGCTGAAGTCTGCCATGTTCACCCTGATTATTATAGTCCTGTCCTGCGTTTTCCCTCTTATATTCCTCAAGGTGGCTACGGAATACCGTGGTGATAGTTTCAGAAGTGATTTTCGGGAGACCCCTGTGAAGCGAGAGGAGGACAGCAGTGTACACCGATCGGGATTTCTTTTCACTAAAGTGTGAGACGAGCACGGGGTAGAGGTCAGACTAAAAATGGACAGGAGACCTATAACACGTGGGCGCTATTGGAGGACAATTTTTTCCCTCCCAAATTTTGCCCCCATCACGTTCCATACTGGTATATATGCCCCCCCTTTCCTTTATCTCCAACCCTCTCCGTCTCCCTCTCTCTCGTTCTCTTTCCTGCCGCCC
>JAAGVU020000032.1:21904927-21915592 GCA_011763525.2 Mormyrus iriodes
CCTCCCCTGTTTACGTCGTACAATGTGAGGCTTTCACCCTGCACGGTTTAATTCTGAAAGACAGGCCTCTATAAATAATTCATCCCCCCTCCGCCAGCCTTCTTTCTGCATACGGTGCGAGTGTTAGTGACGGTCTGGGCTTGGGGGGGGGGGGTTGTAAGCCGGCTACAAAGGCACAGCTAACGAAAGCAGGGCCGAATAGGGTCACTGCTTAGCATTGTAAATGTGCGTCCCTGGAGAGCAGCTCTGTGCGTGTGCACGCGCGCGCATGCGTGCATCTCTGTGTATGTTGCCGGGACAAGCCACTCCCCCTAGCTAATGTGGGGCTCTTGGATGTGAAAAACTCCCTTGTTGAGATTTGGTGGAAAGACTTAAGGCACGTGAATGAAAAACAGTTTCTTACTCCAGAGATTTTGGCATCTATGTGTGCTGGATTGGGAAGGTTGCTTTTCTCCTTTTCTTAAACTTTCCTTTTGTAATTATGGCCACCAGTTAATTTGCCTCAGGTAGTAACTGGTATTGGAAGCAGGGCACGTCGAAACTTGAGCCCAACATGATTTTGAGGGCGAGTCCCCATCCGTCTGTCCATCCGTCCATCTGTCCATCCCACAAGTATGACTGGCCTCGATGAAACACATCTATTTCCACAAAAATGCAAACGTTCAGTAACGCTAAAAAGGACAGGACAGAGCCAGAAATGGGCCACTCGCTCACAGGTCCAAAGCAATATCCCTACCTTTTGATGGGACCCTGAGCCCGCAAGCTGGGGTGACAAGCGGGGGGCCGGGGGGCAACGTGGAACCACCGATTACACCCGTCCCCCACGGGCCACGGTTTGGCCGCGCGATAACGTGACAAGAAACCTCCCGCTGGCGTTCGGAGCCATAGCCAGTCAGACGCGGAGATTCCTCACTCGAAGGGGAAGATTTTGCGTGCAATTTAATTTCGAGATTGAAACACACACCAAAACACAGCATTTTAAAATTATCATTTAATTTTAGTTTTACCAAGGGATATGATATAATTCTGATTTCAGTACATTACGACTCATAATTTTAATATGTATTTTTTAAATAGTTGTCTTAATGAATCGGACTGTTCATACAGCAGTCTTGGATTAATAATTAATTTTAATTAAAGATGACAAGGCAGCAGGAGGATGAAAAAACTAATAAAAAAGTCTCGAAAATGAATGAAAAATAATTCTCCTTCAGCCCACTAAATCTGTTTTCTGTTTTAATTTGTAATGAGAAAAGCATTAAAAACGTTTAACACAGCAGTGCCCACATTGTTTTCTCTCCTCGCTTGTTCTGAAACGGATGCATGTAGAGGGTTATGTAGTAACTGTTCTGCTTGCCATGGCCATGTGCCGGCTTGGGGACTGTCCTTGTGTGATGATGACAGAACTGTGTTGGGACGCTTTGGGCGTGACGCGTTACAGCCGCAGCATGGAAACTGCCGGAACACTGAGGCACTGCTCTGCTTTTATCCTCTCATCCATTTCAGAAAGTACAAGAAAAAAACTTCAGGGGAGTCAAGCTGCCCTGTGGTGGAGCAATTAAAATGAATATTTCTGCATTACGTGTAGTATAAGATTGCGTAGATGAAAATCGATCTATGCCGTCTTAAAACATAACCTTTACATTCCGAACATAATGCAAAGTAAATGTTTTTATGTGCATGAAACCTTTTTGAGTTCTGTAAGCCGACCGGCCGTGTTTTCTGGTCCGTAGCACTGCGCTAACCATTTCTGCCTCGCTGTGTCCAGCCGGCTGGTTTCCTGGCCACGCTTCACGATGGGGCCCGAGTCTTCTACAAACATCTCGACGACACTTGGGTGCTCTCGAGAGGGGATTTGAAGGGGAAGTGGCTCCGTGCTCAGCTTAGCGTAGCTTAGCTTAGCTTAGCATAGCATAGCATGTGACCTTCTGGCTGATTAAGGGTGGCAGTGGGCAGTTTGCCTCTGACGGGGAGCAAAGCTGCGCTGCTGTGTGCGGAGTGCAGTGGAATACGCTCTGAAGCCGGATGCCCCCCCACCCCCCCGTTCCGTGCTCCAGCAGTGACTCTTGGTCATTAGGAGTGCATTAGCTGCCTCCCTAGAGGAACATTAAGAGCCAGAGCTTAATTGTGGCCCATTCGCTGAAAAGCAGAGGGGGGGAAAAAGGGGTTTTGGATCACAGGCTGGGTTCCTGCTATTACAGGTTCTGGCTCACGACGTCGGGAGCGGCGGCGCTGCCGGCGGGACACCAACCATTGGCCCTATGGCCTCATGCTTCCACCTGGTGAGGCCCAGCCTGCCTCAGAGAGCGGCCTCATCTGACCGCCAGGGTCCCGTCACCCCCCCACAAGGCCCATCCGTCTGACTGCCAGGACGCAGTCTCCCCCACAAGGCCTGGCCTGCCTCAGAACGTGGCTCCGTCTGACCTCGGCCCAGCTCCATCTCGCATGCGTGGGCTGAACCACTATCGGTCTTGTTATACAAATGCAGTTGCTAACCTCGGTCTCCCCTGGGAAAATCTCATTTGGAAGGCTGTGCTTTGATAATTTCCTGTATAATAATTAGAACCCCCCCCTTTCCTTGATTAAATAGCATGTTTGAATAATGGTTTTGATCACCGCTTCATTCTCAACATTACTTTTTTTTAACTTGGCACTGTGTGTAATTGAGGTATCTCCACGATGGCCCCCGTTGCCGGGTCCGCGATGCCGCTGTTACGGTTCGTCTCTGGGTTTGGGGCCCCTTATTAAAAACGATGAGATGGCTAAAAGTACCGCGGGTGCGCGCTCTCGCCTTTTCGGCACTCACCGGCATAATGAGGGCTCTTCTTCTAGGCTAATGGATCTCAAAAAACGTGACATTAATGACGGGTGGGGGTGTAGGAGGAACCGTGTGTTGTTTGGGGAATTTTCGGCTAACCCGAAAACGAATTGCCGGTATTTTTGACTGTGGCACCCGGAGACCTAGTTAAGCTTCTTTTTTTGTGTGTGTGTGCTGCTTTCACCTCCACCCCCACACTCTCCTGTATGACACATCTGTGAAGTACTGGTCAAATACATGTTCAGACTGAAGGTGACTAGGAAAATGAGGCATAAATACATCTGTACTACCTCTGCTTCAGGAAAGTGGTCCGGCTTGATTTGAGGGCAGCCCATAGAGACAAACTACCTCAGAATTTGAGGGCAGCCCATAGAGAAAATCTGCCTCGGAATTTGAGCGCAGCCCATAGAGACAAACTGTCTCGGAATTTGAGGATGGCTGAAGTAGCACTTACCCAAGGTATCACCCATGAAAAGTTCCTATTTTCCCTTCTGCTCATCTGTCCTGCTGTTGTGCTTTAAAAATGACACTCGTATTAAATGTTTGGGGGGAGGCCTGTTGTAGATGCGTTATTGCGTGCCTTGTTGGTGTTGTGAAAACCACCCATCCAGAAGAGACCCTTGAGGGTGGTGTACGTGAAACTGGTGATTCGTCTAGTACTGCAAAAGTGGTCCCACTGCGTCGCCGTGATCGATGTCACAGGCTTTGAGCGCCCCGCTTTGTGATGTGCCGATCCAATCACGTTCGCTTTCGTTCGCTGTCGTTATGCTGTAATTTTGAGAGTGCACGTGGTCTCCATATAAGGCTCCAATTTCATTTTTTTTTATACGAACAAAATTTTATAACAATCCAAAGAAAACACAAAGGAGTGAAAACTAATTTAAGCTTCATTAAAAGCAATTCAATAAAAATATACACGTCCCCCTCAATAAGCAAAACATGCGTTAGTGATTATCGTGATTTTTTTTTGCCAAACTGACAGATATATTCAGTGCTACAGCTAACACGCCTAGATAGAAGGCCTGAGAACTAATCAATTTATCCACTGTACAGTCTCAGAGTTATACTATTAACAATATTGTACTGATTGAATTCATGAGGTAAAGCGTGATTCATTAATTTGTAGGAAGCTGCTAAGATCGGGAGCTTCATCTGATAGATCATATAAATGATACCTTCATGGGTAGCTAACTTTTTTACTTAATTTGCTATGGATACGAACTGTTTCAGGATCTGAGCTGCATGATGACAATTTCAGTGAAAATAACAGTAATGAGGAGAGTCAGCATTTGCAGGAGGTCTGTTTAAATTTGCATGTGTAGCTTGCAGCTTGTAAACGCATCAGCTGTAGTCGTCTGCAGGTTTTCTCGGGTCATGAAGATGACAGACAAACTTTATGTCCTGTCTAGAATCGTCTTTGCGGGGTCCTGCCCACAGTCTGGATGATGCTGTTTCTTCACCCGTGGATAGGTCTGACTGATATGTCTGGGACATTTGTACGTTATGACATACATTCACAAAAACACAGCATCTATACCGAGATATCTACAGAGCTTCAAACTTTTGATATCTGCGTTAGCACTATTGTTAAAGTTTCAGCAGTCCTGACTGACTCAAATGAAATCACAAGTAATGAATTTTAGCTGATAGCTGTCTGAAATAAATTTGATCCACTTTTCCTCTTGCTTGTTGTGTGTTAAATGTTATGTTGTGGTAAGCAGTGTTCAGAAGATATAACCATTTCTTTTGCATATATTAAATATGTATGTATATAATAAAGAAGATAGTCAAATATATAGCTATATATTTATATAGTTATCATCATGGAACTCCAGCCTCAGGGGCATATGAAATGAATTTAGTAATAATTGGGAATGGATATAGCAGTCCTATTCCAGGTACATTTTTCACCGATATGTAGGTCTGCGGCTGATCATTTTTGTGAAAGTCAGTCATATAAATGCACTGAAATTTAAGGACGACGGTAGAATTCTAGTTTCTTCTTTTTTGTCGTATCTGGGAAATATATGCACTGATAGCAAATGACTGTACCAATCATAGTGCAGACATGATCTTTCAGAATGGGTATTTGAGTTTGGAAATGATGTAGTGTGTATTAAATATATTTTATCAACCTCATGGTGGAAATGTAAATCCAGTATAATATTCAGTGTAATTGTGTTTAATACAAAACTGTTTAAATAAGTTGGAGAAAAAAGTACAGTTATTTTTGCTTTTTTAAGTGTTTTAGGTTTTTGGCAATCACTGTTTGACATGAATCAAATTTTGTACCCAAAGCAGGATGGAAATTGGAAGTTGACGTTACCTGGAGAAAATCTCTGAAGGTCTCAGTGTTAGGGAGTCAAGGAGTCATGCCAAATGAACGCCAGGGGGTTAAAGGGCTGTTGGTACAAGCCGGCCTGCAGCGGCTTGGCAGTGTGGCAGACGGGGAGGTGAGCCATGCTGCCGGTCGTCCATTAAGGCCCAAGCGTGACGGCAGAAGGTGCATTCCTGGCTGCCCCGTTACCTTGTTTGAAAGAGCGTTTCGATTGCCAGACGCTGCTGCGTTCCAGTGCTTGCTGAATAATTCCAGTTTCTTACATGTTTAATTTGGGGCTGTGGTGTATTTCTGAAAAGGGAAAAGAGAAGAAAAACTGTGAGAGGCACGTGCATCGCACAGGCTAGATTTTTAATATTAATGCGGAGTTGAGGGCCATCTCTTCGCTGACTGCTGGTTTTTTGCTCAAGTGAGACTGTAATGCCAATCAGAAAACCAAAGAGTACGGCAAACACACAGGCCTAATGTCATGGAAATACCAAAACTGCTTCCTAAAACAGTCAGCATTTATTTGAGTGACGTCTTTGATTTTAGAAGGTACGTCGAATCCCCGTTCGGCGGTCTTTTGATTATCTATGGCTATAAGGACTTAGATCTTGATTGCTGAAGATGAAAGGAACACACATTTAGGTAATGGGCAGTCTCGGACAAACTGTCAAGTTCAGGGCTTTATATTCTCTTTAGAAGGTATTGTGCAGATCTAACAAAGGAAAATGAGTTTTTTCCCCCCTTCTGTTATGTCACCCCAATCATTGCTGAAAGCGGTATTGACGGGCCAGAGCAAGCAAAGGAGCTCCAATCGCTGAGACCACCCAGCTGTGCTTGTGTGTGGGCGGGGGGGGGGGGCTCTGGGAGCTTCTTCATTTCCACCCGTGTGTGTACAAATGAAACGCCCCCCGGCCACCTCCAGCCCGACAAAGCTGATGAACGTCCAGCTGGATGTCCGTCACGGAACTGGCGGTGTCGCATCAGTTGAGACGCATCGAAGGCATTCCTCTTGTCTGTGGATGTGTAACATCCCTCTATCCATCTGTTCATCTTCCATAACTATGTTCCAGGTTCCCAGGGAGTTTGGAGCCCATCCCAAGACGTGTAGCACACAAGGGAGGAGAAAGTTCTGGAAGTGATGCCAGTTCATGCCAGGGCACACATTCACACAGCCACACGCTATGGGCAATATAGAGACACCTGACCATGATTTAGTTGTGCGAGAGGAGACCCTCACTTCAGGGGGATGCAAGCTCCACACACTCCCAACCTAGAATGGCAGTCAATCCCATAATCCACAGGGTGTGAGGTCACAGCACTGCCCTCTAAAGGCACATTTGCCATTCTGAATTATCTTAAAATTTAACTGACATCTATGCCATTCGCAAAGTGGGAGTGTGAAAAAACACTAATCCCGAAGAAACGCCAGAATGATACGGACTGTGGGTCTGTAGGGATTACAATGTTTCAGTTTTACCCTAATCCTTTAAATTGAATTCACTAATGACATTACCACCTTTTTTCCCCACAATATAACGAATAAGAAAAGGAATTCCTGATAATGTAGCTGTGTCAACAGACTCAGAGTGAGGCTCGGAGCAGGAAAGTAAAGGGGGATTTAGATATGCGTTGTTTAAGGGGAAAAATAAATGCGTATTGATTTCGGAATCTCAATTACTGCACTGCGGTGCCCTCGTGGTACCACTGCGACCCGAAGGCTTTTTAGAAACCGCAGAACACGTGTTTGATTTCTTATTAATTCATGTACACGCATTGTCGTCGTTGGCGCAGGGCGCTATCCCCTGCCCCCCCACCCCCTGCCCCTGGCCTGCTGTGTTAAGCTGTATAGTTTGTAAGCCACGATCTCCAGTGAGCAGGCTTACGAAGCCTCACCCAGCATGAAGGCGGGAGATTCGGCAGTCGATTAATGAACTTGCGCCCGTGACTGACTGCAAACCAGCTCTTTGGTGACTTTAGACATGCACACGGACAGGAGCGAGGGGATCACACCAGCACGTTCATTTCGGCGCCCATGTGTCTGACTGTGAGTCAACACCGAACACAAATTACCTGTCATTTGCCACGTTTCCGGCAGTAAAAGCAAAGCAGGTTCTTCATTTGAGGACTTCTCAAAATGGCGTCCACTGCTGGCATCAGTTACCTGTAGATGTCCATCTTGATCTGCTGTAGAATCACCATGAGCTGTAGAGAAGCCCAGTCAACTCAAAGTTGAGTCATCATTCCTGACCTTTGTGATGGTGTGCTGAAGATTAACTCTGCCCACTGATGTTTTTTTTCTTTTTCTTGTGAGGAAATGACCTTTTTAACCCTAGGCAGATCTTCTCAGCTTGCTGAAGAGCTGGAATAAAGGAGTGGCATATTTCATGCATAGTTCCCAGCTGCTAGCTGAGAGTGGTGACCAGTGGTAACAAAGAGCTGTGCTGAGCAGCAGAGACTCGTTGACTCTTGTGCAGCGGGCAGAAGGCCATCTTCGGTAGATTCTGCAAGACTGTGTAGCCTTGTGTTGTAACTCAGGTGGATGGAGATAGTTGTGGGCATGCTTGAAGAAATAGAGTGATTTTGAGGGAGGAGTGAAGTGATGCCCGTCCTCTGCTGAGTCTTCTGCTTGCCTCCAGCTGTTTTGGTTCAATGTTCAAGCTCTTGTCACTTGTGGTAGGGACGATCTGGTAGGGACTCTTAGTAAGTAGTTTTCTGATCTGCTCATCTGGCAGGGACTCTTATCTTGGAAGTACTTTTCTGATTTGGTCGGGACTCTTCTCATCCTGCAGGGACTCTTCATACTGTTAGGCACTCCTTCTTCTCTAAGGATTTCTACCCAGAAGCCAGAGGTCATTTTGTTCATTGGTGGAAGATGCATCACATGGAAATTGCATCACATTTGGCTCGAAGTCAGTCACACTTGGCTGTTGTCTTTAAGAAAATTCGCTGGGAGTAATTTGTACTGAAACGGAGAATAAAAAATATGCCCTTCGTTAGTTTTCTGACATAAGTTTTTAAACGTGAGTAACCAAGGCAAACTGTTGCAAAACATTGTCGGGAACATGTGATAAGAGTATGAGCGCTCCTTGCAAGTCCATTTTGTTGCACAAGACCAACATCATACTCTCCAGAATTTATATGCATCACTGTCTTCTCTGAAATTAGGAGGAAATAAAATTTGTGTTATTGGTATTTTTTTGACATCCCCAGTTCCCTTAGACTGAGTGCCTGCCAAACGAATTAAAGTAAAATGTTAGCGTTTCAGCATAAATTCTCTTTTCAAAATGTCTGATTTTGGAGGACTTGAACACAAAAGTGTAAGAATGGCAAAGTTACAGCACAAGGTTAATATTTAAATAATCTATATCTAATATGTGAGAGTGACAAAATATTGGCCATTCCACACAGGCCATCAATTATGCTTCTTCCATTATGCATGACAAGTAAATTTGAATAGATTTTGGGTGAAATTTAGACAGTTTCAGGGACAGGCAAGTGATGTCATCGTCAATAACCTTCTGCACTGTTTTCCTTCATTTCTGGGTATTAGTTCATGAATTGATGATAGGACTGGAAACGTGTCTTTCTGGAATGCCAAAAGGGATCTGAAATTAAATAGAAGTGCTCAGGCCAAAAAGCTGAGGGAGATTCGGTCATGTGAACCTTGAACCAAGTATCTGCTCTCCAATTTGCAGTATATTTTGCTTGATATATCTCTGTCCCCCCCCCACGAAAACGTCTAATGTTACAAATTGTTTGGTTGTACAAACAAATGAGATGATGTTTTTTTTTTTTTTTTACTCTTCCACAAAAACAATGGTCTAATATCATCCTTTACTTTAATTTCACTAGGCTCGCTTTGAACGCCACATTATGTAGGCCGCAATAAAGAGATGGTGGATGTGTTGTAAAACGTGCAAAAAATAAGACATCGGGGTGTTGTGAGCTAGTCGAGCTGTTGATTGTTGAAGGAGCCTCGTCCTCTGGGCTTGTATTCCTCGCACGGCAGATTCTGGGTAACGAGGGGAGCGGCATTACGGAGCCACGCTGAGGCTGCTGGGATCTGCCAGAAGAGGGGAAAAAAAACTTAATGAGCTTCTTGAATCAATAAACTCCTAACGATGATGAGAAGTCTCTGATGAGCCTGAATGGCATCTACTCCTCCAGAATTTGCCCCCTTCCTCTCCATTGTTCGCTGGGGCCCGCAGCGTCACAGGAACCCGAGAGCCGCTGATTTTGGTCGATAGGATGCACGGTAATTGGTTAGAGGCTGCTGGTTAGCGGATATGTTCGGATTTTAGGGCACGTGAGTGGTGAATATTCCTCCTTTTTTCGTTCTTGTGGCTCGATATTTGACTGCATATATAATTGGCAGGTTTTTCAAATATCACAGACAGGATTTTTTTTGTATAGAAAGAGTCGAATGATGTGAAAAGCGATATTAATCGGCAGATACACGGACAGATACAGAGACACCGCGATGTGGATTTATGGGCTCGCCGGCCGTGGACGGGTCCCGTCCGTGTGGAGTGGGGGGGCTCATTGACATCGGCGCTGATATAACACACAAAGTGGTGTCGGTGACGTCGGGCTCCAATTGGCTGGCTGCTCTTTGTTTCTGCGTGACAGTCAGCCCCCCGAAAGTGCGGCCGCATGGCCCCTCGCGGCGCCCGCCTTTGTGCCCGTCCGCGAGTGGAGGGGCGGCCGTGATTTCTTGCTAGACGGGGCATGAATGGGCTTATCTGGGAAACGCCGTCGTGAGACAGGGACCGATGGCGTGATTAAGGTATGCTGGCGGGAGAGGCAGCAGCAGAGGGAGGGAGTGATGCCCCAAGTTGCCGTGTCTGGGTGCGGAGGTGTGGAGTAAGTGTGGTACTGGCCCTTGAGAATGATTCGATTACAGGGACATTAAGAAATGGGCTTTACCATATCTACTGCAAATTTGAGCAAATTAACTATGACATCATAATGAATATTGACTTGTTTTATCTATGAATTGTGGGGAAACCAATGCCTGATGTCAGAGGGTGCCCTCAGTGCCCAGCACACAACCAGCTGGTATTTATAGAAATGATTAAAATCACGTGTGATCATTAATAAGCTTCAGTAACATGCCATACTTATTATTATTAAAATTGTGTTGAGCGTTCATTGGCATTGGAGAAAGTGTCTGACGTCAGCAGGCTGTGGAGGGGGCCAGATGAGGAACAGTGTGCCATCTCTGTGGAAATAAAGTGTGTGTTTGAACCCCAGGCTCTTCAGATGGGACATCAGGGCAGATGGTGGGATGCTGGGAAACGCTGAAAGGGGGCTGGGGACGCCTCACTCCCTGCCGGCCCACCCGCCTGCCCCACACAGGCACGTGCAAAGGTTTCGCGGGGGACGTACAACTCTGTGCCCTTCGCTGCTGGGGGGGGTCTGTTGGGAGCTCCAGGAGGGGGCCGGGGGGGGCGTGTTGTGCTCAAAAAAGGGGGGGGGGGGGTGAGAACTTCACGAGGCCAACTGCCGCCCATGGGCCCCC
>JAAGVU020000032.1:21915692-21944408 GCA_011763525.2 Mormyrus iriodes
GCTCAAAAAAGGGGGGGGGGGGGTCAGCACTTCACAGAGCCAACTGCCACTCATGGGCCGCCCGACGTTGCCCCGGGCGACGTGACAAAGCCGGCTGAGATGAGGTCATGGAAGGTTGTGGGGGGGGGGGCATTTAGGCCTCAGTGCGGATTTTTTCACCCTGTTTTATATGAAAGGCTGAAAGAGGAATGGGGGGGATTATGGGGGCTCGTCCTTTGGAAACCTTTTCATTTTTTTTCAAATCTGATTAGCCTTTGAGCAGTGCATAGAGAGAAAGGAAGGGGGGGCCAGGCTGAGGCAGTCCCCCCCCCCGCCCGGCCATCCGCTTTTGTGCCCAGCTGAGTAGAGACCTCAATATATCATGGCAAATTAGGCTTTTACATTTTTTTTAAGCGGGAGTGGAGCCCTCTGGAGAGAGTGCCTGTGTTTCTGTTTACCCGTATTGACCCACATCCCAGCCTGTCTTCTGAGAGAGGGAGAAGAGGCATACTGAAAGGTAGAGGGGAAGCCGATGAAAGCCCTGGTGCAGAATCCACGTTTTTTTCTCTTTTCTTTTTTTGCCCATGCCTTTCTCCTTGCCAGCTTCCCGCTCTCTTACAGTCAAGGTCTGGCCAGCAGCAGATCAGCCGCAGCAGTTCGGGGCCCTGAGCTCCTAACCTCTGCAGCAGGAAGAGCCGGCAGCCTCTTGGGCCCCTCTGTGGCTGACTTGTGCCCGCCTGCAGTAAATTCACGACTTGGGCCTTTGGCCTACAGCATCCCATGAGGGGAAATTTAGTCCTGGGAGTGGGTCCCTCCCTCCCCCCCCCTTACACACACACACACACACACAGACACACATCCCTCTTCCAGTCTGGAGGCATGTGGCTCAGTCACACGGCACATTATATTGCTGATGCCAGGTTAGAGAGAGAGAGAGACGACGTGTGAAGTTTTGCAAGCATGGCAGGTACAAGCCTTAAAGCGGCTGTGAGTAGGGATCATTATGCATCGATATTTCACGGTGCTGTCCGCCGAAGGCCGGCTCCCTGCGTGATCTCACACGGCCAACTTACTCAGCCTGTTATTCCAAACATGTCGCCGCAATTAGCTAGCATTATCAAAAGTATCTTCCTTCATTGGTCATCTGGATTTTCCCAGCACTGTAAAGGAAACGCTGCTCGCACCTTACGTTTGTCATTCTCGCGTGATTTTTTTTTTTTTGGCAAATCATGGGCTCTTTTGAGCATCCGAGCATTCCAGGTATTTTCCACTTTGGTTCAGCAAGAGTGCATAACGTTGGTCTCGCCGGAAAGGTTGCTCTTGCGGTTGTTAGTAGACGTTTAAGGCGGGGGCCAGTGTGTCGTATCACGCCAGAGTTATCAACGAGGGGGATTTGCTCAGCCTGGATAGATTTGTTTTGTTTGCGGTGGTTCTCCGCCAGTCACCTTCAGAAGGTGAAAAACAACGGGAGAATTAACGGCGGCCCGCGTTACGCTCAGTGGGCTCCCTTCCCGCCGCCGTTTCCAACGAGCATCCGCAAATATTTTTTATGATCGCTGCAGTGAAGACGCATTCATTATGAAGGACGCGGAATATAAAGTACAATATTAAACCACGTGTAAGATGGAGCGCTTATTTCCCGGGAATCGAGAGGCATATAAATTTCCGCTCTAACAACTCTGATAAATGTACGTGAGAAAACAGCAAGTTCTCACTGACAGTCCTGCCTGGCTGTTTGAATGGGGGAAAAGCATCTTCAAATAAGCAGCGAGGTTTGTCATTGTTAACCTAAGCCTACATTCCTGTCTCCTTACCCTCTTTTTTTATTTTTTTGTCCGTGAAGAATATAAACAAACTCCTGCTTCGTGTACAGCCTCCCACTCTCACCGCCGTGCTTCAAGTGGCCTCGCTTCTTCTGGAGAATAATGGCAAGTCCATGAGAGCAGCGGATGGTTTTTCCTAAGAGATTCCCCTTCCTTCCCTTCCACAGGAGATGAGCTCTGTGACCAATTAGCCTTTATTTGGGCAAAACAAACCAGTAGTAGTCTCTGCTTCATATGTTGTCTTTTTTTTGGAAGATTTTCGCTGTATTACGTACTTCCCTCTCTTCCCTACACTCCTTCTCCCCTCACATAATGGCTCCACGTTCTCTAGTAGAACTTATTCAAGAACACGGGGTACGGTACTGAAGTACAAAGGGGGCAGCTGAAGACCTAGCGTTCAGTGGTCCGTTGATGGTAGCAGGCCCAAGTTTTTCAGCATTGGTCTCCTGAACGATCTAGGTAACCTGGAACGGGGGGGCGTGTGCGCGATTTCGAGAGTTATCGGGTGTTTGTACTGCTTTCCCAGGAACCGCAGGTTACCGTGGCGAAGAAACGTCGATGGCAGGTTGAGGAAGTGATGTCAGAAGATGATAAGCGCTTGTATCAGGTGCTTTGTGATCGCCGCCTTGTCGGATCTGAAAACCGCGCACTCATATGAAAGGGCCTGTGAAGCTCCTGAAGGAAAGACTTCCCTCTCTAGCTGTTCCCACTCAATCGTATCTCTTCCCGATCAATGTCTCATTAAGTGCAAAAGGGGGAGAAAGACCTTAACCACTCCAATAATTGATCTCTTCAAATGAGCACATAGACAGTGATGGAAGCAGAAGACAGAGGGGTGCTAAGACATCTGTGGCTCACATTACCTGCTGCGAATTAAGAGCGCAAAGGATTGTGGATAATTTTGTTCTTTCTCAGAGAAGTACGAAGCTCCAGATTTTGACACACATCTGGTACATGAGAAGTAAATTGAAACTGTCTGCTACAAAGGTTTTTTTTCTTTTCTTTTTTTAACGAACCAGTCAAATAAAAACTGTAATTGTTACCAGATTTTTACCAGTCAGAAGAATTAGAGCTTCATTTCTTTCATTTCTTACATGACCGTCTTCAAGCAGCAGCAGTGAAATGCAATCTAAGGACTGAAAATAAAATTAAGTTCTTAACTGTGACCTTTTAAAATGAATTTTCTAATCTATATTTTCTTTCTTTTTCCGGTTCTGCCTGGTTCCGATTGTCTCCACCAAACATTTGAACAGGTAAGCATCATGTTTTGCTTTAAAAATCTTTCCATATTTTTATCTAAACAAATGCAGTGTAATTCGCATTGGCTCCAATGGATTGTAGAATGAGTACTGAATGAGTACTGCATCTGTATTTGATGCAGACCCCCTACAGGTAAGTAAGCTCTCTGAGTCTCATGCTGATTTCTGTCCCTCTTTGAGACTAATCAAGGCAACTTCAGACTCCGAGCTGTGATCACCCAGCATTCCTCTGTAATAACTGAGTGATGATGACTGATGTTTGATAATGACTGATGTTTGATAAGATGGGATTTCGAAACGGTAATGTGCTCCTTCTGGAGTTAGCTTGTGTAATGTCTGGAGACTCCACACCCCCTAGTGTCAGCATGTGCTCTTTTACCCACAATGCCCTACAGTGCTCTGCTCTCTGGGCCGGTGGCTGATGGGTGACTCTGCAGCCACTCAAGTGTGAGACATTTACAGAAAGCTGGATATAGGGTGCTTAAGAAGGCGAGTCGCCTGTTCTCCAGCTGTATAACCCACCCAAACCTCACATGGTCCTACTCACCACTCCATATCTCTGTGGTTTCCAGCTTACTGGATTCTCTGGAGATTCTACCTTTAAAACAGCAGAACTTACTTGTCCTGTAAAACTGTTAGCTAATTCATTTCACTTCTAGCTAATTAGTACTGTGCAGGTGTGGTTGGTTTTTACACAAAATGCCAACAAAATTATTGCTTTTGAAGTTCAAGTCGCTGCTTCCTTATCTGTCTTGAGCGGGAAATGGTGCAATGGCAAGTCTTTTTTTTCCCCTGATTGATGTTTTGCCTATTAAATTATAAGATGCATTGAATGAAAATAAATAAAATTCACGCAGCTCCCAGCAGGAACACAAGGATGGGACTCAAACTTTTGATAACTATTTCACCCTCTAACTTATTTTGGGAGCAACTTGTATCTGGGTTAATAACGTTTTAATGGAACATCAGACTCATCAGAAACAAAATGATGTTATGATTGCATGATAAATTGGGCCAACATGCTGACACTGGGTATCAGTCCCTGCTCGCTCTGTTAGTTATTTGTTGTGACTCTTATTACCGCAATATATGTCCAATGATTGCTTATCAAGATTGTTTATCATTTTAATATTAATGAACCTCTGTTTTATGTGTTGTATGTGTTACAGTTACTTGGCTTGTTTCTGACTGGAGCCATTATGGGTATTTAGAATCCTTGTGTAAACAGACGTAATGGCGTGCAACCGGACATCTGAAATATTGTTTAAGGACATCTTTAATGTTTGCCGTTTTCTGGATTTCTTAAAAGCGCCTGGTTGCCCAGTAATGTTCCTTTGTGTTCTGTAGAAATGAGCCAGGCTTATCGCTCAAGCAGGCAATCCAATTCTGAATGGGGACGAAATCCATTCATTCAGACAAAGGTCCCGCCTCTGAGACCTGTTAGGCTCGGAATCCTACATGTGTTTGTATATATGTCTGCACTCGTGGGTCCAGGAAAGGGATAGCACGTAAATTAGCCTGCCTTTGCAAACCTTACCTTCACTTGCCTGCTTCCAAGAGGCAATTACCCCCCAGGTTTCTGATTTCAGTGGGGGTGGTGGCGGAATGGGCCCTTTGGCTTGGGAAAGGATTGTTCAGCTGCCATTATAATGCATGAATGAGACTCAGCAGGTCACGGTTCAGACAGGTCTGAAGAGTCTGATCAGAGGGTCACAGATGACCCCCAGCACCTCTGTGACCCCAGAAAGACACCCCCACTGCCAACAGTAGGCTTTGGGCCCCTACTGCTTCAGGGATCAGTGACTCTGCGGTCATCCCCACGCAGACGTCCGGGCTGGCACCACGAGCCAGAGCTCTGAGCGACCCGTTTCGGCGCGGAGGCTGGACGCGGGGCCACTGGAAAGTTGGAGTGCTCAGCTGGAATGGCCGGTCGAGAGCAGTTGCCTGCAGGAATTCCCACGTTGCTTTGCTGAAGCTGTGCCCCCCTCCCTGCCTATTAAAACGTATTGTTAACCTTTCATTAGGAGTGCCCAGCTGCTGGTGAACATCAGCCCCCCCTCCGGCTTTTTATCCACTTATTTATTTATTTAACCTCTCGACTGTAGTGCTGTACTGCTCAGCCCGGAAGATGCAAGTTCACAATATATCATGGGACCTATTATGTGGCTTTGTAATAAATGTGCTTTTGAAGTCGTCGGCCGCAGGAGCCGAGGGCTCCAAGCCCCGCGGATACCTGACACTCCACTTAGGCATCAGGAATTCATGCGTTTGGATGAAGAAGCACATTCTGTAAGTGCACGAGAGTCGGTTTTCCACGGTATTATTTTTGTCCCTTAAAAATCATTTGAGGAAGGGCGTCTTTTCTTCTGCATCGACTGGTGATCCATAGCGAGCAAGGGTCCGGCACAGATTTGGCTTGAAAATTGGGTTCTTCTGCATGTTGTTCTTATGAGGTCAGGGATAACATAACACTAAGTTCTGGGGTGAATTGAGCAACACACAACTATTAACCTTCTGCTTTGGAATGGGGCGATAGATTTTATTAAAGGTTTAAGTATCATTGAAGTCTCGTGGCGTGATGTACTGGGATGAGATGGGGTGTTTCACGTCCTGTAGAGGAAGTACCAAGAGCAGCTGCTTATGGGCTCTCCGGGCCGTGGGGGCGCCTTCCTCACAGCGGGGTCCTCGGCGGAGAAGTGTCACCGGTGTCTAAAGGTTTATCGAGCTGCTTCATTGCCTCAGGAAAGCGACTGCACAAACGGCGGGAGGGTTAATCGTCCCAATCTCTCTGCTTTTCCTCTGTCTCTTTGCAGGATTTGCATGAAATATTAATCAGCGAGCGGATTAACATTACTGGGGTTTGCTCCCGGCCGCCCGCCCGCACCATGTATTCCCTGCAGTGCTGCGGCCGGCACAGACGCGTCCCGTCCGGGAGGACGGAAAGGAGACTCGTGGGGGGGGGATGTGGCAGACACAGGCCTCACGTGAAGGCTGGGGGAAATGATACTGGCCGATTGATGCTGTCCGGTGATGCGATACGAGACCACGGGCCTGATGATGGCCTGATACGGCATCGCTACAGCTGATGTATCGAGGCAGCCCCGAGCCAATGGCGAGTGCTCAGGTTTTATGCCGCACCATGCTAAATGACGGGGCTCATGGGAAACCAGAGAGCGGAGCCGTTCCCGACCGCGGCCTTTCAGTGAATATCGATGGCGCGGATCGATGCGCTGCCTTGGTATCGATACAGGTGGATCGTTGCTTTGTTATCGACGCGATGCTAACCTAACTGTGAACGTCTGTCATGTAATCATCCCGCGCTAAGCATGCCCCCGTTGGCTGACCTAGAGAAAATAACACGTTTAGACATATTACAGGCTGCTAAAACTCCTGTATTACAATGTCATGGGAGTAAAGCAAGTGCTGACTCTCCTTTTCAGTAGATCCAAAGAATGGTGCCATTCATCATTTATGTGAAAAGGATTAATAATTATGAGGGCTGCATTGTCCCCTTGTTGGGTTACCGGTTCAGATGGGCCCCCTATTTGTGCCGGGTCGATCTTACTCTCCTGTTCTCCCATATTACTAAATACATGCTTTAAAGTAAAACCAAGGCTTTATTGCAGGAAACGGGTTCTCAACTGACCCTATTGTATCTACCAAACATTTTTTTAAAGATTGTGAGCTGTTAGCACCTGCAAAAACCATGATGAGCAATGCGATAAGGAACTAATGAATTACCTTGATATATAGGAAGATTATACAGTATATCACCGGAGTGACCTTTCCACAATGATATCCTCTACAGAATCATACAAGTAATGTTCACTATAATCTGCGGTGATTGCTTTTAGACAAAATAGGCAGGTTCCAGGTTACCTTACAGCATGCTGTCGTAGGAGCTTAGGGACCAGTGATCATCAGGGGGTAATGATTAATACGGAGCCAGAAAGAATGCACTCAGGCTACTCTATGCTCGTAATGTTATGGCGAAGGAAACTGATAAATAGCTGTAGGTGCATTTTTTCCCATTGACGGTGTTTAAGGGGGGAAAAACAGGAGAGAGAGTGAAGAATGTGTCTGACTCACTGGGATATGGCACTGTCATTCTGCTACATTATGCTAATTCTCCTTGGGAAAATCCTTGGCTCATTTCATAGGGAATTTTTATTGTTGTCCAGCCTCTTTGATTTGTCTTCCATATCCAACATTGACAGGCTGCCACTTCAGGGGTTATGAGAACAAAGCCAGGGGGCGGCCAAGCAGAACAAATCCCCAGTGCCTGCTGTTTGCCCTTTTTTCACGTTTTTTTTTTTTCTTCCTAGATTCACCGCAGTTACAAACAGCTTAGAGTTGCCGGCCATCGTGATCTCCGCGCCCATTGTGTTCACGTGGATGAGAATAGGGTCACATATTCACCTTTTTGGCCTCGAAAAGTTTTAAGATGCTGAATAGGCCCTCAAATAATTTATTATCATCAAATGCATTGTTCATTTCAAGTGCAGAAAAAAGTTTGAATATCACAGGCCCCTGATGATGGCCCTCGAAGGGACACCGGGAGACTAAACGCTGATCATATCACATCTCATCACTTTGTGGCACTTCGGTGCTTTAACAAATCTGCCCGGAGTTGTTTTTTTTCTTTTTTTCTGTTTTTATATGCTGGCAACGATCTGTCTCTCTGGAACAGCGAAGTGCTCTTCGTGAAGGACAAGGAAAATAAACAGTGCTTTGTGACGCTGGCACGCATATGCCATAAAACATTCATGCCCCCCGTATTTGAAAATTTAATAATGTTCACAGCATGCGTCCTGTAACCAGTAAGGGTCAGACAGCCCTCTGGTCCGCATGTCTGCGGCGAGCACCTTGCCCAAAAGCGCTGCGTTGAAGCAGGGAAACCCTCCGCATTCTCCTCCTATTCCTGTCCCACTATGGATCCACACCAGGACCTTGGTGCTCCCTCCCCCCCATCCTGAAGTACAGGGCCTGCGATTCAGGCACCTTTATATATGAACCACAGGAAGTCGATCCTTAATGGCCTTAACCTCTATTTAAAATGTATGTGCTCTCTAGACAGCACATTAAAAACACTGCACTAGACTTTTTAAAATAAAATGTTATTACACTTGTGAAAAAAGAAAGTTGGAAAACTTCCCTTGTGAAAGTGAGGTTCATTGTGCGCCTTGAAACTGGTCAGTAAAAAAAAAATACAACAACATTCACTGTAGACGGTGAAACCGTAAAATCAAAAACAAAGCCATATGTACTAAATTAGGCATCTCTTTCTTAATATACAGAGTAATACTCTTTTGTTAAATTATACACCAAATTTAGGACAAAATTCCCTGGTTTTGAATCACTGCCCAGTTTTATTTTCGCCTTAGGTTATTATAAAAGAGTTCTAGAAGAATTCCTGAATCCTGTTTGATCTCCGTTTGACTCTGGAGGCCTTTCAGAGGCAGCGCGGGACACCAGGGCGGATCGTCCTGAACCCCTCACGGGCAGATCCGTCTTTGTGGGCCTGGGTTCCACGGTCCACCGGGCTCTGATAAGTCACCTAGCCAGTAACCTGTGACAGGTGTCTCGTTCCAGCCAGTGTCGGGCCACAAAATCACCTCGTTGACCCAGGTGCAGCTGAAATGGTATCTGTCTTTTATGGAGAAAGCCATGTAACTAGTGAGATACCTGGGGAGCAGGCAAGGGTCAAGTGCCGTGTGATTTGAGTGACTGAGTGGGTGATTTTAATTTTCTTCTAGCACAAAGTTTTCGTGTTGCTGTTAATGCAGAACGTTTCTTTTTTCTTTTTTGGTTTGGTTAATGTGGTGTGTGTGTGTGTGTGTGTATATATATATATATATATGGGTGTCTTTCTCACACCTGACAGTGAATGAGAGATGTATTGGTCAGTCTTTCTTGTTTTTGAAGTATAATGTAATGGGAAGACAGAGGGGTGGCAACATAAAAGGCACTTATTTGGGGTGGGGGAGACAGAAGAGTGATTCAGAAACACAAATAATCAAAGCAGGTCATTTTCTGCTATGGGCCTAAGTCACTGAGGACAAGAAAATAGAATGCAGCGGATTATAATATGTATTGCTAATGAGGTCAGGTAAACTGAATTACAGTCATGATTATTTGACCCCCCACTCCCCCAGAAATAGTGGCTCCAACCATCCTTCCTACACATTATCTGCATATATACTGTACTAACATAAAAACCTGGCAGTTATATCCAAAAATATGTATGACTCTGTAAGTGGTGTGTCATTTGGTAAAAGTAAATATTTTAATGCAATTTTTAATGACAAACCAGAATGTTAAAAGCAAAGGTATGGGTGCAATCGTATTCCCACAGGATTTGACTCTCCAGTATACCGACTGATATCGCGTAAGTAGAGTTCGCTCTCGTGGGTTGGTTGGATCAAGGCTTTTCCATGCATTTGGCTGTTCAAGGATACTCGTTCATGTTTCCCTCACTCTCAGATACAGTACATAATGTGTACAACATAATACTATCCTGCAGCAAGAGATGAAATGTCTGAATATGACGCACGCAAAATGCCATAACAGGACACAGGCCAGTTGTCATAACAAAGCGGAAGCCTTTCAGCAGCTGTAGTAACGGGTCCGCCTGAGTTTTCTCTGATAGCTGCGCTTATTGCAGCAGGCTTGAGTTCTGGCACTGAGATTTCGCGTCCTGAGTATTTGAAACTGGGTCCAGACTTAAGCAGTGGGTCTTTAAAGTAATTATGTACTGTGAGCAGTAATTGAGGCCGATTTCAGCTGTCTTAATTTTTTTGTGCACTTTTTCCTTACATTTTTTTTTGTTCATTTTCTTTGTCACACATGTGGAACTGTTAAAATTTGGAATGCCACATAATCACAACCAAATGATGTTTTTGAAATGTTTTTATTTCGGGGTTCATTTTCAGCCTTTGGAAATGACGATTTGGAGTGGAATGCACAAAAAAAGACCTCAGCGGGAGTCAACCCACACCCCCCCCCCCACACCATCATCATCGAGTACAAACCTATAGTAACTCCCTTGTTCGCGCTATAAAAGTCTTTATGTGCAGACGGCCTATTCAGGCTTCCTCAGAAATCGCTTAATGTCCTGAATGTAGGGAGAAAAATGGTGAGTGAGGAATGGGTTGTTGCACTTGTTAGTACTTCATTTATACAACCGAATAAATGAGCGAAGATGAAGGCAGGGACCCCAAAAGTGAAAAGAGTCATAGACTGTTCCCCAGCGGTGACCAAGGTGAGGCAGACGAGGGGGGCGGAGTCAGAGTAGGGGCTCCTCGCCGCATACTGGGCCACTGAAAGGAGCTTGTCCTCTTGATAAACTCCCCACCCTCCCCTGACCCTCCCTCTGCGGGGGGACGGGGGCCGCCAGGCTGTTGGCGATGCAATCGATTGGTCACGGAGACTCGGCGGGTTAAACGACAGAATGGGACATTTCTGGACCGGCTTCCATGGCAGATGCCTGGGAAACATTGGAGTGGGAACGCCGGGAGCTGGGTCTTGTAGGAGCAACAGGTCAGCAGTAGCTCTTGTCGGAGAGATATGGGCACCTCTGAGGAGATCCACGACATGCTAGAAGTTTCTCTTCAAGAATATACGGACGCGTAGAGAAGAATCAGACAGGCGCACCAAGTCAGATATGGTTCCCTGGGTTCTAGACTACTCCTGTCAGACCTGAATGTGCTTGAAGAACTTTTTGTTCCTTTAACGTTAAGGGAATAAAGCCACCATATCATAAAAAAGACTCATGGTTGGTTCGAGGTATGCATTTCTGGTACTTTGACGTGACTGCAGTTTGACAGCACTTTGAATACTTTGTGGGAGACATGCGATGGAGCAATGTTATCGCTGAGAAAGTCATTTAACACCGAAAATAGGGCTTGACCCTCTAGTGTTGTCATAACTCAAGCTGCAGCTTTCGAAACGCCCCGAATCGTAGTAAGTTGCAGGTTATAAAGTGTTCTAGAGGCAATGGCTTATGACAAAACCAAAACAAACTGTCAGAGCCTTATATTACACCAACACCATGGCTTCAGTTTCAGAATAATGTTTGGAGAGCAGTAATTGTGAGAGTGCTCAGCTGTTGTTCCAAGATAATTCTTACGATGGGGAGAAATATGTTTTCCAACGTTAGGACTATGTTAACATTTTGAGAAAACCTGAGTTGAAACCTTGAGTTTCCTGAAATATTAGCTAATAGCCGTATTTCACCGCGAACCAGCCAAAGCAGAGGGCTAAATATTCACACTAAGCCCAAGAGGTCCTTTTCGAGCCTGGAATGGAGTGGTTGGGTCATCGGGGATACGGAAAACAGGGGGATAAGGTTCTGTGTGACAGGAGCAGGAGGTCAAGAGGTCTTGAGACACAGCTAAACTGGAGACGTACTAAGGACCGCCCAGAGTCTTCTGTGGAAGGCGGGAGGCAGAGGCAGCAGCGGCCTGTGATAGTGGCAGGAGTGAGAGCCAAGGTGAGGCACATCTAGGCGGGTAGGACATGGACAATAACCTTGTGAAACTCCCGCATTCTGAAGGAGAAACTTCTTTCTCTTCCCTCTTTACCCCAGAGCTATTTCAGGACCTTAAGTACAATGTTATTTTGGCAACAAAACAGCCCGAGCCTTTGTGCTGTACCTCAGAAAATGGTGAGAACTGATGAAGCTTCCAGTGTGGCCCACCTCTACATGGAGACTTGGACCGTGGATTACCTGAACTTGACAAGGAGGCAGCTCGAGCAGAGCTGGCCCTTGAACACACCTCTCATAAATCTTATTTTAAAATTGCGTTACATGTGTATGTGGCTTTGACGGAATGAACGGCATATATGGGAGATTAATTGTGGACTGGGTTAAACTGACAGGGAAAAGTGTAAATCATTTGGTCTGCTCTCGCTTAGCTGGCAGACAACAGTCTGTTTGACAGAAACCCGTAATTGGGAAAACCTGGCTGTGGTTCGAAGTCTTCAAACACGCTCCCTAGCCCCCCCCCCCCCCAAGCCGCCCTGCCTTGGGTGCTCGACTTGCAGCTTCCAAATCCCCCAGTTTGAACGTCCGTGTAATTTCCACTAATTTAGTCTTCGGTTTCACAGGAACAGTGCTTATGAAATCTGATGCTGGGTAAGGAAAGTGTCTTGACAAGAAGTAAAGCTGAAGCAGTGTTGAGGTAGGAATTAAATCCCAGCTCCAGTGTGGAGTGAACTGTCAGCTGAAGACTCATTCCTGTGTCGCCTGCAATTAGGTGCATTTTCAGCCGTTTTTTTTTTTTCCCCGAAAGAATTTTTATTAAGTCCGTGGCTCCCTTATGCAATGTATGCGATTAGAAATTAAACGCGGACTGATATTGATCTCGAGATTTCAGGTGCAGAAAGGGCCCTTGTTACTCAGCAAAGTTACATGAGGTGTTCTGACACGTCATTAGTCAGCTGGGGATGGAGGCAGCGTGAGCGGAGCGCGGCCTCGGTGAGTCGCGGACGCCGCGAGAACCCGCCAGCAGGCCAGTTACCATGACACCCGTTTGGCGTTCGCTGCTGGCGCCTTCCTCTGGGCCCCTCTCGTAGCCAGGAGCTCTTCCCAGCAGGTGAGGGCTCCTCATTAGCTGCCGGGTAATTAATTGTCAGGCACACAAAAGACAGACCTTGGCCTCCGCGGGACCTTTTTAGGACCTCTCATCCTTTGGCACCTTTTAAATCATAAGCACCATCAGGGTCAGCAAAGGGGCTCGTCTTTGTGGAAGGACCAAGGAGTAATTCATCCTCAGAAAAGCACCTTTCAGCAGTGCTTAATACACGGTATATGTACTCCTTCAAAACAAGGTCCCGCTCAGGTTACCCCTGTGGGCAGGTCCACCATCAGCAGATAAGATTGTCAACACAAACGATGACATTAAAGGGGCCTCCTAAGACGCCCGGGACTTGTTTTGAGAGTGCTGACAAAGGGGTTGGAGGGATCACAGGTGTTCATCTTCACCAACTTGCTTCTAAGGGGGTGGCCTCTTCAACCTGCCGATTTCTGAATCAGACACAGGAAGAAAAACTCTGTGCCCCTCGGCCGAAGGGAGCATTCAGAGCCTTGGACTGAGCTGGGGAGTGGGGGGAGTTTGTGCTGGCTAGGGCAGATGGCAGAAGGATGGGTGTCATCAGGCTCTCGAGGAGCCGGCGTTGACAGGAGCCCAGGGAGGTGGTCTCTCCCCAGGCAGATGGGTCCTCCTCGTTTGAAGCCCAGGCTTGGCCTCTCAGAGAAAGGCGCGTTCATCGGCAAGGGGACCTTGCCAAGCCTTGGCTGGGTTGGAATTAAAGGGAACGGCACGAGTGGCCCTGGAGGACGCCGTGACAGAAGGCCAGGGCAGGAAACACAGCCTCATTAAGCAGTCTCATTACCTCACCGTCAAGAGAAGCCATGTGATCTTCCGCTAGTAAAAAGACATCTTTGTAAATACAGGAGACCTACTGAGAATGAGTTAACCGGTTTGATGTGCAGAAATTCTGAATAAATAAGACTGTCAACTACGGGCCTGCGCCCTCCAAACAAATTTCAGGGCAGATTCCTGTCCTCTGGGGAGAAGTGTGTGAATTAGTACAATTACAATTCTCCAACGTTACCAGATGGCCGCTTTGATCCCTGTGACCAATCTTTGTGTTTCTTATAAAAAAGGAGCCAAATTTAGTGAAGCAGAAACCTGAACTAATTTCTATCAAATAATTATTTTTCCGAATTTACATTTTTGCTTACATCTTTGTTTATGTTTTTGCTCGATCATTTACTTTTTATGACCTATGATTTGCCGTGTTGCTACCATCGCCGGCTTCCTGGCATTCCTTCTACAAGTGAACAGATTTCTGCCTCTTGTTAGATGTGCTGGAGGAGGCTATACTGACGTTCTCCAGGAGCTCTAGGGAAGGCGTATCTTTGGGAATTGGTATCTCACGTTTCAGGGCCCGCTTTCATCTCAAGCGCGCAGAGAAGCCCAGAGAGATTAAGAACTGCATGCGGTGCTGTGGAGTCTCTATCTGTCATTCTAAGGAGAATCACTGTGTATGTCTATCCACCTGTTTGCCTTCTCTGTGTGGGAGTTTCCATCAGATTTTTATTTATGTACACTCGAGTCTTATTACTCATGGATTTGCTTTTCATGCATTTGACTATTTGCTGACATCCATGGGTTAAAAAATATATATACTGGAAAGCTGTGAAAATAAAAATGGCTATACCATGTACACAAACTTTTTATTATTATTATTATTATTATTATTATTATTATTATTATTATTATTATTATTATTATTACTGTCCGTACTATTTTTATGTGTTTTATCCCAAAATCGTACATGATAGTCATATATGGACAAGTAAGTATTTAAGAATCACAGCCCTGTATGATTATATTTATTTTTCTGCCTGTTTGTTCGCTTGTGTCTTTTGGGCCCTTGTACTATTTTCCCTGCTGCCGGGGATCTACATTCACAACCATTTGGTTTTCAGACTTAATTTAGTGGAAGAACCTGGAAGACGTGGCTCAGAAGACGGAATCGGGAATTTGAGGAGCCGCTTGTCGGGGGTGAAGCAGGGATGTAATCGGCTGGGTGTGACGGCGCATGTGAGCCGCGGGAAACAGGTTCCGGGCGGCAGTCTGCAGGGCCGTGGATAACGACGCATAGTGAATCGATGATGGTGTAACAGATGTTTTCAGGTCCATATGTGCATCGTGGCGATTCGACCTCTCCTAACTCCCTCCCGAATCTCTCCGAGTTTGGAAAGCATCGGGATCTTGGTTCTTCCTCTTTGCCTGGCCTGACTACGCCTCTCATCGTTCAAGCATGTGGTTTTTTGGGCTGCGTATGAAAATGGAATTACGTGCAGAGGAAGACGGAGGCCCTGCTGGCGACCTGACACCCGATACACTGCAGGCAGGGCACCGTCACGCCCCGATGACACATGGGCTGGATGCCCCGCGGGCGCTCGCTTCCACACACCTATACAGTCTGTATCCCTGGCCTTGCACATGCCAACCGAGCAGAAATCCTGATTAACTTTCCCGTCCGACCGTCTGGGTTCATTGCATTGAATAAACCGCTGCTGCTGTGCTATATATGCCAGTTTCTTAAGGTCAGTTCCAGGAAAAGGAGAAAATAATGTCAAGATGCAGGACTGTGTGCGATTCAAGAAAATCACGTTTAGTAGCTTTTGGAGGATCGAAAATTAACATTAAAAATGATGATTTGTACTATAAATTGTATGAGAATATAAAATACAATCTGCATGTTTGGAGAAAAAATGGTTATTTTACATTAATTGATGGTACATTTTTTATGTTTGTCATTTTAGCAAAATTACTATTTTGTTTGTTATGGCGTGGATTTGCTTTTCAATCTATAAATTAATGTCAGTTTTTTTTTTTTGCAAAACAACATGGCTTTGGGGGAACCAGGAGAGGCAGCATGAAATAGTTTTTAAAATGCTTGAACTGTGTACAAAATGTACACGACGTGCACCGGGATTTTTGGCCACAGTTAGATACTAATATCTTTTTTTGTTTGTTAGTTTATGATGTTATTCATAACTGCAGTGGGTAGTTTAGGGCCACCAGAGACCCCAGACAGCAAAGCGAGGCAGCCTGGCTGCCTTAGCCCATACGCCACAGCGACTTTAGCAGCGTGTAAAACTTGCTGCATGTTTATAACGTCCGTGGTTCCTCTGTTGTCCCACTGGAACAGTTACACCGCGTGCTTCAAACCCATGCTTTTTCACAGCCAATCAGCTGTGGAGCTGGAAAGGTTAAGAGTGACAGGGAATGGGTGATGGTGAGTAACAGTTTGTAGGTGTACCGTGTATTATAGTGGAGGGAATCGCCATTCCTGACGTGTGCCCTGTGTTTGCTGGTCAGGATTCTTCCTCATAATCTATGCAGATGTGTCTCGTTCAGGTTATTTACTTTCAGATTGAGGAGGCCCTGAAGGCACAACCGCCCAGAGCAGCGCCACACAGCACTAATTAATGTAATGTATCACTTGCTGTTGTTGTAATATTGTAACCTGCGTCTAGAAATTGCGAAATGCCAGGGAAGGCCAGCAAGGGCGGGGCTAAGGTCTTGCTACGTCTAAAAGTTGCCAGAGGGTTTAGGGCAGTGTTTCTCAACCCATTCCTTGGGGACCAGGTATTTGATGTCAGCTGGCAGCTGCGAGGGAGCAAAAATATGGACTGTATGGGAGTCCCCGAGGCCTGGGTTGAGAAACACTGGATTAGGGTAGATTGTGCGGTCTGTGTTCATGTGGCCTGGGAGCATGGGGGTGCCATGGAGACCGGGCCCGTTTCTGAGAGCCAAGGGAGGGCTGAGCTGTGTCACCGTTTTCACGCCTGCCTCCTCCACCCATTGCAAGCTGTCCCCCGTGGAAGGCAGGATTGGCATGGGGAATCGGGGGTGGGGGGGCAGCTTGAGTACCCTGCATGTCTCTAATTGGCCACGGGCGAGTAGCTATGTCAGAGCAGTGTGGGGGGGTCGAAGGCGGCCCCCGTGAAACATGCCACGTGGTGCCACACCTCCCAGCTGGCATTCGGCAGTGGCTGCGCCCACCGTGCTATTGTGATGGAATGCTAATTACGGGGAAAAGGCCTTAATATTAATAATGATGATAATAATAACCCACTTGTGCGTGCTGTGGCCCCGGGGTACGGACGTGCCAACCAGCAAGAGGGTCTTTGTCTTCCCTCGCCTCTGTCGATTTCTCCTCAGCTCCCCGGACTTCTGCCCTGACCTTGGCACACCTCCAGCAGAGTGTCTAAGTCCCCGTGTCTTTTATCGTGCATCTCATTGGTTAATACACTGCTCCCCGCAGCTTTACTGCTGTTCCCTTTCAAAGATGCATTTGGCTTTTAACACTCGGGGTCTTTAGATATGCTTAAGAATGGCACCGGTTCCAGGAATATTAAAGACTTCCCTTTTGAAGCCGTTTCATAGCAAAACAGAGCTGGCTCAGAAATACCGCGGGGAATCCAAATGAAATATGCATTAAAAGCAGCTTGCTTGCTATTAGGATTTTGAATTGAAAATTACAGCCCCCTCTTCACTGGAGTTAAAATAAACCTCCCCCCCAATCTCTACGCTGTGCGCGTCTCTCCACCTAGAGTTACCAGCAAACCCATGGCCCGGAAATGGCAGCTTAGTCCACTGGATCAGTGGAGGCGTGAGTGACCCCACTCTGACTAGCTTGTGCGAGGGATGCCCCGGGGGCCTCTGCTACCATGGGGGGCCCACAGAAAAGCTTCCTGAAAAACAAAGAGGCAAAGAGACAGTCGTGTGTGATAAGGAGGAGGCTGGGTGCTGCAGACAGTTACAGGTGCTTTGTGATATTATCAGAGTTCTCTAGACAGAATTAAAAACTGAAATTGGCATTATATTAAAAAGGACTGGAGTTTTTAAAAGGAACATACTGCACCTTTCCCTGCATTCAACTTTTCAAATAATCTTAACGTTAATGTTTAATCAGCTGGTCTAGTTGTTAGACTTCTGCACGAAAAACAGGAGAATGATTGCACCAGAGTTTCAGGCTCACTCAGGCCATGTCGCCATCTCATTTTGGAATTACTTTTCAGGACGGATAATCGTAATGATGCCTTATTCACTTTGTGAGTGTGAGGGCTCCGCAACGTTCCACCTTCATAAGTGGCCACCTCTCCGTGATGGGGATTAATGGCTGCTTTGGAGCAGGCCAGGCGGCGTGTGGCTCCTTGGGGCCGCCTGCCTCACGGTGTGGCCCTAGGCGTCTCTCTCTTCTCCAAAGGCAGGGCTCTCCGGCTACGCAGCCCCCGCTCTGCTCTGCCATCCTGCCTCCTCCCTGATTGATCGGGACTTTGAGCGCCCCACCTTGTCTATCAAAATCCCCCTCGAGGTGCTATCTGTCACTCCTGCTCCCTCCGCAACCCCTCCCCCCCCCCAGCCCGTTGTCGTGTCGATATCGACGTTGAACAACAGCGCCGGGTATATGTGGCCTTGGGGGGGTGGGGTTGGGGGGGGGGCAGTTCCGGAACCTAACCCAGTTTTCGGAGCGTGAGCGCTGCCCAGAGATGCACATCTGAAAGTGAAATCGAATTGTGCTCCGCGTGATTTAAAATAGCATTTTAAAAACCTGTTCTTTTAAAAATGACTCAGAGACTGTGTGTCTCAGTCTGCTGAACCAACTAAAAATACCACAATCCTTCTTAAAAGCATATTTTAAGAATAAATCTATGTTCTTATTGTGGACATTGGAAGGGACGAGAAAGAATGAAAGAAAGAAGGTATTATTAGGAACTTTTGGGACACTGGTGAGAAAAAAAACAGCATTTTTAAATGCTGAATGGTCCCCGCATCTTCCAAGGGCTTATCCAGTCCAGGGTCACAGGGGTTCTGGAGCCCATCCCAGGCAGGGGACACCCAGGGAGGGATGCCAGCCTATTGCAAGGTAAATACAACCTAGCTACCCGCAGGAAAGCCGTGTGGCATGGGGAGGGTGGGAAAAGTCCATACACGCAGAGCAAGGGGGGGACTCAACCCCCAAGTCGAGGTCCTGCCTGCTTTGCCCCCCCCCCCATATTAAACAGTCTAATTCAAAATGATTTTTATGTTTATGACAGGCCTTCTTGGTGTTTTACAAAATACTTGTAACATTCATTCATTATTCTGATTATACATTTATATAGCACTTTTCACAGAGCCAATGGGAAGCCACTTCAAACAACCCCACTGTGTAGCCCCCACCTGGATGATGTGACAGCAGCCATTCTGTGCCAGTACACTCACCACACAGTAGCTAAGGCACAGGGAAGGATTCACCAGTTAGATACAGGGGATGATTAGGAAGCCGGGTCTGAAAGGGCCACAATGGGCAATTTAGCTAGAACATCAGGGTACCACCCCTACTCTTTTTGAAAGATGCCTAGGCATTTTTTATGACCTTAGAGAGTCAAGGCCCTGGTTTTACAGTACATCTCATCCGAAGGACATCACCATTTTTACAGCACAGTGCCCTCATCACTGCACTGGGGCACAAGGTTCTACACAGAGCACAGGATGGGCTAACCTGCTGGCCACACCAACACCTCTTCCAGCAGCAACCCAGCTTTTTCCTAGATGGTCTCCCATCCAAGTACTGACCAGGCCCAAACCTGCTTAGCTTCAGGTAGATTACCCAGTCAGAACCGCAGGTGGTATGGCTGCTGGCAAAATGGATTGATATCTTGGGTTACATTAAAATCAAGGCCAGACTTAAAGGTAGCCCAGGACCCCGAGTTGTAGGGGGTTCAACAGTTTTTTTTTTTTTCCCGGTTGTTACAGCAGTATTTCATGCTGTAGGTAGGGCCTCCAACAAGGACTGCATTTGGCCCTGATTAAATCACTAATTTTCCGTGTTAGGAAGTCTGTACAGGAGTGGAGCAGAATGAGCGGAGATGAGCAGCAGCACCATGGCTCCCTGTGCCTCAGTGTCCCGTAATGAGGTATCGACAGCGTAAACAGCTATGACTGATACAGATGTGATGTGACAGTGGGGCCCGGCGACGTGGCGGAGGGCCATGCTCCAGGAGGCAGGGCAGCTTGACAGCGATCCATCTCAGCGCTCCTGCTCTCCGCCTGGCCGCCGCGCCCCCCCCCTGCCCACTGGCCTGTCAGACGGGACTCCTCCGCCGGTTCTGCCTGCTCACTCTGCGGCCCCAGCAGGCCTGACAGTTACACCTGCTGGCTCCGACCCGGGAGTCCCGCGTCAGGCCTGTCACCCCCCCCCCCTCACGTGGCGCTCCCGTTTACCGCCAGTCCGTGGCGGTGGGCCACTCACCATCGCTCCATTGCCCCTGGGCCGTGGCCACTCCTTCCGCC
Source organism: Mormyrus iriodes (assembly GCA_011763525.2). Lineage (NCBI taxonomy): Eukaryota > Metazoa > Chordata > Actinopteri > Osteoglossiformes > Mormyridae > Mormyrus > Mormyrus iriodes. The sequence goes on from JAAGVU020000032.1 coordinate 21,935,616, forward strand.
CCAGGACTTGTCAGGCTGTCACATCCCTCGGTCATATTCGTCACAGCATCCCGTCCCCCCGCCCAGCGCTCCTCTGCACATGACTGCGTGCGGTCGCTAACCCCAACGCCCATGGGGGAGGCTGTCGCCAAGGACGCGCTGAAAATGTGAAGGGCTCTTTCATGCGGGATGGATGATTGGCTCAGAGCCGTGTATTTTCTCACTTAGACTCTATATAAGCAGGCTCTCTTTCACCTGAGCTGAGTTTTCTATTTTTTTTCCCGACTGAGGTCAACAGAGCAGCTCTTAGCTATAGTGAGGTCATGCATGTTATTGGATTCCACGCTGCTTTATCTGTGATCATCCAGCAGGGGGGCCTCAAGGGATCCATCCTATGCGGCTCGCCTGCTAATGCTACGTGGCAGGCCTGCGAGGGTGATTTGTATAGCTGTTAGTATACCACAGAATAATACGCTATACTGTATTCAGCAGATATTCACCTTCCCACTAATCACGGATGTCTGACGTTCAGGATATGTGGGCTTTAAACCATCTTAAATGGCTCTCAGTCCAGACTTGGTTTTTGTTATACATGGGCATTGCATGCTGGGATACAATATAGCTCATCTAATGTTGGTGCGTAATGCACCATGTATTTTTGGGGAGATCATAATTGTTATTTTGTTTATGTAATGTGTAGTTACTTAACACGACTATTTTAAATACATGAGAAAAGTAATTTTATATTTAGACTTATTTAAATGTGAAAGCGCATTCATTACAGATGAAATTTAAAAACCTATGTCGAATTCTGTTCTTTCACTACGCAATCACATTTTTGGTGAATGATTAACAAATAGTTTTATTTAAAATGTGGTTCACTCAGTCGGTCACACTGAATATGCATAGGAGCTCCGAGGAACGGTTTCCACGGCGTTTAATATTTTCTGCCGTGCAAATAAGTAATAGAGCCCTGATAATGTAGCATTTCGTAGATCGTTTGGGTATCACGGTCACAGAGAGTGAACGGGGAAGATCTGGGCCGTCGAGAACTTTATAAACTTCAGCACTTTCCTTGCTCATTACCAGGGAAAAAAACAGAATCAATGTTCACTGATACAGGAATGCAATTTCCTGCACTAGATTCTGAAAAATGGTAGGGGGCACACTTATGTCATAGCACCCCTGTGTTTAAATGGCCTGATCGTGCACATTTACATTTAAATTTATATTTATGTAGCAAGATGCTTCTGTCCAGAGTGACATCCACAACATGCAGACCGTGCGTCGCTACCGCATGACGCAAGCCATGCAAACCGATGTGTGACATATGCTTTAATCTTCTGTGTCTATTTAAAAAGATTCCGGCACAAGCGTGGTGCCGTGAATCTGCGAGAGGACACCCCGGGGACTCGGAGAGACATGTAGCTGTTGGCGTGCGTTTGCCAGGCAGGAAATGGCTACTGTGTCACTTGAAAGCGTGTTAAAGGTGCTGTCTGCCAGTGGGGAGGAAGGGATGACATGACTGACACGTGAAACTGAATCTCGTCCCGGCAGCTCTGCTCCGTCGTGTACATTTAAGCTGGGCCCGCTTCGGGCCGGTGTGCCAAGCTGACACAGCTGTGTGAGCCGACCGCAGCGAGGCCGCAGAATCTGCTAATGTGGCAGGTGTTAACATGTCAACACGGAGGCCATTTGCTGTCGGGGGCGGGGGGCACGTATCTATGTGGCAGCGATGACTCCCAGCACATCGAGCAACGGGCCAAGGGGGGCAGACGTCAGCAGGGGCCGCGTATGTCCTCTACCAAGGGAACACCCCCCATGGTTTGATAACATCGCTTGGTTAATGGGTGCACGCCGGCCATAACAGCGGGCTGTCCGACGTCTCGTTTCCAACAGCATGTGGTATGAAGATGTGGCCTCACCCTTCCCACTCACTTGATGAGACCTACAGGCTGTTTCCAGCACTAGTCCACCCAGGCAGTTTCGTTACAGCGTAGGCGTGGTCAGCTGGGATGCTTTAGGTCTCCGTTTTAGGCCACCCTGAGTGGTCATCTTCATTCCTCCAGTTCCTCAGCCTTCTACCTGGGTCTGTTGTGTGTCAGCCTGATAGCGCTGGAATCCAAATGAGCTTACCAACAGGTCATTATCAACAGGGAGTAGATCAGAACTCATTTGTCAGGAGCGGCCGGGTCACCATGCCTCGATCATGTGACGTTTTTGTAATACTGTCTGAAATGGGGCCTGAAATGCTGCTTCCTGCCTCCGTCTGACTGGCAGGAATTGTTGTGGATTAACGGTGCCAGATTCTGCACAGATCGTTTCCAGAACCTCGTTGAGCTCTTGCCACAATGTTGGACATGTTTCTCAAGCTCATTCTTAGTCTCAACCCCATACCTGCAGCTTCTGCTGGTAGCTATTTGTAAACGGTTGACGGGCCGGACAGTAGAAAAGAGTCACCTGAGAAACCGGGAAGGAATGTACATCATGTCCAGAAACCGTAAGACCTTCATTAGGGCATGCTGCCGCAGAGGGTTTTTTTAATCCTGGTTTTAAAAAAAGCAGACGTAGGGAGACTTTCAATATTACCGTTATTGGCAAGTTTAACCTACACAACACCTAACATGCCACTTTCCCAGTGAGGAACGGTGACTGGGCCCGCTTTGATGTGGAAATTAGTGTTTTTTATTCTTTGACAGTGTGAGTTGGGTGTTTACATAACACAGAACGGCAGAACCCCGCGAGAGACAGCATGCCAGCGCTGCCAGGATGGGCCTGATAGATCTCCCTGTCTTATCCTCGCTTAGCCACGGGCAGAGAGGGGCGCTGGGAGAGAGCGAGCCCGGGAATACATTATCCACTCCAGGCCTCTTTGAAAGGAAATTCGAGAAGGACATGCAGAGTGAAGATGAAGGATCGCAGAGCCCGGCCGTATGCGTGGGACTGCGCTCGGTGCGGGACCCCCACGCGCTCCTGGCTCCCAGCGGGACCTTTTTAACGTATATGCATATGAGCCACAGCCCTGACTCCAGCCGCCCCCCACCCCCGCAAGCACCACGAGCTTCTGCGTGTCAGGGCTCAATAAAAACGAGCTTGTGTCAAGGTCAAAGTCGGCAAAGTGTCAGTATCTCTCTTTCTCCGTGCCGGTAAATTATCTCTACTGGGTTTCTCGCACCCACTATGAAAGCCCCATTTCCAAGGCTTACGTATTGATTGAATATGCCAGAGTAGCGATAGCGGGTTCAAACACCGTTGAGCGGGAGTCAAAGACGCCCCCCAAGAGGTCAGGGAGGATTGTGTTTTCTCAATAGCATTTTGAATATTCGAGCACGGCCACTAGCCGGAAGGTTTTGAGAAGCGCGTGCTAGGTCACATGCAGCATACGGTATGAGTATGTGTAAGGAACAGAACAGGAAGCAAACTGCACGCATTGGTGTCTCCTGCTGTTTCCTGTCTCATGCAAAACAATGGGAGCTAAAGATGAATTATGCTGAAAACGGTCTCGGGGTTAGCAGGGAGGAAGCCACTGTCACTTTATGTTTTTGCAGTCACAGGGGTCACAGGAGGACTCATGGCTATGGGGGGGTGTTAGGGGGACCATCCTTTATAAAATAACGATGCTTAAAAGCTGTCTTTTAAAAGAGAGTCAAATGATGAAAATGATGACGTGAGAGTTTTGTTTTCAAAAAGTTCAGCAAATTAATGGCCGGGTAGACAGATGGCAGGTGTTGGCCCTGAAATGAGGAACAAACTGACATTATAGAGGAGTGTGGATAGACCCTGATATAGACCGAGCAGTGCTGCTGCCCAGATTCGGCAGAGGAGAGCGAGTTATCTGTTCAATATAAAGGTAAAACGCTTCCCGTAATCACGGACGCGTCATTCCTGGGCGGAATCTCCGCTTTAAATTTCGTGACGGATTCAGGTGGCAAAAATTTGGCAATGAGGCTGCAGCTGAAACTCACACAGAAAGTAGGAATGATGCAAATTATGCTGGGATGTGCCTCCTGACTAAAAGGGGGCCTGATGGGAGTCATTTTGCTGAGTCAAATCGGCAAGAGCTTCCGTGTTTCACAGAGTGACAGTGGAAAGGGGGATCTTCTTGGGAAGATCTCGTTAATTGAAACGGAACAAATACAAATTTAGAATAGTTTCGAAATTTAAATTAAAGATGACACAACGATCTCCAAAACAAATATTCCCAGAATTATCTGTAATTCAATTAAAAATCTCTACTTGTATTTTTTTTTTTGCCATAATCTGGAGCATATTTAGATAATAGCTCGGCATCTGGAAGTGAATACGAAGACGTATATGTGTCTTCGTTAAAAAAAAAGAAAAAAAAAAGCGAATTCCTTGCACAGCAAGGAAGTAATCGGCAGAATTCGGAGTAGTGGAGCTGAGTGCTCCCCGCTCCGGGGACTGGCGTGTGTTGGCTGGTAGCGGCTGTGTTATTTTCGGGGGACGTTGTAATTCCAGGTCTTGCTGCCATGATAAGTGACTGGACTTAGCCCAATCTGCCATGTCAGTGCTGTGCCTCAGAGTTAATTGAAGTGATAAACAGCTCGCCATCTGCCACGGGAGTGCTTTCCCGACTTAGGCTCTCGCCACCGAGGAGCATCGATCCGTGTTAATTCTGCGGGACGGATTATTTGGAGTCGCGCTGGTATCCAGGCGCTGGCCGCCTCCGCATCCTTGCCTCTGCCTGCTCCGCGGAGTGCGTCGCCCCCGGAACACCAGCCCGCTCTCGCACTCCTTCCGCCGTTGAGAAATAGGCTTCGACGTCTCGGGTCGGAAAGTATCTTGGAGCATATTGACCCAAACAAACAGGCCGTTCCCTACAGGACGTTTCATTTCTCATCTTTCTGCCTGTATTATGACCTGGAGCAGCACTGCAGGAGTAGTGAGTGCTATTGCCTTTTGATTGAATCATACTCTCAGATCCCTGCTTCCCTGGTCTAAAAACCATCTATCCATCTTCCAATCGCCTTTCCAATAGAGGGTCTTCAAGAGCCTGGAGCCTATCTCACGCAGCACAGGGCAGCGAAGACCCTGGAAGCAGCACCAGTCCATCACAGGGCTCTTAGTCATACACTATGGGCAGTTTAGAGATTCTGCCTCGTTTTGGACTGAAGATGCATCCAGAGGCCGTCTGCACAGAACAAGGAGAACATCCAAACTGCACACACAGAGATTCAAACCCCCAGCCCTGGAGGGGTGGGTCTTCAATGCTGCCCACTGTGCTGCCATCCCATTGGCTAAAAACCTCAAGGGGTTTAGGATGAGGAATCTGGGCTCGGAAGGGCACCGTGTAGCTTGACGTGAAGCTGAAGATCCCCCCATCAGGCCTTAGCCACTGCCGTTTCTAAGCCCAGGAATCCAGAAGATTCCGTGTGGGGTGAGGCCAGGCTTGCCGTGTATGCTGTGGTTGAATTATCTTAATTCCCCAAAGAAGTGAGCTCACGAGATCAGGAAGGCTTTGCCGAATCCAAACACATGCCTGACGTTAGTCGTTTATTTGTTCCTCCTACTGGAAAACTTTCCCGAGGAGCTGTTTCTTGTTAGCATCTGAGGTTTGATCCGGCCGCTTCTTGTGGCTGTCCACTCCTTCTGCTCCTGCTCTTTCCCCTGCATCCGCCTGATGGCATACGTAGCTAAAGCAAGGCTGCCCGTCTCTTCAGCAGTTCCTAAAACGTGAGCGGCGATTGCATCCCCCCTGCCCCCTTTTCCAGGGTCATAATAGTTTTAATTTGTAAAAGTCCCAAGAAAAGCTGTTAAAAATGGCAACCTCTCCCTATTTAATCTTTAAACCAGCGGTCCTCACCGGTGTGAGTCAGCCGTGCCTAAAACAATGTGACAGTACATAGGTGCACCCAAAGGCGTGACTACTCTCATTATCCCCCTCGTCTCTGCTGCAGGCCACGTTGGCTTCAGCCTGGCTCACCCATTAACACTAAGTGGAAACTGATGTCGCTCCCAGAAACTTCAGCCAGGCGCTTGCAGGTGAGCGTAGTCTTTTACGCGGTCTCCCTAGCGAGAGCTTGTGGCTAGCATCCACCTCTTGGGCAGTGTCTGTCGTGCTTGGAGGGGTCCGGTGCACTCGGGCATGTCCTTGGATGTGGCCGCGAGACCCCAGATTTGGCGGTGAGCCGGCCCGAAGTCCGGAGCCTTTCGGGGCCCCCGGCAAGCCCCACCTGAAAGCCTCTTAATTCGGCTCAACCTTCCACCCGCATTGGAATTAGCGGCTCGTTAGTGCGGCCGGTGGGAGCAATCGATGTGGCCATTAACCGACCGAGCCAGATGAATTACTAGATCCCGCTCGGCTTCCAGGAGCTCATGCTGAATTTCAGGAGCACCAGCCTTCCTCTCGCTCTTCCCCACCCCCCCAAAGCACCATCCCGTTCCTCATCTCCTCGATGGAAGGCTGTCTGAGCGCCAGGCTTCTCCTGTTCCTTCCTTCCCATTTCCACCGCCTTCCCCTGTCCGAAAGAGGCTTCCGGAAGCCGGTAATGTACACATAATCCCACTATGATTATCCGAGCTTGGGGGGGGTAGCCATGGACACCCCCAACGAGCTCGGAAATGCTCACCTTCTAAAGAGGCAGCATTCAAGGTGCCCTGACCGTAAGGTCTCTTGTGTGTCTCCCTCTTTATATTAATTAGCTAATTACGCATCATATGAGATTTGGATGGGGGGGGACTTTTTAGAAATTGCAGTGCTTGCAAACCTCATTAACTCACTTCAAAAGCAAGTATAAAATATTTATATCGGAGCAACAGTTTGGGTAAATTAAATAATTTAGTTGCTATGCGTATCCATAGTGCTGTAGTGCATTAAGCCAGAGAAGGTGTATATGTATGTATATGTGTACATGTTTGTGTGTGTGCATATGTGTGAGTGGTAGTGTGCTTATTGTTGTGTGTAGGTATGTATGTGTGTGAGCCATAGACTAGGTGTAATCGCAGGGTGTGTTTCACATGCGGGGGGGTCTCTAAGTGGGCGTTTGGGGGCCAACACGGGGTTGAGAAGTCACGAGGCGCTAACTGAGGCTCTGGGGCCCACGAGACCCCCCTGTGGCATAATCCTCCATTGTTGGAAATGAGCCCATTGATTGTTGTAGGCTCGCACTGAGGAATGTGCTGCTCTGTCATGTAAAGGCCTGTGTCTCTCGCACCCTGACCCACCACAGTGGAGCCACCCAACAGGGTCGTGGTGGGGAATCTCCCCCGGGCTGTGGCTTTGTCAGCGAGGTGATAACAAATGGGGTGGAGGGGCGAAGGGGGTTGCTGGGAATAGGGCCAGGATGATAGATTTTTGACAGACTGCAGGGTACAGCAGCCCGGATCTTGACAAGGCCCGTGGCTGCTTCGTTCCTGCGCCCTCCCTCTTTGCATTTCTTGGCTTCTGCAGCAGAGGGGGTGGGGGGGCATGTCAGACTCACACTTTGGCCTGCGGGCACAGCTGCATATTCTTTTTAATTCATTTCAGAAAATCGAGGGGAAAAAAGTAGCTCTGTTGGGAGCAAGCCGCCAAAGGGGGGCGCCAGTTGCAGTGGGGCATCAGCGAGGCCGCAGTGCGAACACAAAATGCGTAACAACAACGGCGAGGGGCTGGAGAAGCCTCCAGTAGGCCGCCGCTGTCCTGTTGCCGCTCTCTGATATTGTAATGAGGAATTTGAGCAGAGTGGAGCCCCCAGCTGCACCCACTGCATCACATTTGTATATCAACACTCGGCCTTTGCCTGGGGATTAGTTTTACTGTTTTCTTTTTATTTTTATTAGTTTGTTCACCGAATCCAGTCGATGGCATCCCGGGACGGCCTTTTGTTTCCTAGCCACTAACTTGTCATCTTCCATGTTTCACGTCGGATATAAATTGTAAAGCCGGCCATCTTTACCGGGAGGCCAGCATTACGCGGGTGTGCCGGAAGGTTCTCTGGTCTTCTGTACTGTCAGCTGGGGAGGATACAGAAGCTGCTTGGGGCGGGGGGGGGGGCAGAGCGTAGTCTCTGAAATATTTAACCCAAACTAATTGGAGAGCACTTCCCATTTCAGGATGCCTCAACCTCGGAAAAAAAAGCAAGACCAGATGAAAGACTTCAGTTCTTTACCCCGGGGAGACTGACGAGTGAGAGAGAGAGAGAGAGAGAGAGAGCAGGGTGGGGGGCTGGGGGGTACAGTGAGACAGGCAAGAAGAAAATGGAGGAGCAGGAGGCAGGATCTGTTTCCTCCGGTGACGCGGAGTGACACGCAGACGGCTCTCGAAGCCCTATGTCCCTTGTTTGTCCACCTCATCCACAGGCCCATTTTTGCTCCATCTCCCAGATCTGCCCCCCACCCCAATGGGGGGGTCACTCTCTAAATCACTGCAGCCCATGTGCTAACAAAGCAGAATTCACCCTCTCCCCCCCCGAACGCTTCACAGTTTATCGATACCCGCCTGTTTGAGCCCCCGGCTTTCTGCAATAATCCTCCCCTTCTGCAGGCCCGGCCTCCACTGTATTTCTCTATGACTGTTTGGTGATTGACAGCCGGCCCTCATTTTATAATCTGGCCCAGCCGGCCTCCCATTGCTCCTGCCCTCCCCTGCCGTCAATTAAAAATCAATACAATGCTCATCCCTAATCTCCCTCCTGTGGTACTTTGATCCGAGCCTCATTAGAAGGAGGCTGAATTTACCTTTCCTTCTAGACAAACAGGCGGCCTCCTCTAAATCACACCCTCCCCCCAACATCTTGATGCGTTTTATAGTTTTATATAAGGCTTCAAATTATTACTCAAAACAAAAACCTCTTAGTGAATGCATCATTTTTA
>JAAGVU020000032.1:21949386-21965593 GCA_011763525.2 Mormyrus iriodes
CTCCCTCCCCCTCCCCCCAGCCTTTGATGTGGTACACCTTTGATACCCAGGCCCCACAAGCACCGCTCCAGGAGCTGGTACAGGGGAGCAGGGTGTCTGAGGCGGGAGGGGCAGTCCGGGCAGCGAGACGGAGACACTACGGAGGGGCAGGTGGCGGAAGTGCAGCTCTTAAACGACTTTGGCTTTAATCTTGGTAGACAAGCTGGTGGGGATGATTGGGCTCTGAGTGGGTGCTTCTCGGCAGCCATGATGCTGGTGGATGTTGAGGCCGTTTTGATTAACAGCAGCAAAGCCATCACTCATCGGGGACCTCGGCAGGACTGTCAGAGCAGTCCGGGGATGGGGAGAAACCCGAAACCTTCGGAAAGCGGCGGAATGCCCACTGCTCACACGAGGCTTCTGCCGTCTCATCACCATAGCAGCGTGCCCAGACAGACACCTGAAGTAGGTCTGCAGAGGTGGGGGGTGGCCTGGGAAAGGGGCGGTGAAGGCAGCTCAGGTTACCAGCGCCCCCTGCCTCCTGGGCCGGGGGCCGTGCTGCTCTGTCACCGTCTGCTGCCCCCGTGGGCGGCCGGGACACGCCGGCCCGCTGCCGCCGCAGAAGGATCCCGTTTCCTGGGCCTGCCACCCGATGCGGGCGGCTGATAACTTTGTCCTCCTGCTTGTTCCTTTTATCTCGCATCTGGGAGCAGTGCCTGGGAGCAGCACTGCCCCAACACTGCCTTCATTGTCCTCGTCCTTGTCACGACAAGTATCGGCTTTCGGACGGGGCAGGCGGCCCTAGGAGCACCGTAGCCCCCGCCAGGGTGTGAAGCATCGCCTGTGGCGGCCGGCGGATCACGCTGCGTTGGACCTGCTGCGTCTTGGCGGGTGGCTTAGCTTACCCCTGACAGCTAAACGGCCGGGAACACGGCTCTCCATGACAGTATTTGTTAGCCGGTTACAAATTACCGGGTTGGTTAGCGCGGCATGGCGGGTGGGAGCTTGTCCCCGTTTCTCGTAAGGCAGGAAGCGATCTGCGTGGTTATTGATAGGCGGCCCGGCCCGCTAATGAGCTCTGAGAGATGGATGACAGCGTCATTTCTGGGTCAGGCTTTTCCCAGCAGTGTGTGCGCATCGTCGTACCCCAGTGAGCCCGATTCACATACGCCAGCATTCGCACCGCCTTGTGCCACTGACGGTTTGGCCGCAGGGTCATGTGACAGAGAGCGTAGGCCTTGGCTATCACTCCCAGCGATATGATACGTCAAGTCGTCAAATTTCAGCCATGGGGTCCTATCCCCACGTTTAATCCCTCTGACAATTTAACCAATGACGTCTGCAGATGCCATATTCTTAACCGATATGATCAGCAGCATCCACGGAACTCACCATAAGTCACTGCCAGGCCCCCAGTACGCCAGGAGCCGCCTGCCTGACGATGGTGTCCAGATTTGGGAAGTTCTCTCCATGTAGTTCAGGCCCATGTGCAGTGATGTTTGGGTAGTGCTGTAACGGCACGGCAGTTTTGGTTCTGCTGTTTCTCTTCAGGGTGTGATTCTGTAGATCTAGGCCCGTGATTATTTTATCAACTCTTGTTCTGGGGGGGGGGTGGTCCTGAGTAAACACAGGCATTTATATCACAGCAACGCTCAGTGGGCCATGTCGCTAAGCACGTCTGAGCCATCTGTCACCTGTCACTGCTTCACGCCAAGGGCGAGTCTACATCGCGGTGATTACCGCAAGATGCCGTATTGACCAGATCAGGTCACATGACAGCAAAAATGTACGAAAATTTGTTTAAAAAACGGGAACGCATTAGAATGTAGGTTGACGGTGTGTCTGGAATGATGATTTTTGCAGAGGATGTGCGGCCCCCGGTAGCTCCACTGCTAATTCTGAGGCAGGGAAGGTGAATGTGTGAAGCCTACCCAGAGATGATGCGAGACAGCATCAAGGCCGTGGACCCTCAGTGGGTATAAGAGTATTACTCAGCACTTCACTAATGGTGTTTAAAATAAGACATAAAGGCTAAGCCAAATGGGGGGGGCATCCACTTAGCTACTGAGTGCATCATCGTCATTTTCATCTGTCCGTTAATGCTACTCCTCCCGCGTGAAGTGAAGCACGGAGAGAAACTCGAGACGAGCGACAGCACAGGTTAGAGAGGCACCCGGCCTTTGGGGGGGAGGCTTCACGTGATGTTTCTTTCTCCATCTGGCACTGTCCAGGATGCCCCAACACTTTGTCAAGAGGCGAATGCTTCGCCCAGCCGGAAGTGTGCCCGACAGGCGTCCGTGTTCCCGTCTGTCTGTGTCCCCTGCACTTCTGGACCTTGATTCACATGTTTTGTTGAGCAGGTGTGCATCTTGCCTCAGTAAGGCAGGTGCTGTGGCTCCCAGGAGAGCAGGTATTCAGCGCTCTCTGACAGTGGATCCTTGTAGCTCTCAGCAGAGCCCCCTAGAGGCGCGTCCACAGAATGCTTTCAGATTCCGAGCTTTCAGATCCACTTCATCCGATAACTTGCCATGAAGCCATAAACTTAGCAGACGCAGAAATTAAATGTAAAGCAGCAGTATCATGGAGCAGGTCCAGCTGATTCATTACTGCACAGCAGCTGTGCCATGTCATACACGCACACATTTTTCATTTTAACCTTGTTCTGGCAAATTAATGGGGAAAAACAACTTCTTCAGTTTGCAATCGGCACATACTTTGATTGTCAAACAAACTCTTTTTCTTCAAAGAAAAATTAACGCTCCTTCATATTACACTGAAGTTATTTCCTTCTAAATTTTCCGTATAAAATAAATTTCATACTTAAAATTTTTTTCCGATACAAGGATGTTGCCCGCTTGTCTAGTTATTTACATATATAAGTTCATCAGTTATGTGTAATTCTGTACATTATATATAGTTATGCACATACCAGCATTTTATGAAGTGTTTTTGAATATGAATATGAACTCTTGTTTTTCATGTTTTTATTACATTAGCTTAGTACAATGAAGTTCAATGCATTTTCATGTAGCCGTTTAAAAAGATACAAACACTGATTCATATCTTAAAATATAAACATGCAATAGACTTTTTAAAGATATTCCTTCCCATTTATATTTTCACTAAATTCAATAATTGAAGTATATGCCAATCCAATAAAATCTTTCAGCCAATGGTGTCTACATTTACGCTTTTTATATGAAAATACAAACTCATTTTTATATTTTATTAGAGCAGTTTTTTCATCTTTAAGAAGAAACTTTAACTCTAAGAGTATAATATTTTATATAGTTCCAAAACAGTTTTATATTAACTGATGATAAGGTATGATAATAAGTATATTTTAGCATTCAGAACAATGCTGACTGACTCGTGATTCTATGTTATAAAATGATACAGAAAGAAAAAGGCATAAACTAAGGACTGAAATACTAAACTTTCAACTGAAATCACATGATGTTTAACATTTTAGAAAATGAACCTCTTTTATGTTAATGACCTTATTTAAATAAAAAAAAATTCTTCGTGTTATTAGTAGATTATATTAGTATCTTGATATCACACGAAAATTGCTGAAATCTAATTAGTCCTTTGAACTCAAAATTGCTCACAGTACATCTTTGGTTTTATACAAATAAATTCTCCTTGAACATTAAAATGAATGTCAAACTTGATAGTAAAACTAAGAAACAAATTGCTTATATTTTCAGTTTGTCCAGCTTCCCGCACTTCAGATAACACATTTATGAAGTTTTATTGATGACAGTTTAGTTAACTTCAATTAGCCATCCGCTGGGTAAGGTCTCTTGATCATTTAAAAAAAATGTATCCATGCTAGCTTTTTGCGATTAGCAAGTAGATACAATTATCCAAAAAAAAGCTAGCATGCATCTTACAGCAACAGTAAATTCTCTGGTCGAACAAGACGAGAGTGAGGTAGTTAATGTCCATCTTCTACCATGAGATCTGCATGAGACATGCTGGGCCATTATGTAAATTATATACTGATGAATAGAAGACAGGATTTAATAACTTTTTAGAACGATCGCCACTGCTCATACTATTAAGCCAAAAGTTATACTTAAAAATACATTTGCGTTTTAAGTATCAAACACTGCCACCCAGGGTAAAATGTGTACATGCAGTATTTTGAATAATGCGGCCTTGTTTACACAGAATAAAATCTTAACATCGTGGTAAAAAAAGACAAATGTGGCATCAGCAGGGAGCCCCTGTAGCATCCAGCCTCAGTAGGTTTTCTTGCTGTTTAGCTACTCCTTATTGATCCAGCAGTGCAGCCGCTTAGAGTGAAGTTTCTACTATACAGTATTAATATGCAAAGCAAGAATCTTGGAGGAAGCTAAAACTCCCAGTAAGAACCAGTTAATCCAGCTATCCAGCACTGACAGGAGACGCTCATGCCATGGCTGTTCTGCAAACTGCTATGAATTTGAAGACCTAGTGCTATCTGCCGATCCTTCCACCCCTCCTCACTGACCACTTATGCTGTACTGGGTCATGAAAAACCTCTATCGTCTCACAGCAAACACACAGGCCGCAGTGTAGGCGAGACCCCGGACGGGAGGCCATGACCAAGATGTGTCAGCAGTTTTGGCTTGTTAGACTTGGATGGTCAACTGATATGTAAACATGCTGTCAATCGATAGAAAAGAAATCATGTATGGAATTGCGAACTAAATACCCAGCACAAAATCCTTTTTTTTTTTTTTTTTTTTTACTTGGAGTTTGCGTAATATTGCTTTAGAGTTTGACTAACAGGAACCAGAATAGCCAACCGTGTAAATTCTCTGGGGCTGATTTGTCATCAATAATCCAGAACCGGGATGATGAGGGTGTAGTAAAAACATCAGGGGAGACAATGCATGGAATCCTTGGGAACGCCTTGGGAAGAGCTTGGTTACATCAAGACCCTTCCTTGAAGTCTTAAGAAGCCCTGAAAATGTTGGTTTTCTGTGTCCACATATACAAAAGCTACTGGCCTTATTGAGTGTCACTGTGTGTTTAACGAGAGCCTCGCAGGTCCACTAACACGAAATGTTCACAGAGCTGATTCAGGAAAACACGACGAGCGAGCGAGTGCCGTCAGGACACGGCAACGGCACGGCCATGCTGAGTAACTCCCAGTGGCTGCGCCGTCCCTCCGCCAAGAGCCGCAGTGATGTGAAATGCCCGTGCGTTTGCCAGCCCTTTTCCTTTCCTATTTAATGATTCCTCAGCGTGGACCACAGTTCTATTCTGGGAGGCACAGATCACGATGACTGTCAAAGCGGCGTTTGATGTAGGATCGCCTGATGTCGGCAAGAAGCTTAGACGGCTGTAGGGAGGATGTGGTGACTTCACCTGCGTCTAAAGGTGCTCGGGCATCTCCGGTTAGCCCTCCTGAGCTCCCCCGCCCCCCGCCACCCGCCACCCGGCCACTTTTATGTTTCAGATTAAAAAAAAAACACACCGACACAGATGTGCTCCTGTTTTGTGTATTTTTGTTGTCTCTGTGTTGGGGGTTTTCAGGAAAATAAATGTTGATTTTTTTCATTCTGTCAGATGCGCTGTAATTATTCCTCCTCCTGTGTAGAGAAGGGTGTGAAACCGTCATGGTTCCTAAACAGATGCCTGAAGGTGTTTCAGGCCAGTCCTCCGAAACCAGCTCATTTACCAGCAAACCCTCGTCTTATGCCCAGCGATCGCAGGCAAAACTGGGTCCAGACTGTTTGACCAAAAGCACCTCATTCGTAGGTATATTTTTGGCTCTAGAAAATGCAATTGGTTCTCTTTCATGCTTTTTTTAAGTTATTGTAATATCTGATATCTCTGACATCAGTGCACTTTTTTTTTGTTGGGAAAAGTCTTATAAATTAGAATAAAAATATATCTATAGAATGAAAAAAAAAACAGAGGGTAACTATTTGGATCAATATTCTATAGTTTATACATTTTGTTTTCTGCATATTTTTGACCAGTTTTATGGTTAATATATAAATTTTCCTGCTTTTCTGCTTTTCCGTTTTTTTCCGATGCTCATCTGAGTGAGTCTAAGCTGATCCCAGGAATCTGGCCGGAATGTGGAGCGTATTCTGACGCATTCGGTTATAATCCATGCCACTTCCTGGCCTTTCCAGCTATAAAATAAAAGTAGGGGCCTGGAAAGGGATGATGGGGAGATCCGAGACTTTGATCTCCCCAAGCACGCCCGTGCCCCCATCCCCACAGAAAGGGGTCCCGAAATTCCTCCAACCTGTTTGTTTTTTATTGGCTTTATGTTGCCCTTTCACGTTGCCCGAGTAACGGTTGGGGGTTAAGTTTGTATAAACGCCCTGATAAGAAAATTGCCTATGTAGAGTTGTAATAACAAGTGGACCCGAAGGGGTGCAGGGGGCTGGGGGAGAATGAGGGGGGGGGTGAGGGTCTGTAGGCCTGTTTGACACAAAGAACAATAAACATGTTCCACATGGAGTGAGGTGGGCTCCAGATGATGGTGCGGGGTACACTCGTGGAAATGGCTTCCAGACCAAGCGTGCCACAATGGCCTATTCTCACATGCCGCTGTCTTACATGATGGTGCCTTATTCCTCGTGGCCCTTTCAGCTGCAGACTTGCTATGCTCTGAAATGTAGATGCTTCAGCTCCAAGGCAGTTTTGACCGAGCTGTTTTTAGCGATCTCTAAAACGTTGAAGAAATCTTTAAGATGATATAACCCTCGGATTCTGATGGAAAACATGTTTGAAAGGTTATTAACTTGATTTGTTTATATTAAGCCAACACTTCTGGGTCGTCGGTTAATTGCAGAATAAATTTCCTCGCTTGTTTTGGCTGTGAGTCAGCATTTTAAAACAGTCGCATTTCTGATGCCCAGACGCAGGCTTTTGACATATTTACAGAATTCCCCAAGATGTTAGCAGACTCGTTAGCATTCTTGTGTATTCGGAAGTGTGTCAAGATGCAGCCAGGCCAGTGCTGATGAGCGGGGGTGGCGTGCTCTGCCTGGGCCCGGTCGTGCCCCCACTTCCACAGTGGCGCCCCACGAGTGCGTCCCCCTGGTCTGCACACGCTAATTTATTCCACCTTAGCGGTGGTTTATCTTGTACGGCGTGTTGCACAGACAAACAGCCAGCTGGAGCCCCATGTCTGGGGGGGGCACAGGTGGTAGGGGGCAGCACAGGGCTCTGCCACACTTATATATGCATATACTGGGATTTCTGGGAACTAGGAAAAAAAAGATTAAGAAAACATACGCTGGGTCCAGCAGTTCCTCTTTCTTCTGTCTGGCTGCCCAGGTGTCCCACAGATCTCAATGGACTGATTGTACAGGCCGACAAAAAGCCCTGAGTCACGGCGGATCGTTAAGCTCGCAGACCCGACACGTGATTGGTAGTGGCAGCCGGGCTTTGACGCGCAGGGGCATTGCAGAGCACCGTGATAAATCGCTGATTCTTCCCCGTGACGACGGCCCAGTCGGCTCGGACATCCTGCTTCCCGCCCCACTCTCCGAAGCACGGAGCATCATGGTCAAACATCTCCCCCGTTAGGTTAAGGAGAGAAACCGCACTGCAAACTCAGCACGTTATGACATGACAGTAAATCAGAGGTCTTCAAACCGCCGCCATGTCCGGGCCGATGCGGACATCCATCTGAACCTGATCCATTTATAACTGTGTAACCTCGCGCCATGAGGGGAAAAATAATTATGGTTCTGAGAAAATAAGAATGTCCTTGAAATGAGTATGAAAGCAGATGCTGAGGAACATTTAAGGGCATATCGTTCATCTACGTTATCAGTTAGAGGTTTCTTTTTTTATCAATGTATGTTTTTATTGGCTTCCTTAAGGGAGCAGAATATCATGTGTGTTGAAGATCTGAGTGGAAACACACACGCCGCGCTGTGGCCGCTGCCTTCCCACGGCTCAGATGGCCTGTTGTAGTGGAGCTGCCACTCCTACCTAATTTGAATGGAAGGTAGGGTTTCTTCCCAATACACGTTTTATCCGCAGGCTCCTGAGTTTAGTGCCGAGTCTCGTTTGAATGGACCGCGGCTTCTTCACACCGCTTCATCCTGCGCATAAGAAGATGCAGTGGCCGGATGGTAGCCGCACACAAAGCTGACACTTAAAAAACGAGGGGTGGGAGGGGTAGAAAGAGAAAAATGCCTTGGCCTGCTGCCATCATTACCACATCAGTGCTGGCTAATGCTCTTCTTTAAAAGCACATTATCTCGGGCACCAGCATCCGGCCAACTTTATTCCGATTATATTTTTCAATGGTCGGTGGGTCATTTGGGGAAGGGGGGGGGGGGGTAGCTGAGAGAAAGGTTAATGATGAGTCACCATGAGAGTGTGGGCTTGATGGAGGGAGATATGAGTGTCAGGCTGAAGGAGAAGACAGAGGAGGGGAGGGCTCCAGGCTGTGGCAAAGATCCTCAGGCAGCGGCTGGAACCATGCTTCACGTGGCCCCGGTGGTACCCGCAGACCCAGATTAGCCGTTATTCGATGCTTTTCCTGCCCTCCTGCTCTCCCCCCTCAATGGACACAAAAGCTGCCTTGCCCCCGGCTACTCGGCTGCTCTCTCTCCTCCATCAATCCTTCTTCAGCTCTGAAAATACGACAAATTGCAGTAATAATAATTACTATTTTGTCCCTGATTTTATGATTCTGTAATTCTAGAATAGTGGTACTTTATTGATCCCCTTGGGGATTTTCGCCTATCCCACCTTGCTTTCCACACACAAGTTTGGGCATCCCAGCGCAAGGTCAGCCAGCATCCAGCCCCCCTGTTGCAATTAGGGGTTAAGGGCCTTGTTCGGGGTCTCCAACCTTCTGAGCCAAACAGCCCCCCCCAATTAACATCATTCTACTGACACTAAATTTTAAATTGCTTTACATGTCAAGTCCTCTGAGTTTCTTGTACAAAATAAGAACCAGAAAAACCACCTAAGTGATGTATCCTCCATGAGCCGCCCTTCCGTCATCGTGTTTACATATCTTACATATCTGATGCTCGCTTTGCCAAAGCAACAGCTTAGCGGCATCGCGAAATGGCATAATGCATTTACGGAGCTGATAAAGGGCCGCTCCAGGTCTCCCAGCTGGAATCGTCACGTTTCATTCCGATAATATGTGCTGGGTGGAAAAGATTAAAAGGTACTCCTGGAAAGAACATGACTCGTCACTTTTGTGGATTGTGTGGGAAATGGTGTGAGAATAAAATACATGCAGCGCAGAGATGGAGAGCGGAATTTCTGAAAGAGTGAAGAATTGACATGGCATAACCTCGACCGCCATGAATTGAGACGATGTTCCGGCGACCAGAGGTATCGGCTAAGAGTTACTGAAGTAAATCTGGTTCATTCTGTGGTGGTTGTGGCAGGTAGAGCTACACCATCAGGCAGGTGCTCGATTTGTATCTAAATTGTTCTGACCAATGAGCCCATTTCTCCTGAGTTGGGTTACGCTTACGTGGTACGAGACCAGATAATGAAAGTACCCTCACTATGAGAACTCCCATCCCCATACTGGCATCACATATTTCTTGTATCTTTTGACCATGTTATTTTGAATGACTGTTTACTGTGGAAAAGGAGAAATCCTTTGGAGTTTATCGCCAAGGTGCTACTCATTTTCTCGTCTTTGAAATATTTACTCACGAAAGCTGTCTGTGAACCAAGGTCTGTTTATTGGGGGCTAATTCAAAGTGGCTTTCAGATAGCTGTTAGAATCCATGGATTAATCAACAGATTAGCAAAAAAACAAAACACATCTGGTCTCTCTCTAAAGCAGTGTTTCCAACCCGGTGCTCGGGGACCCCCCCAGCCGGTCCACGTTTTTGCTCTCTCACAGCTCCCTGCCAGACAGTCCCTAGGTAGCTGAGAGGGAGCAAAAAAGTGGACTGTCTGGGGGTCCCCGAGCACTCGATTGGGAAGTACATGACCTGCACCTCTTTGAGAACAGCCTCTGCATTTCTCTGACAGCCTTAACTGTCCTGTGTCCTTGCAGGTTTCTGCATGGGGAGTACACCGTGGAGGTGAGCATCAACGACTATCTGGACATCTACTGCCCGCACTATGAGGACCCCCTGCCGCAGGAGCGCATGGAGCGCTACATCCTCTTCATGGTGAACTACGACGGCTACATCAGCTGTGACCACCACATGAAGGGCTTCAAGCGCTGGGAGTGCAACCGGCCCCAGAGTCCCAACGGGCCACTGAAGTTCTCAGAGAAGTTCCAACTCTTCACCCCCTTCTCGCTGGGCTTCGAGTTCCGCCCGGGGCACGAGTACTACTACATCTGTGAGCATGCCGTGGCCTCCACTTTTCTTATACACCGCTTGTGCCCTTACACGCTCTGCACATGCACACACCAGTCCCCCCATCCTGGTATTTGTCCAGAATCGACTATCTCTTTACACACTGCTTGCTCACTCTGGATCTGAGCTGGACAGCTGCTGTGCTTGTGAGCTGCAGGGTCTGCTGTTTTCACTCCAGTTCATCTCATGATTACCTTATTGAAGTAATTATTTAAATAGTAATTCACCCCCCCCCCCCCGGTGTTTCAGCTGTCACTCAGGTGCTAATTAATATGTATTGGCTGTGGCTCTTAGGAAACAGGGTTGGCCACCCCTGCTGTAGGAGCATATGTAATGTTGAGTGTTTCTGAAGAGGCTTTCATGTATATCTAAAGGTATATGTGTTTCTCAGATAGCCCTCATGTATATCTAAAAGGTGTATGGGTTTCTCAGATAGCCCTCAGGTATATTTAAAGGGGATTTCTGTTTCTCAGATAGCCCTCATGTATATCTGTAGAGTATATGTGTTTCTCAGATAGCCCACATGTAAATCTAAAGGGTATATGTGTTTTTCAAATACCCCTCAAATATATTTAAAGAGTATATGTGTTTCTCAGATAGTCCTACAGTATAACTCAAGGGTGTATGGGTTTCTCAGATAGCCCTCATGTATATATAATGAGGTGTCCCTATGCATTGCCAGTGATCTGATTAAACATAAATATGAAGCAACTACCCATGCGATATGATACAATTCACCCCTATTGTGATGCAGTGCATTACATTGTGATTTGATTCAACACCATGCAATTCAACGCGATACGATACGATGCAATGCATCGCCGGACACGGTGACTTGACTTGAGTCGAGAGACTTGACAACAATTGGTCTCCACAGCAGTGGAGAACTAGAGATGAGAGAGTGCGCTTAAGAAAATTTAGAGAGGGGGAATCGATCTTAATATCAAATTATTGGTCACAATTTCAAATAAGAAAGGCATAGGTCTTTACTAATAATTATATATTAATTAATCAGATTTTGCCAATGCAAAGATGTTAGAAATGATGCACCCCAAGTCCATCCCAAGTCTTATCCGGGACACACATTTTTAAGTTGGGTAGTCACATTGTGAACGTTTGTGCCAATGCACTGATGCGAATTGGTGAATCTTACCATCACTAATATGTGAAGGATACATCGTTCTCAGACAGCCCTCACATATGTCTAAAGGGTATTTGTTTTTCTCAGATAGCCTTCACATATATCTAAAAGGCATGTATGTTTCTCAGATAGCCCACATGTATAGCTAAAGGCTGTATGTGTTTTTCAGATAGCCCTTGTGTATAGCTAATGGCTATGTATTTTTCAGATAGCCCTCACGTATAGCTAAATGCATATGTATTTCTCAGATAGCTCTTACCCATATCTAAAACATATACATCTACATATTTGTTGGAATTTTTGAGAATATTTGATCGTTTATGTGGAGTGAGAGGCACTTAAGACAATAGCGTCTGGGATTTAACTAACAGGCTTTGCCGTGGTTTTGTTTGGCATTTGGGTTAGCATGGGGATTAACACTCTGGATACATTCTCTCAGAATTATAAAGAAATCTGCAAAATATTTTATAATGCCTTTACTTAAAGAATTGGCCCTGTGTGGCTGTGGTCAAGACGAGAGGAAAATATTGAGCTAAAGAGGAGATGAGACACCCACACGCTGCAAACGTCTGGGCAACTCTAGCTAATTATTCCAGCATTTGCTCGGTTTGCATGTGACGCATTCTTGGTGTTTCAAATGCCTATGAAGAAGCTAAGCGGCGAGAACTTCTCCCTCTACCGTGTGCCACCCTGTGAGACCCCAAAATAGTACGTTCGAGTCATTCGTTGCCCATGGTTTAATTGTCACCCATTTGTACAAAGGCAGCAGATGATGTGAAAAAGTGGAGCCCAGATATCTGAATGACAAGAATGTACAGATTTAGTGTGGCAGAAGCCATAGCAGGCTAGGACGTAATCAATAGACCAACTGAAGGAGAGTCGACAGGGACAGCAGGGCCACAAAGCTCCGATCACACTTTTCAGGGGCCGGCGTACAGGTGGGTGGACGGGCAGGCAGGCAGGCACAACTGACCCGTCGTCCTTTGTCTCTGTTTCTTTCCCCTGAATGAAAATGTCAATTTGTCAAATGGCTAGCATGTCACTAACTGGGTACTTAGCCTCCCAGGGCGAGATCAGCGCAAACCCGGTTACCGGCGCCACCAAGCGGAACGCGCCAATTTGTGCTGATTGGCTGAATTATATTTAGCAGAGGAAACCCTAATAGAGGCGGTATTGTCCTCCTGGCTTTGGTCTCCATTATTAATATATATTTTTTTTGTGTGCAATATTTTAACAGCTAAAGTCCATTAACCTCAAAGCGTTCAGGGTTCTGGGCGTTTATCTCCCGACAGCCCGACACTTTCCGTCCCGGATGCTCCACACCCACCGCCTCAAGGTCACAGCGCACGGCACTCCCAATCAGACTGCCCCCCCCCCACCAGCCCTCCTGCCAGCCCTGTGTCTCCGTGCGCATGAGAGGCTGAATTTGCCAGGGTGCATCTGTCCCTGTTTTGCTAATGGCCCTGTGAAAGGTGTCCTTTGGCCTGATGAAAAGGTCCCCCGCTGGGCTGAGGCAGAGACGGGGCTCGGGGCAGCGTGCCGCTTGCATTAATGAGGCAATTTCACCTCTTTTTGTTTTCTCTTTTCCCTCCCTTTTTCCGTGTTTTTTTTTTTAACTTTAGTGAAATTGAGAGGAAAAAGAAAAGTTCCAAAAAATGAATCAGGCTTTTCATCTTAAATTAATACAGCTCATTAACCGCAATGGTGCAATTTGTTTTTTTTTTTTATTCCCTTCTCTGTGCCTCCGTTGCTAGGAAGCTGTCGTTCATCGACAGCATAAGAAGAGAAGTGACACCCACGGTGTGACTGGGCCCTCAGTCCCCTGCGAGAAATGACAGACACAAGATAGTTTAAAAGATGCGATTTGCAAGAAAATGGGCTGTTCATCTTTTGAGCAAAAGCTGATCCTCTGGATTCAGTCTGAGGGTCTCCTCGCTGTCTATTGATAATTTGTCACGGACCAAATAGTATGTTCCAGCTTTAACGGTAGAGCCCAGGTTCTAATCAAAGTGTATCAGAATCGTGTCTAGCCGTGCCGAGCATTCGCCATTTCCAAGAGCAGTTCCAGGGTTGGCCGGCCAGACCCAGATGGGCCCCTGCTGTAGTGGCTCTTCTGCAGCGGCTGTTCTGTAGCATCCCTGGCAGATGTGCAGGAGCCTGAGAGCTCCCCTTTGCGGTGAGACCCCGTCCTGCCCACAAATGCACAAATGGTTTTTAATGTCCTGTTGGAGTCCTGTTGAAATTCGTAGGTCTTTTATTTTCTGGATGTGTTCCATTATACAGTCTTGGGGTATTCAGGAATTGAGAAAGGCGAGACACAGAGGGGCTGTAGCAAAACGGGGATCTCAGACGTAGCTGAGGTACCTGTGGGCAGTACATCACTGCCCCCCCCCACAGGGTGTGTGAGGCTCCGTCACTGCGATACACGCACACGCCAGTCATGTCCAATGCACAGGGTGCTTCCCTGTCAAGCCAGATGCGTATTTAAACTGCAAAAAAAAAGCCGGGAGGCGACCGTGTTCTACTAACCAGCGGGGGGTGAGCTTATTCTGTCTGTTGTCACTTCAGGAAGGATGGGCGGGGGGGGGGGGGGTATGGAGAAAAGGCAATAAAAAGGGGGAGAAGTTCAAAGGTTGCATTGAGGATTGTGATTCTTTCCCGTGGTGAGCTGTTTTAATGCACTCCGTCCCAGAGCTCTCAGCCAAACACCACATTGAACAGCCTATTGTCCCGAGCAGCGGTCAGGGCTGGGAAGCATTTTTGGCCTGCTATTCAAACCCCCACCCCCTTCTTTTTTTTTTTTCTCTTGCCCCCTTTTAGAAATGTTTGGCTACTGCCAATATTGTTGCTGTCACAGCCCCCAGGGTGTTGGTGCAAGGGAGGCGGGGTGGGTACCAGGGAAGGATGGTTTTCTGGGAGGATAGGGGGCTTAGCTCGGTCCCCTGGGGACAAAAGATCAGCTCCCTCCACCCCCCGCCTGCTGGCTTCATACAGGATGACATTGATGGGCATTGATGACGGCCTGACAGCTTCCCCCTTAAACCCCTGCTGCTGGGTGTGACCCCATGCCGGATTATGCGCTTGGGGAGGAGCTGATGGGCTGATTAGAGGAAGGGATAGAAGGTGGGAAAGACCTGAGGACCATCTGCAGTCAACAGCAGAGCAGATGCACTGAAACACGCTTTAAAACACTACGACAAACTTATGCCCATATTTCATACAGCCCTTTAACAGAGAAGCTGTTAAATGGACTTCATAAATCTGCTTTAACTAATTAATGGCTGGGTTAATTTATTAATGGCATCTGATTGTACCATTTGAAAGACTGCAGTGAGGTTCTACAGTGAAACCACAGCTGAACTCCATGATGGTAAGAAAAGCTGTTCTCTCAAGCCTCAGGTTTAAGGGTGAACTGTTGGGTTAAACTTCCATCTGTCTGCCTCCTCTTCCTTGCTGTCGGCTTGATGTCGGCTCAGCCGGCGGACGGATTCTCTTGACTCCTCCTGGGGCACGGACACGCTTGCCAGCCTGGATCGGAGCATGCCGCGGTCCTCTTCTTTCCGGCCCACATGAGCGATTAGCGGCGCGAACGTTCCCATCGAGCGCACGGGTCAGGTCCATTCGCCCCAGCTCCCATGGCGGTCCCGCCAAGCCGGGCCGGTTCGTCACGGGTGACCAGGCCAAGCCAGCAGACGGGCAGAGGAGCTCGGTGAACCGGAGCAGGCAGCCGTCCCCTTGGCACTGCGTGGCCGACTCTGGCATCCAGGGGATTTCAAGCCGATACCTCCAGCCACTCTCATTCACAAGCAACTAGATATCTGCAAGACCACCTATAGGTCCAGCAGCAGGGCCCTCTTGGAACTCCTACCTGTTCTCCTCTTGCACCTCAGGTTCTGCTGAAAGGGATGAGAAAGTTCCAGCATTGACAACAAAGGTCCTGCCAACTGAGATCACTGCTAATGGCTGTTCATCTTTCTCTCCACCCCCCAGCATCTCCTCACCCCAACCTTGCCGGAAAGCCCTGCTTGAAGTTGAAAGTGTACGTCAAGCCGACAAGTAAGTGATACCATTCTGTCTTGTGGCTGTCTGCCTTCGACCCCATATTTGCAGTTTTCTGGTGCGTTATCCATGCGACGTTAAGCCTTTGGCTCAACCTAGGGAGGACTTACCTTTTCAGACAGGAAGGCCAGGTGTGGATGTGCTGTCCCCAGGGCACATTCACGGGGGAGACGTCCATCTGTCAAGACCGAGATAAAATCTAGACTTTAACCTGCAAACAAATCTAAGCCCAGGCCGGTTTCCTCTCGGCCAAAGCCTGTCTTTACAGGGAAAATTCTCTAGCACTGGAAGTATCGTTCCATTAATTGGAAGGTTCAAAGTTGCAGGTCAGTTTTTACAGGTGCAGGTGTCGTGCCCGGATGCCTTTTCTTGTATTGGGTTATCCTTGGCTAAGCATTGCAATTCAGCACTAATGTTGCATCCACAGCGTCCAACACTAAGACACTACAGCTATATACCCAGTATCCAACGTCAGTATGTTAATGCTTCATCCCCAGCATCCAAAGCTAACAGGCTAGCTCTAGGAGTCGGCGATATGGTCTATATCTATCTATCTATCTATCTATCTATCTATGTATCTATCGATCTGTCTGTCTGTCTGTCTGTGTGTGTGTGTGTGTGTGTGTGTGTGTGTGTGTGTGTACAGTACTGTGCAAAAGTCTTAGGCAGTGAAAAGAAATGTTTAAAGCCATTTATCTGGGTAGTAAATGTA
>JAAGVU020000032.1:21969784-21981440 GCA_011763525.2 Mormyrus iriodes
AGACCAAGGCCTTGAATGCTCCAGGGATGCTTGATAAATGACCCAAAGTTCAGTCTCGAAGGAGATAAGAAAAGAAGGGGACACCACAAACCCGCACTGGCCTAACAAACTACGCCTCTCCCACCCCTACCCGCTGCTGTCACCGCCTCTCAATGCCACAGGACAGCTGGCGCCCCCATCAGCTCTGGATGTCCACGCAGCGGCCAGCACGGCGGAATGATGAAGCAGAGCTACGAGGGACTGAGCCCCCATGGTCACCACGCCCAGCATCCCCGCTCTCGTCATCTTGATGGATAACTGTGCAATTCAGCTAGAAATACGACTCATTTGAGTTTAAGGGTTTTTCAGTTTTTTGTCGCATCTCGATGGTCAGCTCACGCTGTCATTATTTACTTTTCTTCCCTGAGGGTCCCATAAAAGTGCATCTTTTGTTCTTCTCATTTTTGTAGCCCGGGTGGTGATATTTTAATTAGTGTAGGGTTGTGCCCACCTGTAGCGTAGTTCTGTTGCCGTGGATAAGATCTCAATCTTTCACGTGTGATGCCAGCTGAGCCCGGGCAGGTGGAGCCCATATTCCTCCTACCCACTCACTGAAATGTCTCCATGAAATTAGAACATTCGCCTTCCAGTACAGGCTTTTTGTGTAAATCTGCCAAAGACGCCCAATTAGATTTCCTTTTTTTTTTAACTCGAGGTGGGGGGTGGGGGTAATTTCGACATCGAGCAAGTCTTGTTCAGCCAGAGAGCATTGTGAACGTTCAGAATCACAGTACAGTGCTCATAGAAAAAGGACAACGTTTTTTTAATGATCTTTTTTTCATATATTAAAAAAAAGAATGTTTAGTTAAAAATGATTCGACAAATTGCCTTTTTCACTGGTGCTGAATCAGATATTAATCTATTTGTCACGAGCTGCAGTGCCAGGTGGAAGGGGGACATCCTGTGGTGATGAAGTGTTTTGTGAATTATAGGTCTTGCTGTTCTTTCTCTCGTTCCCCTTCGCTCGCGCTCTCTCTCTCTCCCGCTCTCTCTCGCTCTGAATGTGGAATTTTTGCCTTCACACGCAGCCCCTGCTTCACGTCCCCCACCCGCAAGCTGGCACGGCGGTCCCGGGCGAGCGGTTCAGTGCTGCGTTTGGCGCTGGGTGATCAGAGTCGCTCAGCGACAGCCGGAAGCCCATGAGCTGCTGATAATTGTGCAGGACTGAGGGCCCCAGCCCTCTCTCTGGGAACGTAAGGCAGGCAAACAAAAATGCTTTTTTTTTGTTTTGAATATCTGTAGCACTTCAGCTAAACAAATGGACACCTGTTTTGCGAATTTATATGTGACTGAGGTAAATGGGACTCTGACCAAACTTTCTTCTGTAACATAGATCAGAAGAATGAGTACAGCAGCGCCGATATAACGAAAGAAAAACATGCAAACAAAAATGTAACGAAAAGTTACCTAAATACAATTTTTGTACTTTGCTTTATTCTGTTATTTTTTACTTTTCAAAAAAAAAAACGGGAGAAATTATTCATAATTATTCATATGTGATATGAAAATATAATGTAGACCTTTGAATGATTAGAGTGATGATGGATCCAGTCTCTGCAGTCTCTGAAGTTTAGAGAAATCAACTGTTTTGCTATTGTCGTTGTTATCCTGCTTGTGTCACAATGCATTCTGGTACTTGTAGTCCTGTAATAATTCATTTTAAGTTTTTCATGTTGGGGGGGAGGGTAAAAACTTGTTTTGATTTCCTATAAAATGTCTTTGTTTTGGCAAAGGAAAGCAATGGGGGGAAAAAAAGAAAAACACAAATAAAGCTTTTTGTCTATAGCAGTAAAAACTGTTTTGCACCATGTGCCTAGGGCATCTGTACCTAGAAAATGCAAAATGATTATACTATGTCAGAATGTTAAAAACAGCTGTCGCAAACAATCATAAAAATATGTGTCTTCATTTTTGGTATGCATTTAACTGGGTCAAATTACAAGGTTCTGCTGTCAGATCATATGATGTATAAACACATGTGGCAGTTTGATTTAAATGAAATCTGTTGTGAGTATATATTTTTTAAGAAAATGATGGTTTAAGCACGCCATCATAATCCTGTTAAAGACTTTAGCTTTAATTGTAGGGGCCTATGCCAGAATCAACAACTTGAGCAACACAATGGGTAAGTTTAAATTTGAATTAAATAGCAAATGTTACCAGCTGGATGTCAGGAAAAAAAAATCTGAGAATCGGTTTATGTACTTATGGACCTGTGCAGATAGATCCTTCTAGGCTTGAAAAAGTAGCTGCTACAGATTTTTTTAATGTCAACTTTGGAATCACAGATCTGATTTACTTCATGTCATTCCTTCACTGGAGTGAGGGGTGTGTGTATGTATCAAACTCTTTACCGTGCAGGGGATATCTGCGGAAACTTGGAGAAGCGATTTCAAAGGATCGATACTTCACTGCCATGAAAGCTGGGGCAGGTTTTTCAGATAAGAGTCCAAGCTGGGAGATTAATGACAAAAAAGGAAAAAAAAAACAGAAAATAAATAAAATATAGAAGCAGATGCAATGAAATACCACTTCACGGTCTGGCTCATGTGTCAGCTTAGCTAAGCATAAGCCTTAAGAGAGAGGGAGACTCGCGTCTAAAGAGAGACGAGAGAGATGTTTGCCGTGTAAAAGGAATCAAGATCAGGAAATGAGGTTTGATAGCTCTGAGTGCTGTAAGGATCCACCTGTGGGGACAACAGTTACTCTCGGAGGCTGGAAAGTGGGAGGTAGGATAATTGGCCGTAGAAGAGGAGGAGATGTTTTCATGGCTGTGTTTTCTCCTTAATTCCCTGATGGAGGTGGCCCCCGCTGTTTGTGTCCAGAGAAACACCCGTGGTCCTTCACAACTGCTAATGGATTAGCTGATGACTGGCAGCAAGCACTAGCATTACCCTCCTCCCGAACAGCCGCTGCAGGAGTACCAAACACAAACGTCTTATCAAGTATTCCCTAAAATCTCTGCAGAAAAATTCGCACTGACTTTCTCAAAAAAACAGAAAAAGTTTTCTCTTTTTTTAACCTTTTTCTTTTTCGTATTTGTGAAATTTTTAGTTTTCTGTTCCGGTAGAATATCGACCTGCAAAAATTTGCAGCAAAAATGCGTAATGCAAAACAAAAAAAAATAGCCAAACAGCAAATATTTATTTCATGGTGTGCTAATGTTCTTTTTTGTCCTGTGTTTCTGTCAAGCTTTTTAGTTTTAATAAGGTATGAAGGGTATTTTTTACTTTGAAAAATGAATCGGGATGATTAATTCTCCATATCAACCCCTAAAATTACTGCTTAACTTTGAAAATGTTTTCAATTTGAAATTTGTGACCCATTATAAATTGATAATAAAGGTATACCTCAGCCACCATGAAATCATTGTATAATCACTCAGATCAGAAGCTGTATTTTACATTTTTTTCAGGTACACTTGTGACCATAATCTGCAGGACTGAGCTTTCAGACAGTTTAATCCATCCTTCCATCCATCTTCCAACCACTTATCTTGGTCAGGGTTATCAGGCATGCAGTGTAGGGATATAGGCAAAGGTACACAGTGGACAGGGTGAGAAAATGTAATATTATATAATGTTATATTTAAGCAGAACAATCACCAGATTAATGTCAGAGGTTTATACAAGTATGACCAAACAAAAGTAAATGAGTGGCTATCAAATTAGTCCCAAAGTGGGAAAATACAGGATTTTCATATGTTCTGCTTGCATGTCCACATGACTAAACAAATTAATGCATATATGTTAGCACTCTCATCACAGACGACATCAAAAACACACGACCTGCTCCTCAGTGACTACAGGTGATGTAAGAGATTGATCTGACGCTACTTAATTTTAACAGTATATTTTATGAGATTATTTTGAAAAGGAAATGCTTGTATGAATGACACATTTTAAAAATGTCCTGTTGCTTTTTAGATAAATTATGAAAATAAATGGTGCAACACAGCACTCCTTGTGGGATTGTAACCACTGACCTGCAGGTCAGGAGACCATTTGCTTAACCCCAGTGCTAACAGGTTTCCAGCTGTTTATACAGACTTACATTGCATCAGCTTCCATAAAATATATAGTTAAATTTCCGCTTTTTAAAAAAGCACGTTGTATGCACATATTGTTCCAGGTTAACTTTGATGTTTTTCTACACATTCTGTCAGGAAACTTTGTTTTTTAAGTCGGTAAGTTTTTGTTGCAGTGTAGCAATCTATGTAAATATTATTTTTTTTCTGTTTGAAATCTACATATGAAATATCCCTGAACATATTTGTCATTTTTTTTACAAGTTCTCATTTTTACCATCTTTAGTTGTTCTTAACATTATCACTGCCGCAGTATTAACTTTGAACTTTTGCAGTTCAGCCTTTTTAGAATACTTTGTTATGTGAAAAATAACTATTGCGGAGCACTATTGTCATGCAGATTCATCATTTTGGAATATACTACGCTAAAGTGGAATCTTCATCTTAAAGACTGCCCCACACTGCGACCTACTTGTATCAGTCAAATATATACCTAGCTGTAGATATACCAGGACTGGAATAGCCAGGAAAACATATCGTGGGGAACCTGCCTGATCAGCACAATTTACTGTGGAGGACCCCAATGTCCAGGGCCAATTTTGAATCTTAGTCCAGCCCTGAGATAGGTGCCCTATATTTATGTGTTACACTGATCAGATGGGATAGCCAAATATTTTCTGCGGGCTTGAAAATTTTAACAGAGCTGAACTTTTGATGGGCAGCCATCTTCGTCAGTCTTCGTTTGCATTCACTAGCCAATTAGAAGCGGCTCAGGGATCTCCAATGCTATTTTCCAAAGAAGCCGAGAACATCATTAAGACTGTTTACTTCTACGTGGAACTTTGTAACTGCAACCCATGTGCATACGAAAATAGAAGAAGAAATGTGTGAGACTGGCATCAAGTCAGTTCCTCCACACGCCTATCAGCCTGGTGCTGTAGAATTAAAATAATTGAAACTGGATAGCTAGCCACCAAAAGTAGCCAAATAAATACTTTCATTACATATAACCAGTTCTTACACAGGTGTAATAATTATATAAACCACTGGTAAAGAGGTATGAAGGATGGATATATGTTTTTATCATGTTCATCCAACACCAAACAGGAAATCTGTAAGTACACAAATACAGGAACTCCCGCAGCATCTCCTGCAGCCTCCTCTCCCATTGGAAGACAAATTTAATATTGTTTACAGGACATCACCTCACATGTGTCCCAACTGGAGGTCTACCCCTTCCAGCTCTGCCCCGTCCCAAGGGAGCGTGGATTTGACTAGATTTTGATGTTTTTTATTTGTAATTCTCCCATGTGAAAATTAGGAAAGACTGGGATAAGTAAACAAATTTTACTATTTCACGACAGTGACAGAAAAAGCACTTAAAAAAAATTAAAAATATCGAGATACACTTTAAAAGCCATTCATGGGAAGAGAAGGGGGAAAGTTAAAAGATGGCTTAGAAAAGTAAGAGGAGGATATAAGGATTAATTCGGTGAGTTTTTAAGAGGTCAGAAAATGATGGGAGGATTGTGTTTAAAGCATTCATAAAGTGAACCGCGTTGTACAGGAAATTGCAAAATTGCTGAATCTTCAAGCATTTCAGAATTCTGTCAAGCATTAGTTAGTTTTAATGATATTTCCAAGATGCACATATCTGAGTAGTTATCAAGTAACACGGTTCATTTTATTTTCAGGAGGTTTAGCCAGCGTAGGAAAACTGGGCTGTTATCATCAAAGCAACATTGGGGTATTGTGTTGTATGGGTCTCAGTGCCTCCTTGAGGCCTTCTCAAAGTCTGGGCCTGGAATCGATGCATTATGGCTCCCTCCTGGTGGCATGCGAGAGCCGGCCTCTTCCTCTCCCATGAGTCTCTTGAGGCAGCCCAGAAGCTGCTGCGGCTAGCACAATAGCACAGTGCTCTAAGAAGTGCAGCACATGCGCTTTCCATTGCTAGGCTGGGCGAGAGATGTTCCGGAACGCGCGGGAGTACCACCCATAATGTGAGCTGAAAATGATAGGCAGTTCCAAAATGTGACATCGCCAGGCTATCTTTTGAGGGAGGGAAGGCAGGAGAGCTGCCGGTGATGGCAGTCTGGCAGCTGCTGTCAATGTGACTCTTTATGCTGGAAATCTCCTCATGAGATTTTTTTTTTTTTTTTGCCGTTTTAAAATTGCAATAAATGCTTTCTATTTCTGAAGCCATGAAAATAATTTAACCACCTGGGGCTTGTGCCACACGTCTTCCAGGGAGAGAAGATATTCCTTTCCCCAGGAGGGACCTTCTTTGGCCATATCCTTGCAGAAACCTTACCAGAGGCCACAAGAAAATGGTTATAGCCTCACCTATTCCAGAGGGTTTCCAGAGAAAAGTTTTGTGTGTTTGGTAATTCTGAGCTCAGATAATGTGGAGGAAACTAGAACCCATTGAACAGCCTGGTGTCACTGTCACCCTGTTAAGAGAACAGAGTGGACACCATATCCTCGTCAACAGGGGGAGTGGAAACAATCCAGGCAAACCAAGCATCGGGGCACTTCCTGAGAGAAGCACAGGCACGGCGCTGCTGGAAGAGGCAAGGCTTCGACACCCACAGCGAGCATGATTAGCATGCACTGTTAATCACTGATAACACAATTAGTGACTAATACAGTAAACAATGGGAGGTGGGCCGCACCAGGCAGTGACTGACAGCGGACAATGATCCCAGCTGCTCTGTATTTGAAAGCCACTCTCCTCCTACTGTTAACACACACCGACTCTTTTATATACTCAGCAAGGTCCTTCACTACTGACGGCTTGAAGAAATGCTGCAGACCGAACTGTGGAAAATAAGTAAAATACAAACTCATTTTAAAGCGGGGAAAATCTTGTGCTTTATAAACGATTAAACAATGAAATTTACGAAAATAAAATTATTGTTTTAGTATCTGCTGTAATATTTTGAAAGCATCTCTGTGTTGCATCACGTTAAGGTAGCTAAATAATGAACAGCTAGCTTTCTATATATTATCAGCTGAAGTCAGTCGAAACTTGAGCAAAGCTATAATTACCGAACAAGTCTGATATTGTTGTCTGTTTGCTTGCAATCTGCATCCCAGTCACTTCCTTTGAAAGCTCCTCACAAGGCCTAAATCTGATACTGTAAAGTCAGCGGAAGTAACACTCATGGTTTCCAACATTACTGACGCGACATGCAGAGGTGTAATGTGTCTCATTTCTCAATGAGACTGTCCTGGCATTCACAAAAAGGCTAAATCATACTGCAGTCACGGGGTTTCATGAAAATTCCCTTTTTCACTTATACCGACGATTCACGTCATCTGCGCATTTCGCATAAAAAGCCCCATGAAGCTGTGGGGTGTGATGCTGATGCATGCACGTGATGCTGAAGAGCGATTTCCACTCCTGCATTCACACATGGATCACAGATGGTCGCAGAACACATTGACCATGGTCAGCATTCCCTCTCGGCCATGTTTTCAGCCCATTGTTTTTCCCCGCAATCTTGTTCGTTTTATTATGCAGTTTAATATTGGCAGGACTTCAATGACATCCTAACCTATGCAGATGCGACATTATGCATTAAATCAGAAATCAAAGGCTCTCGATCTGAATGATGCTTTACAACAACTGGTCACTAGACTGAGCTGTGACAAGAAACACATTCTGCTGGCATCAGAAACGGGCATCTACCCTGCATTTAGCAGCTCGCTGAACTGAAAACCTCCCTCAGCCGACCGCCTGCCTGCAAAACAAATTTGACTAAATCTGCACAGGTCTCAATGTGGGCGACAGGGTCCTCAGACCGCAGATAATAACTATATTACTACAGGCACAAAAGTAAACTTCCATTTCTACACTTGGTGGATTTCCATGATTAATTTGCAATGCTTGTTTGGGCGTCGACAAGAGTCACTAGATAAAATCCATACTATGCAATAATTGCATGTAAGAAATCCACATTTGCATATAACAAATCTCATCCATCTATCTTCTGCTTATGCAGTACAGAGTAGAATAAAAATCTATAAGTGCAATTTACAAATTATACTTCTAACTGAGACTTTCGGCATTTCCGATTCCAATTTCCCATTTACTGTACACCATTTATCAGTGATCAACACAATTACTATGGTTTTCCTATGGTGTAACTTTGGTGTCAAAGAACATTGTAGGCTATGTCAGAGTTTGTCAGTAACAGAGGCAGAATGACTCAAACAAAGCCTTTCTGTTTGCGGCCATGTGGATGAGTGTTTAAACTAGATGACAGTACATGGTGCTCACCTGGGGGCATTCGTGGGTGGAACTAAAGGGCTAAAATAATTTCGAAGGCTTTTCCTAATGAAAAGCACTTCCATAGCCTGCATCTGCTGAAGCATCGGGCCTCTAGCTTCTAAAACACCAATATACATCTTAAGGAAATGGAGCTTGGAGCTGAGTAACACTAAGCACTGCGGCTGCCTCGTTTTGATAGGCAGGGACTTCCACCCACAGGAATACGAGCGCTACAGAAACATAAATCATTATTTTAACTCAACAAAACACTGTCAGGGTGAGATATTGGCTGCCTCAGCTGTACATCTCCGCTGTCCCATTGAAAAACGGACGGCATTTACTGAGCCAAATATGTTCACAGTGAAAAGCGAAGCAGATCCCTGTTCATTCGAGAGTAAAAGGAGGCTCCACTCAGCGCCACATGAGTAGACGGACTGAACAGGAAAGAAGGTGCAAAGAGATGTCCTTATTCTTTTATACAGACAGGAACAATTACCCAATTAAGCATGTTTTCCCCCATGTATTATATTTAACGTCAAAACATATAGTCAGCTGTTCGACCTTTAATAAACGCTTTCATCTCAGTGGTATTGTTTTTTTTAGCCATAGGCTAATTAATTACAGTTAGGCTCGTTTAAAAGTAACAGCTGTCTGTCAGAATGGCGTTACGTGTTCCCTGTTTCTGTTCGGCGTAAGGAGTCACCGACTGAAATCTCCCGCCGTGAAAACAAAAGAAAGTTCACGTCCAGACGACGGTTCCGCCCGAGAGATAGTGTTTCAAAACTCCCAGTGAACGTGTATTAAAAACGCAAAATAACATCTGTTCACAATCCTATTCATGCCCTTTGACTAAAAACGTATACCTGAGATATGTAATTCAAACCATGCTTACTTTTTCCACAATGTAAGACCACAAAATAATGTCTTTGTTGCACAGTTAGCACAGTTAGCTGACATTAAAGGCATAAAATTATTTTTCAGCAGTGGAACATGACAGAGTTATTCTAACTATAGAATAGTGAAGGCTACTACTTATGTGATATCCATTAGCTTATTAGTTTAGTAAATTTGTTATTTATGCAAGACAGACATGCTTGCTTGCGCGGTCCCCGGCTGACGTCACGACCGCGGACTGTGGTCAGAGGCCTGTATCACGAAACCGGATTTCTTGCTTAGCCGGATGACTTGTCGGATTTAATGTACCCTACTTTAAGTGGAATTTATCTTTGTTCACTTGCATTTAGCCAAAACTACCTTAAATCATCTGTTGTCCGGCTAAGCAAGAAATCCGGCTTCGTGATGCAGACCCCAGGTTGCGCTAAAACATGAAGCAAACAACGATTAATGGGAGCATCTTTTTCTTCAGCTCGGGATAGTCACTGAACAGCGATCAGTTCACAAATCACAGCATTTTATGAGCCCCCATTAATCTGAAGCACATCAGTGCATCAGTGCAGAAATGCTTTAATACTAGTTGCCTGTGCTAGCTGTGTGTGTTGCGGATTTGGAGTGATGTCTGTTGGTGAATCAGGGACTTAATGGATACCGCTGTTGCAAGGCTGGGGGTCTCGCACACTACGTGGGTGTAGTTTGCATGTATTCCCTGTGTCCAGTGTGTTTTCCTCTGGGTATTCCAGCTTCTCTCTAAAGTCTAAAAATATTTAACTGACTTGCGTTTCTAAATTTTTGACAGGGTGTATGTTCTCTGTGATGGACTGGCATCCCATCCAGGGCGTGCTGCACTTTCTGTTCTGTGTTTCCTGAAATGGGCTTCAGGCTCTCCTTGACCCTGTGCTAGATAAATGCTTGGAGGATGGATGGATGTTTTAGTTATTAGTTCATGAAATAAGCCAGACTTCAATACTTTATATCAGTGTTTCCCAATCCAGGCCTCAGGGACCCACAGACAGTCCATGTTTTTACTCCCACCCGGTTCCGGTAGGGAGATGGGAGGGAGCAAAAATGTGTACTGTCTGGCAGGGAGATGGGAGGGAGCAAAAACGTGGTTTGGGAATGTGGGTTGGGAAATTCTGCTTTATATGAAAACAAACCACAGATGTTTGGGTCCACAGATGAGATGTTGGCTGTACCCAGCCAGCCACACTCCACACTCCACTCTCCCTTCTAGTGTAATCAGTGGAAACTGATGCACACACAAGTACACAGCTTCTCCAAATAAAGCTTAATGAAAAGCGGGCCGATTTTCTTGAGCTGTTCTTGAACTGTTGAACTTTACAGGCTTTCCTATCCCTCCAGGGGAACCCTGCTGCTGGTCCACAGTGTTCCAGGTGAAATGGGATGTGAGCAGCAGTTACTCTATCTAGCTATCCAATCAATTATTTAAAGCTATTTTAAATACACGTGAGGTTGAATTAGTTAACATTATACCAAAAAAAACAGGACACATAACAGAGCACAGTTTAATTCAACTGTATGAAACACATGTTTTTATCAAGCACAACTCTCGCTCACCGTGGTTAATGGGGTTTATTCTCACAGGGGTACAGCGTTTGAACTTGGCCAAAAACATTTAAAATTGACCTCAGAAATGTAACATTCTTGGCTGCTATAAAGCACATCAGTATTTTAAAATATGCCTGTACTGACAGAAGGACTCACCTTCCACTTGTCATCCAATTCATGTAGATGTTGACACGGGTGGAGGTGAAATACTGGCAAATCCATCTTTTTAATAATTCAATTAGAGAACATTTACCTAGAGAAATGTAGCTCTTTTGGGGCAGTTTCTCAATGCTTTACTGTCTTTGGTTACTTGCTTAATTGGCCAGTATAACCATGTCCCCCTGGTCTTTCATCTGTTCTCAATTAAATGATATGTAGATGTGAGATATTGCAGAAATAGCCCCTACAGAACAGGCACAATGATAATGACCACTGATTATAATTCTGTATTCTAATCTGAAATGCACCGCGACTGGTCAGTCGGCCACGACATGAATATGAATTACAGTAAGCACATACATGAAACAGGAAGAAAGTGCTCGCGCATCCTCGCCGGCAGCTCACCGCAACGCTTCAAACTGGAGCTGTTTAAGGGAAAGTTGCGTCAAAATGTATTTTCCGATCCTTTACACCTGTTTAAACTTAAATTCTCTGTCCTGGACAGGTTATGTAGATTTGTGTTAACTACAGACATCTTCTTCTATCATTCCTGATGCAACTACTGAAAGTAAAGAACTGCTTGTAAGTCAAGACACTCAAAGCAAGTCAAAAATGTATTATACTATACTATCTTTTAAATTAAAATGTGTAGAAAAAAACATTTATTTTGGGTGGGCAGAAAATAATGAAACGAT
>JAAGVU020000032.1:21982948-21997820 GCA_011763525.2 Mormyrus iriodes
ATTCAGCCCTTTTTCAAATTAAATCAAGTGTGACAGACGGATAGACAGAGATAGATAGATAGATAGATAGATAGATACTTTGTTGAGCCTGCAATGGAAATTCATTTGCATACAGTGGCAAAGGAATATTAAGTGCACAGATACAGACACATGCAAAGTCCAAAAATGATTAGAAAATACAAAAATAACATATAAATAGATAAAGAAATATAAATATTAACTGATAAGGGGCAGGCATGTGATGTGGATAATCTTACATAGTTATGTAAGGTGTCATTATCTGTTTTAAAGCGTGTGCTGGCATGTTTAAGGGTGATGGTGGCACGCTTGGAGAGGACATTGTACCACCTGATGGCAGTAGGCAGGAAAGATCCCCAGTACAGTTTGTGCACCGTAGTGGAATAAGCATATATTCTATATTATTATTTATATATATTCATAGGTTTTTTTCTACTACATTAATGAGTGTTAATTCACACTGCTGACGGGTGGCTTTTTCAGCAGATTCATCTCTCTGAGATCTATGCATTTGGCTCGAAAGGTTCAGGAAGACTGACTCGGCTTCGGTATTCCAGGACTGGTAATGAATTCATAAAGTGCTCTTAGAGCTGTAAGCAACACCAGCCACGGCTTGGATGAACAAGCGTGCAATTTCCAGCTCAGAAGCCCATCTGATTCTATTGGCAGTTCACGCTTTAATAGAAAGATCGCACTCTGTCACTGAAAAATACAGCACTATTTATGGAAATTGGCCATTTAAAAATTTCGAATACAGTGGGCAGTAGCTACCATGACGAGTGGATGCCGTTTTATTGAATCTTGCACAACTTAAGGCTTACCACGGCTGATGTTGTTTAAATATTGCCATGCCCTCCCCCCCCACTGTGACAAAAGAATATGCAGGTACCATTTCCAGACAACTGAAGGCTCACTTGAATGAACATAAAAGTGCCATCAGACACAGTGATGAGAACTCCCTGGGAAGGAATGCAATTTAAACAGTAGAATCTCAATTTACATACCCTCAGACGTAGCGGCAGCTTAGTGGTCGCAGTAGGGATTTATACAAACAACAACAACAAAGGTCAACAGCACAAGTCTTTGTGGGTTTAAACTTTAAATCTCCAGAAGGAGATGGTGGACGTTTCCCTTTTTAATATGATGTGCTTCTCAATCCCCCACCCCATGGAAGCCATTCTTGATGTTCTTGGCTTTATCTTCAGCTCCTAATCCTGAGGTGAAGGTAGCTCATGATTTTACCCACCCAAATCTCCAACCGTAACTTTGATCAAGCCATACCCTAACACTGGAATGTCTCATCTGCAAATATGTAGGCCTACAGCTGCACACTATGATTTTAAGCAACGTGTTAATTAATGCCTAATTGTTTTTCATATTTCAAGTGAGCCATATTTTCAAGTGATCTTATTTTTGTAGATAGCCCCATTTAAATAATTGTTCTTGAAGTTTTATGTACAGCTCCCGTGCTCAGAGTTTTACTAACTATATATAATCAAGATCTTAAAACATAAGTGAATTTTGACAGAGTAATGAGCGGCTAAAATGATATTTTATGCGCATTTAGAATCCACGGTAGCTGGATCGTATTTTACCTATGGCTCCCTAATACAGTTTACGAAAGGAAAGGGCCCATTAATTAGCGAAACTGTACTCATAACCACACATGCGGGGATAACCAGCGATCACGCGCTGTTTCCCCGTTCGTTAATTATAGACATTTTGCACACTAAGGATGTAAAGGTTTATTTTTTTCTACTTCTCTGCTTTAACAAGCTTTCCTAATGCAACGCTTAATTTCGAGGACAAGAAATCGCACCTTTCTTGAAATTCGGAACACGTAGCTGGTGGTAAACAGTTACAATACATTCTGTTTGCAATGTTAATTTCTTTCGTTTAACACATATTTTAGCATAATTAACAGGAGCGAGACAATCTGCTGCTAATTGATTCTGCGTTCAGGCAGCTGATTCACATTCACTGCAGCCTTTTCTCCGCTCACTCTTTTTCTCTCTCTTGAACGCAAGAGGGTGAAGGGCTCGGCTTGCTTTATTAATGAAAGCCATCTGTGCTATAGCTGAGCAAGCGGGAGAGAGGACTGGGGGTTAAAAAATAAATCGATCGAGACCTTAGTGTTTAACGTGGTTAAACTGTCCATAAATGTCAGGACGTGAGGCCCGGACAGCTTTTAGATCCAGCTCATCTGAAGCGGGCTGCTCTGCTCTATTTAGAGGACTCTTTGCATCCCCTTTCCCCTAGAGTCTTTTTTTTTTCCACGAATTCCACAATTTATTTCTGTATCTTTTATGCGAACTGAAGAACTCGTTTATAAGTGCAAGCAGATGTCCCCCCCTTCCTCATTCACTTTAATGAATGAGGGTGCTTCGGGCTCAGAAACCTGATCTGTGGGTTGAATGTTAGCCGTGCTAAACAGGTTTTTTATTTTAAAAGATATAATGCAAGCTTTGACATAGTCTGAGCAGGACAACTAAACTGCTGAATCAAAGGGTGTTGCTTTACTTCGCCGATCGGCGCCCACCATGTCGGGATTAACAAGTTGTTATTTTTCACGCAAGCGGTAACCTCCTGTCGATGTTGGAGAAAGCAGGGCTTTGTCATAATTGATATTAGGGCTTATACATCTGTTGGAGGTAAATCGATTTCATGCTTCGGGTTAAATATGTTGTAGGGGCAACATGGGTTAATACTACCAATGATTTAAACCTGCAGGAAAAAATAAATAATTTACTATTGTTTATCAGATACGTACTTTAGTGCTAACTACACCGGAGAACACACGCGTTGTAGTTTCAACATAATTGTTTTTCCCCAGTAAATTGTGCTTAACCCGCAAAGCTCCTTCGGGGTGTATTAATATAGTTCTGCATAATTATAAAGTCATTTTAATACTGAGTTAAATTAGAGTAGCGGCCAAATGTGAATAAAATGCACACGAGGGCTTTGTCATTTAAGCCTCTTTGAATATGTTTTTATTTCTTGCCCCTTGTCTTGTTTCATTACTTCTGAACGACCATATATGCTCATATACTTTGCATTAACAAACCGCCGTGTTTCACTCAGTGTTTGTGTATGGTATGCATGGGTTCGCACATAATTTGAGGAAAAGGTATTATTCTGCCCCACTATGTAATGTGTGTATGTCAGAATGGGATCTGTGAGTTTGGTGTGAATTGCCGACTTGTGTTTAAGCAAGGAGTACAACGGTTTATGTTTGTAGAGCATTAGGCTCAGGATATGTAACTTAAATCGGCATGCGGGGCATGTAGAAACTGTAGCATAGATCAGCTGTCACCAGCAAAATTTAAAAGGAAAGTGCTTTTCAAACATAGCGTG
Source organism: Mormyrus iriodes (assembly GCA_011763525.2). Classification (NCBI taxonomy): domain Eukaryota; kingdom Metazoa; phylum Chordata; class Actinopteri; order Osteoglossiformes; family Mormyridae; genus Mormyrus; species Mormyrus iriodes. Next base: position 21,986,321 of record JAAGVU020000032.1, read on the forward strand.
AATATGTTCGGGGCGGGAGTCAAATTTGCATTTAAATAGTTGTATATACTGGAAATGTTGAGGAATACAGCTAATATTTATATATGATTTAAATTTGATTAAAACCGTTCCTGAAAAGTGATACGTTCATAGGTTATGAGTGAACTGTTTCTTAAAAGCTGAATCAGGAACCTGAAGCCCAAATTGGCCGTGTTTTTTTTTTTTTTTTTTTTTTTTTACTTCGCTCTGCTTTATTTCTGAGGATCTTCTGTTATTAAATACGTACATTGTGTCGCAGGCAACAGTCTTCAAATAAACGTTCACTCCTGTTTTGTACACTAAAATTTTGGGCTTGAAAGAACCGAATTTTGCATGTCTGGAATTCTTCAGTTCATTTAACTTTAAAGCAAAGCAGGAATATGGAATTTTATGTATGTATGTATATACATAGAAACACACACACCTATACACACACACACATATATATAATCACATATAGTTGAGTTCACTATATTTAAATGAGAATCTAAAATTATTCTTACAAGGCACTTTCAGTAGGTTTTCCTAAATTTATTTTAAAAAGAAGAAATATATGCATGCACACAGAGATACATGCATATATATTTACATTTGACAGTTATTCAAATGCCGGCGGGAGTTGTGAGTAAAGGTGGTGAGGTCAGCCCTGGATTAATGTATCCGGCCTGCTCTCGCTCTTCTCACCGCTCACCCGAGAAGCTCCTTACCGCTGATTCCAGGCTGCTGCCGGCTGAGCCATTGACATCTGATCACACGAGAGGTCACAACCCGCTGAGGCTGTTTGATGGGCAACTGAGGGATATGGCCTTGTCCAGGGCTGTTCCTTTCTGAAGAGTTGCCGAGGGTTTCGTGTCAGATGCAGTGAAATTAAATTTATCTTATGACTCAAATTAAGTAACCTAGATTTTAAAAGTGTCCCGGATAGCGGAAGCGCTCGCAGCGGTTCCCCAATATTAGTTCAGGACTGCGAACAGACAGCACGTTGCCTGTGATCAGTGTGGATTGCCTGTAACAGTGATCATCTCAGACCCCCAGATGAGTAAAGTTCAGGCTCAGATGCTGTAAGCGTTCACCAACTGCGGTGAAGGAAAAAAATGTAAAATGTAAATTAAATGTAATTTTTATTCCTTCATTAGTTGACTATTGTTCAGTGTAGGTAGAGTGTTTTTTCGGGGGCCTGTATAAGGTACTGTCTATAACTACTGTAGCTGGCAAAAATGGCATATTGACAAGTTTCATAGGCTTTCCCTCGTAACATCCAATTATTGTAATTAAATGTCACGTTAGCATTTTTGTAATTACTTTGCACCATTCGGCTGGAGAAATAATTAAACAGAAAATATGACCGCTCACAAATGAGGAATAACTCTGTGGAAGAATAATTGGTGGTGTTCCCAGAAATGGGGTCATTCCATAATTACCGGCAAAATGATCCACTTTGCCCACCCTACCACCCACCCTTCTTCTTGAAACAGGTCTCACAACAAATAGGGAGGTAAATTAATCATTTATATAGGAAACAAATAAGAGTGCCTTTTTGGATCAAGTCCTCTGACAGTAGTGGCAGAGACTAGCAGGCAGTGGGAACAAGGTGGCCATTTTTTTTCTCCACAGAAAACAATTGAATTTCCAATCACTCTTTCAATGCTAAGGAGAAGCTGCTTGGCTGATTACTATTCTGATCAGTGCCGGGGGGACCTCCTCCACAGCTCCGCTGCTCATACCTCCGTAACTGAAGCCCCTGTACCCTTCTCTCAGGAAGAAAAAAAAATTAGTTGGAGTCATTTTTGTCCATCATGTTCGCTAACTGATGAAAGCTCTTGAGATAAAACCCCTCCCTCACTTGGCAGCTCTGGGTGATAAAGAGAATTAACAGACTGTGAACAGACGTCGTTATGGGCCAATAGCTAACCTTGGTGAAAGACAAACCCACTGGTACACGCTAAATTGCGACAGGTGTTGGGTCTGCGTGGTTGGCAGGAAGACGCGGGGGTCGGCATTGGCATCGACCCCCCATTAACGAGGAATGATGGGTGAAATGAGTGAAGTTATAAATGCTATATAGACAAATTACCTGTGTTTATTGCCTTGGTAGCGCATTCTGTAGTAGCATTTTTGTCATGAATGAAAGTCGCTCTTTATATTTTCTGACAGGGAACTGTTCAATTTAAATTTCATTTAATGGATGTTCTGACATTGATTAGCTATCATATCAACTTGCATAATATTAAGTTGTGGATGTTTGCCTTTTATTATATTTTATCATTGTAAATGAGAAAAATATACTTAGGTAATTATTCTTGTTGGGAAGCTGGATGTGCTTTTGTTAAACACTTAAAAAATAATAGTCTCGGTTTAGTTAGTACAAATAGTACTATAAGAAGACGGCATTTCAGATAAGTGTTTAAACAATTTTAAATAAAATGATTTTTCAGGTACTGAGAAGTATCAGTAATATGAATGTTTTGAAAATAAAAGAAAAAACTATTTAGCCAGAATTTGACTCGAATTTGAATCTCCAAAATCTTAGCAAGCTCAGTTATTAATGCTTATTGATATTGTTGGCCTTTGAAGTGCCAGGGGAAAAGGATAATTATGAAGAAAAGAGAAATCTTACTGGGACCAAGGACAGAACCATGCATCATCATTTTTTGAAGATGCTCCCAAAAGTTTCATCATCATTCTTGGATGACAGGTGATGAAAAAGGCTTTATCATCTGGAGAGGACATAGGGTCTGAGGACATGCCATTAATTTTTGAACCTCAACATATGGCAAGAAAGAGTGAATTAGTGACCAAGGTCACCAAGCAGAGGAGATCTGAGAGAGTAGACCTGGCAGATGGACTGGAAGAAGAATAGAGAGTGGACCTGTATGCATACAGTTGGGTGTTTATTGGAACATTTACTGTTTCCCGATTTCAGCTTGAAGCAGTAACATTAGTTAAGAAGAGCTCATCTGGCTGAGGAGAGAGAGGAGAGACAGATTTAGAAGTTTTCAAAAAAACACCAGACGACGGCGATGGTGCAGCTTTCTGGTAGGCTGGGAATTTCCTGACCCTGGGGAAGCAAGATCAGTGCAAGGTTACCAAAAGTGGCACCAGTCAGGGCCAAAAACGGTGCAAAGATCTCAGACACTGGGAAGGAAACAAAGAAAAACTTGAGAAATTAACACGGACAGCATGGGACTCCACTGAGGAAATGAAGTAGGCAGGAGGACTGGTAATGGAAAGCTTCCCAGAGCGTGCCATGTGCTACGTGATGGCACCACTGGACTCCACAGGGCAGGGTGAGTGATAGTGTGCAGAATATGACAAGAGCTGTATGAGGCCATGGTGGGTGGGGTGGGGTGGGGGGGATTGGCCCCTCAGATGGAAGGCAGTGTGAAGTAGGTCTCCTGCAGATAAGTGTTCGCAAAGTTTTAAACCACAGACCACATGGTGGGTGTAATTTCCTCTGACCACCCAGCAACTAACCCCCCCACCCCCAGATAGCTTGGGCAGGGTACACATTTTTTTAACCGCTGAACAATGGGCATCTAACCATTATAAATCCTAAAAGTGCAATTGCCCTTACCTCATTCTCCCTCACCGATTTCCTGACGGAATGAGTGATGCACTTTCAGCGACACGCATGCAAGCGGGACGTCTGGATCCAAGCCGGAAGATGAGTGCCTCGGAGCTCCAAGACCGTTTCTCTTTTTTATTTGGAGATCTACGGGGGACCGGATCCAGCTGAGGCCTGGAATCATTTTGATGTTTAGGGTATTATTCATCCTTCCTTTTTTTCCCCTTTTTCGGTCGATTTCAAGTACTCTATATTCTATCACAGATATTCAAGAAGCGGGTGAACCGCTCATCATTTTTTAGCATGAAATATTTGTATATATGATACTTAATTAAACAATATAAGATTATAAATTATAGGTTTAGGTTACAGTTTATAAATGTATAAACTTATAGGTTTATAAATTATTCACATTAGAAAAAAAGGAGACAGATATTTCTGCCTTACGGCATATAATAATGATTACTATAAATACTATTTCAGTATGTTTATAGATTGTAGGTCAGCAGTTAGATGTAATTAACCCTCCACTGCAGATTTTCTGTTTTTTGAATCATCACAGACATATTAGTATTTTAAACATTTATACTCTTGTAAACATTTATAAAGTGCATATATAAGATTGTTTTCCCTTCTTGTTAGTACAGATGCATGTGTTTTTAATGTGTAATATAAGCATCAAAAACATATTTGTTGATGTCATTATGCTTAATGCAGGAGTTTTTAATTTGGGGGCTGTGGATTGGCGTCACAAGGTCTGTGAGCTTGCAAACTGTTTTATTTCTTTCTAATGAACCATCTTCATGAAGAATATCTTCTTTTACCATATTGTGCCAGTAAGATATTTATTTCGGGCAAGTGTTGTTCATTTTATAGGGAACCAGCTGCAGCAAAATCACTTGCATGCATAACGTCACACATGTTTGTTTAGGTGTGTATGTGTGTGTGTGTGTGTGTGTGTGTGTGTGTGTGCGTGTGTGTTTATGGGGGGGTCCGTAGCTTTCATCAGATTCTCAAAGGGGTACTTGACCCAAAAAAAAATTAAGAGCCATTGTGTTAATGGTCTGAGGCAGACAGACGGCAGTTTGACTCCGTTATGCCCTGATATATCAGGGAGCAGCTAAGTAGGGAAAACTGTAATGATGGAGAAGGACCAGGGAAGCTGGAACAATCAAGCAGGTCTGATGGTGCACTGGGGGTGGGGATCACCTCCACATCCAGTAGGATCAGCACGTAAACTTTCCAGACCAATCCAGATTCAGAATCGCTACCACATGGCGAATATGAGCATGTGGTTCTAAAATATAAATTATTCAGCAACAAAACAAGCAGATACACTCCTCCTCAATAAAATTAATGGGATAACAGTTATTCTGTGCTACTGGGAAACATCTGCATTGCTGAGTACTGGGGCACATTTGCAAATAATATGGATCTGACTTTCATCCTCCCCAAGTTTCTCAAATGCGCCGGCTGAGAATTTGATCCGCCAGTGTTCGATATGACTCTCAGTCACGCCGTGGAAGCGGACGGTGATGGAATTCAGACCCTGTCGCACTGCCTCGGCATAACATGCTCTTTCACGACAAGGATGGTGGGCGGTGATTATCCAGCATCCGTCTGGCATTTCCCCGTTGCCCCCGGAAGGGGACCGGGGGTGTGTGCCATCACCGGTGAAAGGGGCACTGGGAACGCCACGATCGTCTGTCCCGGGCAAAGCACTCAGAGCCCCCAAAGTCAGGTTCAGAACCAGCAAGGGTAATGACTCACAGATGTGAAGGCCTACCAAGGACAAGCCAAGACTTTAAAGGAAACCCAATTAATCTTAAGACCTGTCTTACCTCATTACCATTATTTTTCTACAGGGACGGATGAAAAGCCCAATTACTCTTTGAAGTTGTGATTAAACACTGACTTGGGAGTTTGGGATGCTTTTTTTGTTCTTTCATTTAGGATTTTTCTTTGTTTCTATGTTTGAAATGAAAAAAATGCAATTTTTCTAAATGACTCAGTCGATTATACGTGCATTCATAATGCTGCTCTCCCCAGCTTAGCCTTCCCACCCTTGCTTCCCATATATAGAAAGCATTGTTTTATTTATATTTATTTATATATCCCTTTAAATTATTCTCTCATGACACTGAAGGGTTCAGGGTATCGGAATGTCATTCCTAACGTTCTATGGAAAACCGCAGGGATCCAGTAGAAAGTTTTGGTACAGCTCGCCTCTAAAGCCAACGGCAGGAAAAGGTTGACTTAAGGTCTGGTTTAGGTTTCTGTCAATATTCTCTGGAATGTTCCGTCAAGCGTACGGAATAAGATAACACTCCGCTTGATTACAGTGGAAGGAATTTGCAGCATAACTGTTTGCATGTGTTGATGCGTGCTTTTCCCGCAGATATGAAAAAAAGTGTCGCCCCACAGTGAAGTCGTAGGACAGCAAGGCACGCAGTTCAGGTCTAATTTCGCTGCTAATTCCTGCTGTGAACCTGTTGGACAATGCCACTGGCTCTGTAGAAGAATGCAGTGGGCTTCATAAATGTATGTGTACCCTGCTGTTTAAGTCTGCTGTTCCAATGACCGTGGGACGTTGTGTCACAACACCACTGTGCATCGACGCATTGATCTGTTTATTCTCTGCTTCTGAACTGAACTGAACTGAGTTCAGGTGTCTGGGGGAGGTGGGTGGGCTGGGGGGTGGGGAACTGATATTCATTGCTGGTCTATCGATCCCACTGAAGTCTGGGGCTAAACAAAGTTCGAACCCCGAGGACTCGGCCCTGTCGATAGTGTTGATTATTGGGAGGCCAGCACCGCTGCCTGCTTATTTACCCCAGCTGACCAACACCGATGGGGAGGACAGAGGCTTCCCATTGGTGCAGTTCATACATGGCCCACCCCCTCATTACTCCCACTTCCCGCCCTCCTCATGACCCATATTGGATGCTCTTCCTGCCCCTACCTTTGGCCACCAAAATTTCAAAATTAATTTTATTCTATGAAAAATCAAACTCAATCTCCAGTTTTTCGTCTTCCTTATTCAGGACAGGGTCAAATGGAGCCTGGAGCAGATCCCAGGAAGCACCAGGCACAAGGCAGGGGACACCCTGGACGGGATGCCAGTCCATCATGAGGCATACGCTCACGGCACCAGTTCACCTGACCACACGTTTTCTGGACTGCAAGGAAGCACACACAGACACAGGGAGCTCATTCCTCTCACACGCAGAGCCGGAGGCTGGAATCAAACCCACACCCCTGCTGGTGTAAAGCCGCAGTGCGACTCCTCTACCATTTCTCTAGGCACGATTTTTAAATTTCTTCTTTTCTCTCTCTTTTTCAAGGCCGTCCTGTCACCAAAACTTTTCCAAATGCTCACTCTGGGGCGTGCGGTGAAGCTGCTAAATTCCAAGATATCCGTGGAAAAAAAAAATGAAAACAGAAGAAAATCCGGACGATCGATGGAAAGCCGGAGAAACCAGCGGTGCGGTTGGTTAATGTGCAGCTCCCTTCTGAGACTGAAAGCCCCACAAGACAGAGACGTTTAACCTTGACGTTTAACATTTGATAACCAATTTGTGTTGTCGGGTGGGGGGTAGCGTCATAATCCCACCCAGCTGCTGAATAAACAGGATAAGTGGGTGGGGGGTTACAGAGGGTTAAAGCATGGAGGAAGGAAATGTAAATTTGGGTTTTTTTTTCTTTTAAACATAACTCACTGTGTTCGGTCCTGACGTGATTGAAGTCAACAGAACGCGGAAGAAGACAGTAGGTGTCAATCACCTGCTTAATTGCATCCAGTGTGAGCAAGCTTTGCCAAAGCGGACAGTATCGGTGTTTATTCACTCTGACAGAGCCCAGCACATTCCTCAGTAGGAAACACAGGGCCTTGGCGGGTGGCGGGTGGGAGGGGGTGCAGATATGCTTTCAGAACATGATCCAAAGACAGCGACATGCACTGCCTGCTCCAACGACACCTGAGTTCTCCACCCATGTGTGTGTCCTATCAGCACTGTGTTGGGGGGGTGGATTGGTGCCTCTCAGATGGAAGTGCCGAGGGTCACGTCTCTGCTGTCGGCGGAGGGAAGGCAGCTCCATTCGGTGTTGGGCCACCTTGGCACCTTCTCCCGCTTCATCCCGTCACGCTCCGTTTGCATCACGTCACACAACACGCCTCCCCTTTAACTGTGATTATGTTCACGCGTGTTCAGGAAGAAGGAGGCTGACCACCGTGCCGCTACGCTACAGTTAGCCAATTAAGCGGCATAAAAAACATTGAAAGTCAGAGAAATCCAGCATGTGAGCTCATCTACTTGGCTGTATGTGACCCGTAATATACATACAGCAAGGGGCAAATTCCTATAATACCTCTGTCAAGCAAATATATATCATGTCCACGTTCCATATATATAAATGATATGCTATCCCGATACATCCACTGCAGCAAAATGTCACCAAATGAATAAAATGAACCCTGCTTTGTTTTTAATATTTATGATTCAAATATCGGTGTGACATGATATAATGCATGCACGTTTTCTCATATTTATATATTCCAAAAATAAGGGATACAGACTGTTGTAGCCTGAGAATTGGCTGCTGGCTTTGTTAGGGCCCACCCAAAAACGGCATGACTTTGTATTGTTTTGCCGTCTGTTTTGCGGTCTTTCCTGCACAGTCAAGGGACTGTCCAGGACAGGAAGAAAGGGTACCTTTGGCCTGATGATTAGAGCTTTGGGGACTGAGAAAATATGTTGCTTAATTTAGGGCACAGAGAGCCAGAGCACAAGGCGACTCTATAAGGCGGGCAGCACAGAGCTGGGAGCTCAGCCTCGCCAGGGGGACGCTAGGCAGCCAGCCAGCTTTTAAAGTGAGGAAGCCGGGGGCGTGGCTTCATGGGGGAAAATTAGGGCCGCCGCTGGAATCAGGAGGGAAAATTGGTGTACTGTGTAGCTGGAGAAAAACAGGCAGGTAGTCTCACCATTAACTGCTGGATTGTTTACGGCTCCCGTGCCACACCGATGTACCAGATAAAGGGCAGCTGGAAGTCTGGAGCAGCCGGCATGGGGTGGGGGGGGCTACATCAGAGATTCCGCAAGAGAAACTGGCACAGGACGGGAGGGAGTCATTGCAGTGTGTTTCCCTTCAGCCTGGAAATGTGGGAAGGGGGAGGGCCACACCCTCCAACAAATCAAAACCCGCCGGCAGGTGATGGTGGCGCCGGTGCAAACCTGGGCTGGTGTTGGTGGTGTGTTGGGTCCCGGTGTCAGCTGATGGGCTGATGGTCGCCGGGGAGGCAGTCGAGCATGGGAGCGAGGATGGCTGGTGCTCTCACGGGGGGCTCCGGCTTGGGACGCTCTGGAGAGGCCCGGCATAAATCTTTCATTGGCTTTAGTGACACAAGGCAAGAGGCTTAGAACAAAAAAGGGGTGTCAAACAAATATGATCAAAGAATGATGCAAATGTCACTGAAAAATTAATATTTAAGAAGGGATTAATATTTATGCTCGCACGTTTGCTGTTGAATTTTTTTTTCCAGTGGTATTGCAGTGGGCTGTTTCAGAGGAAGAGGGCTACGATTTCGGGCCACGCTCCATGGCACTCACATCCTTTTCGGAGGGGATGCCACTGCCTCTGGCAGCACATACCGCCGGCTTTGTGCATTCAGATGTCACACTCTTCCTTATCATTTTTAAATACCATCGGTATCTAATTTCACGCGGCCCCGTCCTTGAGGTGCCCTGGAAATGACCCTCACATTCCTACTGTGTGCCCATGAAGCCTGTAAAACCGGAACTATCTCACGTACCGTCGGTAAAACGAGTGACGGAGATCGACATGCTGAAAGACCCCGAGAAGCTGCAGACAGACGTTTAATTCCCGGCTCCCGGTCACAGACCGGGCCTTGAACTCCGGTGTCGGAGTGCCAGTCTCCTGTGGGAGGGGGGGCACTTTATGTTCCCCCTGGCCCTCCCAGTTCCCATTTCAGCCTCTCTCTAAGTCTCCCCGCCAGATGGGTTTCGTCAGAGGTGGCACTTATTTATTTTTACTAGGCCTCAGACTCCGCCGTATGCTTTGATCGCCCCACACGCAGTAAAGTGTCCCTGTAGCACTCGGCTGGTGAGTGAAGCCATTTCCTCTGGGCCTGACTGTGAGCCCACACCATCTCCTTTGTTGGGGCTGGACGCCAAACACATCTGCGTAGATGTCCAAGCTTTCCCCGACCAGACGAGCAGGGGAGCCGGCATGTAGAGCAGTGGGCTTGGCAGGAGTCACACATTGAACCCATTAAAACACATCTGTAACACAAGCTGACAGAAGCTCGCTGCTTATATTGGAGTTAGACTTTGTTTTCCTAATATTGTGATTCATATTTATATTCCATAAGTGTTTGGTCTTGTACTGCGCTTCAGATGAATTCATAATTTTTCTATATTTTCAGGGCAGCTATTGATACATGCCATTCTCGGTCATTCAGGCTGAATTATACGCACATATACACACGTGCCATTTAGTTTACTGGTCCTTTAAATACCAAAAATGGGCATCATTTATCATAATTAATCTGTTTATGATACTTGGGAATCTGGGTTCCGGTCTCAATCACATCTTGGTCGTATATACAGGACTTTTCATAAACATGGGTGCATTTCATGCCCGCCCCCCTCCCACATTTTGCCGGTTATCATGGGGTGTGCTCACAGTCTGCAGAGAAAACTGATGAGATTTCTCCACTTCATTTTCATCCGTACCGTCCCTGGCTTTGGGGCAGATGGAGGGCACCGGCTTCTCCCAAGATTATCATCAAGGTTCTTCCACGCTGTCACCTCCGGTCCTAACCTGATCTGTAAGTGTGGGGTTACGTGTGGGGGCTCTGACGGTTGAACTCCTCTGCGAAACGCCGTGCACCATTTAAACCAACTGTAAAAACAAGTACCCAGGGTACTTGTTACCTGGAGTAATTAATTCTAGCTCCTTGAGGACGGGTCGAGAAACTGCAGCGATGGGGAAACCAGAATTTGCCCGAACGTGTCCTGTGCGACCGCCATAAAGCAAGTGTGTGATTCGGAAATGAAGCCCTCTCTTTAGTTATACATCCAGAATGATCCTTGTGACCCAAATAATGGAGAGGGCCAATCCGTGTGAAAATTAATAAGTGAAATATATATAAGTAAGCTAGTCTGCAAAGCCCATTATGAGTGGAGGCAGGGAGGGCAGGCCTTGTTTTTACTGCAGCTTCACCACAGGGGTGCTCACTGTACATGTCTCACTGCTCTCTGTTCTCCTTGGCTCAGGTTACAGGATCATTTTTTTATTTTATTATTATTATTTTTTTGGGATCTCCATGGATGTTATTTTTTTATACTGGGCTCATTTTTTCTCCAGCTGCAAATGTGTTTATATTAGAGCATATGGAGACCCCTCCCACGGGAGGTGTAATAACAGGCACGTTACGGGGGAACGGAGAGGGCGTCGCATCACTGGCAAGAGGAGAAGGGCGAGATCGGAGCCCGAGGGCGGGAGGTGCGGGGGAGGAGGTGTCGAGCTCTCCTCCAGGCGGGTGACCACAGGAGGCCCGTCCGGGATTGGGCTACAAAACCAAATATGTCTTTGACGGTCGTTTCAAAATGCCGAACTAGCATGGGTTTAACCAAAGCTGAATAAACTAAGTAAAGATAAGCAAAAACTAACTAAGAATGCCAGCAGGATGCATTCTGGGTATAGTGTATAATTGATTCATGTTTTGACCGTTTAATTTTCTTGTTTTTGCATCGCCTCCAGTTCGGAACGGCCAATTAATCCCATCATTCGTCTCTCCCTCGACGCGCGACACCTGTGCCAGCTCTCAGGAGGACACTGGAGTACCCCCCCCCCCCCCCCCCCCCCCCCCCCCCCCCCCCCCCCCCCCCCCCCCCC
>JAAGVU020000032.1:21997920-22046779 GCA_011763525.2 Mormyrus iriodes
TGGGGGGGGGGGGGGGGGGGGGGGGGGAGGGGGGGGGGGAGGGGGGGGGGGGGGGGGGGGGGGGGTGGGGGTTGACGGGGGTGGGGGGGGGGGGGTGGGGGGGGGTTTAAGGCTGTTACAGAGAGCTGTGGGGAGGGGTTCAGGGGGGATCTGGGCTGTTACAGAGAGCTGTGGGGGAGGGGTTTGAGGGGATCTAGTGTGTTACAGAGAGCTTTGGGGGTGGGGTTCAGGGTGGGATATGGTCTTTTACAGAGAGCTGTAGGGATATGGTTCGAGGGAAGGCTGGGGGAGGGCTTATTGGCTGGGGTGTGTGGTTTGAGCTGAGTGTGTGTGCAGGCATCCCTGGTGACCATGCAGAGGGAGCTGACCCAGCTGCAAGATGTCAGCTCCCACCACAGGAAGCGGAGCGCTGAGGTCCTCGGCCTGCTGCTCAGGGACCTGGGCGAGATTGGAGCCATCATCAGCACCAGCGACACCAAGGTGAGCCCCCCCCCCACATCCCAGACTCACCCCCATCACCACTAGTGACACCATTCACAGGAAAGAGATTCATATGACTGGTCTCATTGATTCCTAACCATCTGTCCCTTCTTCCTGTCCAGATATATCGGTATGTTTAGCTTTTGTTTTAACTGTGACCCTCAATAGAGCGTGTGTGTCTGTGCGCCTGTGTGTGTTTGTATGTGTGTATCTATGTGTGTGTCTGTGCGCCTGTGTGTGTTTGTATGTGTGTATCTATGTGTGTGTCTGTCTGAGCACACTCCTTCATTCTCAGGGTAGCAGTTTCATTATTCATCTCTCTCACTCCTCTCCTCTCTTCTCCTCTCCTCTCCACTCTGCTGAAATAGCAGATCCTCCTTCACTTCCCCCGGGGATCTGTGTCTTTCCTCTCCCCCTCCCCTCCATGAACACGGAGCTGAGCTGTTAGAAACCCCTCGCCCCACATCGTGCCATGATCTTGTTCCCTACCCGCTGCATCCGTCATGGCCCACGGGTTCAATTCCCATGTCTTCGTGTTGAAATATTAGCATTAATCTGCATTTTCCATGCAAGTTGTATGACCATGTAGCTGTGTGCCCCCCCCCCCCCCCCAGGTGACGGAGCCAAGCGGAGCCATTGAGGAGGACTTCACTGTGGCGAGACTCTACATGAGCAAGATGAAGTCGGAGGTGAAGTCGCTGGTGAACCGCGGCAAGCAGCTGGAGACCTCCCAGGCAGACATCCATCGCAAGATGCAGGTCAACGAGAAGGAGCTGGCAGCGTGCCAGCTGCTCATCTCCCAGGTAACCACCAGCGAGGGCGGAGTCACTGAACCGGGGGAGGGGCTTGCTTTAATCTAAAGAACGACGGGGCTAACTGGTGGGTTGGAGACTACCAAGTGTTAAAAGAATCCAGTGTTGAGCTCTTCTGCTTAATTGCCCTCCTCCAGCACCAGGCCAAGATCAAGTCCCTGACAGACTACACGCAGAACGTGGAGCAGAAGAAGAGGCAGCTGGAGGAGAGTCAGGATGCCCTGATGGAAGAGCTGGCCAAACTCCATGCACAGGGTGAGACCCTCAGGCCTCTGCCAGTCCCCGTTAAACCCACCCTGCCCCTAAAACCTCGTTTGGGCATCAAGAGAGCACAATCTGCTTCAGCTCTGGAATATATCAACAGTGCGGCCACATAAAATGACACCTGTGAGGAACTTAAAATGGATAAAATTACAGCATTATAATAAAATGCAGTATTGGACACATACAGTGCACATGGAAAGTGGCATGACTCTGATAAGTAAACTGGCTTTTAAAATTTCTGCGTGAGCGTAAAATTGGAAGTGTTTGACAGAGAAGCTGTTATGAATGCAGCGACATGAGAAAAATCAGGCACCGGTTGCCCTTAAAGAGACACATGACATGCCACGGGATGACATCACCTCTGCCCCAGAACTGCCACCAGCTGCATGTGTTGTGTCCCACAGAGAAAATGCACGAGGTGTCAGTGATGGACAAGGAGAAAGAGCACATGAGCAGGCTGCAGGACGCGGAGGAGATGAAGGTCAGTGCTGCTGCTGGTTACATTCCCCAGAGAGCCAGTGACCCCTGTCGATTCTCTTGCTTGGGAACCGAAGTGTCTCCCACTGATGATGAGTGGGCTGTCTGATGCCGGTTGGACCCCAGTTTGGGAATAAAATTAAAGCTAATGCAATTAACCCTGAATTCTGGGATCTGGCGAAAAAGCTGTAATTTTAATTGAGGAAGCTAATGTGACTGTTAAGGGAGTTTTTTTCATCCGTAATTTAGTAAATTAATTCTCTCCTTCATTTCATTAAGAATGGTGTGGTCTGGATGATGACGTCAGAGACGCTGGTAATTCAAAACAAGATTATTATGTAAATTATCGGTGGCACGGGGACGGATGCTGCTCCACCCCAGAATCACCACCTGACTGTGAGCACGGCTTTATGCGAGACCCTGGAAGGAACCTGGAAGGCTGCTGTCGGGATGAGTGGCACTCTGGGTGGGGGGGTGGAAGGCCTATGACCTATGAGCTGTGTGATGTCTGACCACTCCTACCCCCTACAGAAGGCCCTGGAAGAGCAGATGGAGAGCCACCGGGAGGCTCACCACAGGCAGCTGAGCCGGCTGCGTGACGAGATCGATGAGAAGCAGCACTCTCTGGACGAGCTCAGGGAGTAAGAGGCCTTGGCCTGGCTAGACTTCCACACTGTCACCTTCTCACTCACCCACGCAGGTCTTTGACTCTCACTCTCTTTAAGCCTCAACCAGGGTCTGCAGCTGGAGCAAAAGAAGCTGGTGGCCGACTATGAGAAGCTCAAGGAGGAGGAGCAGGAGAAGAATGCACAACTGCAGAAGCTTGTGTAGGTGCCTCCTAGACTTCCCCTTTCTGCCATTACTGGTGCGATATAGAAAATGACTGTTCCTGACTAACTTGCCAATCATCTCCCCATGCTTCAGTCTGCTGGAGGAGAAAAGGCAGCAGGCCAAGGAGGACCTCAAAGGTCTTGAGGAGACTGTAGTAAGTGCTGTCCAGGGGCAGTGAACATCAAGATTCATGTATTACGTTTGTTCATTGCCACTGATAATAGATTCATACTGATATTTTTATCTAAAGCTATTTATAATTCAGCATTAGGATGTTTCCTACTGGGACGTTTGTGTCCTTATGCCCGATGCCACTTGCTGTTCTGTACATCTGCAGATAATATGCTAAAGGAAGCTTGGTTGGAGGCCCATCTCTGCTTTCTTTTTCTGAAACGCTGTGTTCTCTATTTGCACAGTCCAGGGAGCTTCAGGCCCTCCACAACCTACGAAAGCTCTTTGTGCAGGACCTCACCACCCGAGTTAAAAAGGCAAATCATCACGCCCTTCCCACAATGCACAGCAGTTCTTCCTGTGCTCCGGCCAGAAAGTCTGCTGATGCTCTTTCAGCTCTGTTAGCTGTGTGCTGAACGTGGCTGATGAAAAGCGTGTCGTCCTCAGCGATGCGCCCCCTGTTGGTGAGTGACATTTCCTTCTGTTCCTCCAGAGTGTCGAGCTGGACTGTGATGATGCAGGTGGCAGCATTGCCCAGAAGCAGAAGATCACCTTCCTGGAAAACAACCTGGAACAGCTCACCAAGGTTCACAAGCAGGTAGGGAGACTGTGCTGAACAGGAATTGGCACCTTAAACATGTGATTAACTAAAACAGGAAGCTGTCAAGAAACATGTTTTGATTGCAAGAATATTCCTTAGGGAAAGTGCCTGTGATCCCTACACTGATAAACTAAATATCCCACAGCAAATAGAGGTACAGTTGTTAACAATAACCAACAGATGTGTATTTCTGCAAGCTGCCTGATGGGGGCGCTGGATCACCACTTACATAATTAACTCTGAAGAGTGTGGGTGTTATGAAATTGAGCGGGGCAGTCGTGAAGCCTAAACGTGAATTAAGGCTGGATTTCGGACATTAGAACTCTGTAGAACCCTGGTCAGATTGCCACATTGCTGTTCACTGGTTAGGTCAGTATACAGGTTAGGTCACTACACTAACCTGTGGCACCCGCCTCTGGTCCCCAGCTGGTGCGGGACAACGCGGACCTGCGCTGCGAGCTGCCCAAGCTGGAGAAGCGTCTGCGTGCTACAGCCGAGCGCGTCAAGGCGCTGGAGTCGGCCCTGAAGGAGGCCAAGGAGAACGCGGCCCGTGACCGCAAACGCTACCAGCAGGAGGTGGAGCGCATCAAGGAGGCCGTGCGCGCCAAGAACATGGCCAGACGGGGGCATTCCGCGCAGATCGGTGAGGGGGGTGGTGCTGATCTGGTTCTACCTTATGGACACGGTGCTGAAGTGTTGTGGTATCACCCTTATGCATTTTCACAACATCCAGCACCAGACACATTATGTCAGGTTAACGTTTAGGCAGCTGGCTCCGGGAATGGCAGACAGGGAGTACGGAAACAGGAACTCTCCTATGAGTAAGTGCTCCTATTCTTTTTTTTTTTCCACAGCCAAGCCCATCCGGCCTGGTCACCACCCTGTGGCCTATCCCTCACTGGGCCTTGGTGTCCGTGGGGGCGGGGGTACCGGCGGCCAACAGCACCGCCACAGCAGCAAGTAATGAACAGGGTGAGTGGAGAGAGGGTTCTCCCAGGCGTCTGGCCAGGTGTCTGTCTCAAAAAGGGTAAAACAGTGAAAAATGATCTTATCTGTGGTCTGAAGCAACCAGGACCTGTAGAATACACAATGTCAGTAAGACAAATGGCAGACCTTTAAAAATTTTGCATTACGCACACAAACCGGAGACTTTGAATTAACACTAAATATACTATCAAATTATGAAATTCACTGCGTGTGTTTGTACTGCTGGAGGAAACTCGAATATCACTTTCACTGCCAGTGTTTATATGGGATGATCTTCTAATTCTAGAATTCATGTTGGCCATGACTTTCGCTGTGAATTAATGAAAGACGTCACTAGAGGGCGATAAAACCTCAAAATGGCTTTCTTACACAAATCCTTTGAATTACGATGAAACCATTGACGTGTGTACTGTGAGATCTTCCTTGTGTTAGAACAGGAGTCTCCAGCTCCGGTCCTGGAGAACTACAATCCACTAGGTTTTCTGTCCTACCTGGCTTCTGATGAGCCATATCTGTTCCTGGCTTTTACCTGATAAACACGTGTGACTCATCAGCAGCCAGGTAGGATAGAAAACCTACTGGACAGTAGCTCTCCAGGACCGGAGTTGGAGATCCCTGCATTAGAGCATAAGGCACAAGGCAGGGGTACACTTTGGACAGGACATCTGTCCATCCCAGGGCAGGTACATGTGCACACACACACACACACACACACACACACACATTTGTATTCATATTTTTGTGGGGATTGTCCATTCATTTCTATGGGAAAAACCTTAATCCCAACAATGACAACCTTAACCCCTACCCACCCAGCCCTAACCCTTAACCATAAGTAACCAAACAAGATACATGACTTTTGATATTTTTAGTTTTTTGATTGCAGTCACAGATTTTTTTTACATTTAGTTTCTCCTTGTAGGGACTGAAAAACCATGACCCACAAGGCCAAAATAACAGGTTTTACCACATTGTGGGGACATTAGGTCCAGCTAATCCATGGGGGGGTCATGGGGTCAGGATGGGAGTGGCTTCTCACCTGCCATTGTCGCTTTGTTTTTCTGCAGAAGGGGATTCTGGGTCAGCAGTATTCAGAATGCCTGCCCATTGGTACAATTACACCCCCCCCCAATACACACCACCTGACCTGAAGCTATCCACCCCCTCCTGAACCACACACACAGCCCGAACGATTCATTACCTCAACCACGTCTCAGAGGCCCAGCAAGTGTCTCCACCGATGGAAGCAAAAGAACTATGACTGAAACCTCCACCTTCTCACCTTCAAGCACCTGGCCAGCTGAGATTCCATGGATGCAGCAAACCCGAGGGTGAAAACCGCTCCCTGCCTCTCCAGACCCTCCTGCTGTCTGAGGGTGCTGGTCACTGGTGGTATTCTTGCTGACTCCCATGTTCAAGTTCAAACACCTAGGTGTTTGCATAGGTGCCATTTGTGTCATGTGACCTGCCTCCCAGCCTCATATGACCAGATTTTCTTTTTTTCTGGAAGGCTTGTCATATGGTGATACCAGTAACCCCCCCCCCCTCCAAGGAACAATACCCCCCACCTGCCACAGTCACTCCATTAGGAGGGAATTCACCATATCTCTTATCTTCTAAGGGAAAGGCAAAACATGGAATAAAATTACTGAGGAATAAGGGAGACCTGTTGGACACCCTCAGGAAGGGCACGGGGGATGTTAAATCTTACCCCCCCCCCCCCCCCCCCCCCCTGGGGGGGGCCCCTGGGGCCCCCCCCCCCCCCCCCCCCAAGGCTCCTGCTGTCAGCCACCCTCTCTCTCTCGCCCGCTCTGCAGGTCCCAGCATGCTCACTGCACCTTCGGTTCCTCCCACGGACCTGTAGGCGCCCAGCTGACAGCAGACACGGGCATACGGCAATGAGAGAGAGAGAGAGAGAAAGAGAGAGAGAGGGAGAGAGAGAGAGAGAGGACCCCAAGCGTCTAACGCAGCACACAGAACACAGGCCAATTTGCATTCACTGGGCCCCCTCGCTGCCGACAGCTAATGCGGCTCCGCGGGGGGTGGCCCCAGATCCCCCCCTCAGGATGCAGCACCGAGGACACCTCTGCCCGCTTCCTGCTAAACTATTCCTGACTGTTTGCAGGTTTCCGTCAAAACAGCATAATATCCAGCTCATACCCTGTACATGTGAGGCCTGCACACAGGCCTTGTAACCCATTACTCAAAAATCTAGTGAAGCGACAGTTTTTTGGAAGAACAAAGGAGTCTCAGGGTTACAAAAAAATATATTTTCTGTAATTCTTTGAACTCCGACAAAAATTTTTAGGAAGCTTCTGCCAAGCAATACATTCAAAAATCAATGTAGGGACAAAAATGTGAAAGCTTTCCAAAATTGTTCATGGCACATAACCAGAAAAGAGGCACACTTCAGCGGTCTCCTATTTGTCCTGTTATTTATGAGCATATAGTGATTATTCCAGGATTAATCTAAAATCATTACCAGGCTCAATAAGTCCATTTAAGAGGCCTCCATATAATGGTGTGTCCCATATGCCTGTGTGCCATAAGTATTGTAGAACAATCCTGAAATGCTGTTTTCTTTTTCAGGAAGTAGGGCGGAAATAGCAAACTCATCCGAGACTCCCAGGCCGCTCAGCCGGTGGGCTTCTGTGTACTATTTGCCTGCGAGGTTTGCGCACAGTCTCACTGTGTTTATCTCACTCTGCTTCATCTGAAAAGATTCAAATGCAGAGGGAAGGAATCCTAAAAATAATTTTATAGTTATTTTATAGTTTTGCTAACAAAATATTTGGCATGTAATGTATGCTTATAAAGGCAGAAAATCTAACAAAGTAAATATCAAAATGTACCTTGCCTTTCTCCTCCTGGCTAAGCTACTGGCGACTTTTTCTGTAAGTTTCAGCAAAACAAAAGACAGCTTTAGTATTTTCATATAAAAAACTGTATGGCACATAACATCCATGGTGTCCCTGCTTTGTGCCCTATGGTTTCTGGGATGAACTCCATGCTCACAGTGACCCTGTACTGGAAAAGCAGTTGGAGGATGGATGGATGGATGGATGGTGGCATTGCACATGTTTAGCTTCTGCAGATGCTGCTGGTCGATCACAGAGTACTTGTGCCTAAAAGATACTGAAGTCCTCTTCTCTTTAATACTTGTGTAAAATTAAATATGACACATGGATTTTCACTTTCAGTTTTGGTGTTTGTTCTGCTGAAATACATTCAGGTATATGGAATCAATGAATACTACTTTTCTCACCTTAATTACTTGAATTATTGCGTTATATTTTGGGAGTGTTGGTTAAAGAAGCAATATTGCGACAGACTCTCAGGAGTGTTTCAAAAAACACTCACTTCATAGAAAATCATATAATAATCTTTGCAGTATTATTTTTTGTTTTAGAAAATGATCTTATTAAGATCCGCCAAGCAGCAAAACGGCAGATGACATCTACATCTAACACTGCAAAATACAGACAAATCTTTGCAATCATCACAGGAAACTGTCAGCAGGTGCTATAGACCAACACTTCATGCAAAACGTGCCTAAAATATACAGTCATAATATACTGTGAGAATCAATAGACGTCTATTATTTTACTAACTTTGTCAAACGTGATCCAAAAGGAAACGGAATAAAGGATAAGCAATGTACTGCCTGAATCAGTGTTTCTCATTTAAAAAGCAGTGCAGATTCAGGGAGGTATGACCAATCCCATCCATTTTCAAATAAATCAGTCCTTTTCTGAAAAATACAGGGTGCTCAACTGAAGCAGCACTCAGCGTCTCTGGAACAGACGACCGATCGAAAAAAAGGCCTTGATGTTTTTATTCAGCGAAAATCACATTTTGTCACATTGGAATCTACAGCTGCAAGTTGATCTGAAATCACTAGTGAGGATTTATCCATTTCTCCATGTGCTCTGATGCGTCCTTGCCGGTTATGAGAGCGTAAAAGTGGGTACATTCCAGGAGGCCTGCATGCCAACGTGTGCAGAAACAAACCTCCAGATTTTGCTCCCTGCACTCCATCCAACTGGGCTTCTGCATCTGAGCTACATCCTGCCACAGATTAAATATTTATATTGACACAAGTCTTTGTTCTAGATTGACTGAAACTGTGCTCCTTGGCCTTGAGGTTTTTGCCCAAAATACAGTGCTGATGATGTAAAACACATAAAAAATTGTTAGTAAATTGTTAGTAGTCTTTGTATAAAACAGATGATCTTATGTAAACCTGAAATAAAGCACAAGTACAACAGCTTATACAGTGCTCACAGAGAGTTGGGATGCGTGTTTAATTCTGTAAAAATGTTGCAAATTTATTGGCTTCATAACAAAAGTCCACTGACAAGCAACGTTTAACATCTGCACAGACATTTTCTTTTTATTGAGTGTCATAATTTTTTGACTGATTCATTCAGCTCTGTTCTTGCCATTTATTCTATTAATTGCAATTGTAGTCATTATTTCCCAAAGGGACACGAAACACAAACATTTGGTGTTTTATGTCATTGCAAAGGTGTAGCTAATTAAAAAGCAGCGAATGCGTCTGCTTGTCAATTAACTTTTTAACTCAGAACAGCTGATTTAGAGCTAAAATTAGGGTTTCAATGTATTACTACTTGAAATGAATGTTTTATTTTAAAATACTGGTTCAGTCTAATGTTACTGAATTAAGCAAGCTTCCCAAGACTTTCTGTGAGCACTGTATAAGTAAATAATGTTTGCATCCATCCTCCATAACCATTTATCTGGTGCAGGATCACAGTGTAAATAACCTAGTAATTCAATTAATATTCAGTTTTACTAAAATGTTTGGGCTGCATTAGCAAGCAAGTAACGTATAGTGCTAATCACCCGCAATAAACAGTTGGCAGCGATATTAGTAGAAATTAAAATGTGTTATTTTTATTATTTAAATTTTCACTACGGTTCTTAGATTTACTGATATTAACCCCTGTCAGGACATCTGTTCAGCGACTGTTGAACAACTAATAAATGAAATAACAAAAATAAACTTAGCGTAATGATTAGCATCTTTAGGACCGGGGGAGTTGGCAGGCCTCACGGGGACCCCAGTGAAGAGTTATTGCTTGTCTGATCCTCAATGCCACACCACGCCCGTGGAGAGAGGCAGCCTATCTGGGGGGATGATTAGGTAATGCAATCTGGCCACCGGCAGAGCAAGCAAAAAGGCGGAAGCGCTGTGATGAGCCATTTAGTAGGCAGTTCACAGTTGGCTGGGGGGGCGCGAGCTGGCACGGTGCAGCAGCAAACGGCTTCTGCTTCCTCGGAGGCCCTGGACCTGCGATCGGCACGCTGGGGGAGAGGGCTCCATCACACCCGGAGCCTCGATTTTCCTCCATGTGCCTCTGGAAGAGGACCTGAGACCAGCTGTTTCACCATAACTAATAGTTAGAAATGGTAATGCAATGCAGTGGATTTAGGGCCTACTATAAAGGATTCCAGAGTTCCTGTGTTTTCGGAGGCTCGGCATCTGCTTTCCTCCACAAGCCATTAGCAAAGACTATTGATTTAGCTAATGTTGTACATTAACAATGACTCATGACTATGCAGGACGGTAGGATTGCATTAGCTTTATTAAGACTCATAGTCTTCGATTAACGGTAATATCCTACAAACGGATGATTAAGTGAAGTCCTGCGATATTAGTTATTTCAAATTAAAAAGATATTGAGTTTGTCCCGAACTCACGATGGATTCGATCCTAAACCAGGAGCCTGATTACCGGTGACTTCACCAGCAGAGCTGAAAACTGCTCAGAAGCTATCAACAGAGCTCCAAGAGGGTAGAGGTGTTCTTTTGTGCTCCTGAAGGGGGCGCCAGCTGTGCAGCTCCTTTGTCTAAAATGCCGCATTGACTGCAACGTCCACCCCTCCCACATATTCTGGGGGTCCAATGGGAAGGCAGCCAGTGCCTGAGTTTTCCAAAAAGACTATGTTTGTTCCTAATTTAATTCATTAGTTAATTTCTTTTCTGCAAGTAGCACAGAAGCAGCCATCACTTCCGCGGATGCCTGGTTTATCAGCGACGCGGAGCCAGTGGCGTGCCCACAGTGGCATCGCTACGTTTTTGCATAGGCCGCATTAGCATTCATTTCTTCTCTTATTTATTTAGCATATACCTTTATTCAGATGAACACACTGCAAGCTGTGATGTATTAGAATTAGTCCTGCAGTACTTTCCTTTGGGGGTCCCTCATCATCAGGCTGGCAGTAAAAACACAGTGTGCCACGTTAATGGGGGGGGGGTGTGTCAATAAATATCTCTGAATGTCAGGAAATGGTGGAGAAACAAACGTCCGTTTCCCTGGCGTCCGAGCCACTGTCCTTCACCCCAGGGGGGCAGGGATTCAAAGATCCGAGGGTGAATTGGAAACCATGATGGGCAGTGGACCTAGCCCTCATCAAGGAAATTTTGGGGGGGAGAACTGGGTAAAAAAAATCCCGGTGAAAGTGGCAGGATGGTGTTTAAGCGTGACCGCGGATGTGCGTGGCGTCCAATCAGCCACGAGCTACGCGGCAATCGCCCGTAAACCACACGCCGTGTCAGTAAAGTGCCTCCAGGCCTGTGTTTTTAAGGAACGGTAACCCAAGTGTCAGCCCCCCCCCCCACCCCCCCATCACAGAGCGCAATTATAAGCAGACCCTCCTAACTATGCATTGCTCCCCATCTGGTGTTTCCCCCCCATTAACCTGTCAATTAAAGTTTACCTGCGAGGGAGCAGAGGCTCACACATCACGCGCTGTGACTGCACTCTCTCCCGTTCGCTCTCTCTCCGGCGGCCTGCTCTGGGGATCCCTGCCTCTCTGATTGAGGCTCCCGCTCCCAAAACCGCCATCCTGCTCTCCTTCCCCCGGCTGCCGCTTCCCTAACAAGGCCTGACGTGTAGCGGGGTCTCGAGAGAGGCCCGAGGGGCACAGAGAGGTGCGCCTCCTGCCTGCGCTCATTAATAATCGGGCCTCATCCCCGGGCCAGCGGTCAAACAATACATCCTGTGCTTTTTTTTTCCTTCCCCGTTCCCGTGCATCGCTAATCCTCCCTGCACGGCCCGGCACAGGTGTCAGACTGGCACGCGACCCTGATGATGCTTGTCAGAAAGCCGGCACCTGACCGCCCTTGTTTTTTCCCCGAGCTGTTGGCTTTAATTGGTCCGCCGGCTGTTAAAATGGCCCGTCTCCGTGACGACGTAAACGTGGAGGCCAGCCTGCCCCCCCCCCACCCCAACGGTCTGATCCCTGGCCGGGTCGCCGCGAAGCTCGCAGCTGATTCGCGGATTACAGCCGGATCTCCGGGCAGGATCAGGCGGGGGTGGGCGGGTGGAGAGGGCTGATGAATGACAAATCTTGCTCAGCCTGGAGACGCGTTGCCAGGCTTTCCCAAAATGCAGCCGGCCGCGTTAGGAAGAATCATCATTCCTTCCCGATGCTAATTTGTGGTATTTTTTTCCACTTGTGCTGAAAAACGTATTCAAAACAGCTCAGCGCCTGCCCAGAACAGAGCATTACCACTAAAAGGAGAAACCAGCATATAGACACCTCAAGGCCCCCGGACTCCTCTGCCCCCCCCCCCCCCCCAGCTCCCCACAAACAAACCCACAAAGACCCTCTCTCCCCCTCCAAAGGTGCGACTGAGGCTTTGCCCTGGATGTTCAGTCAACTAAAGGAACAGGGGCTCCGGTCCCGGGGGCCTGAGCAAATCTGGATGTAGTGTCTGAATTATTGATGCAATGTAGACTATGCATAATGCAAAATACATGCGCTGGAAGAGCCCAAGGCGGGCAGGCGCTTCAGCTGCGATGCGCTGCGCAGTAACGCGCTGCACAGCGTAATTTCCAGCGCACTCTGTTCTGGGGATGCTGGTGACGTTAGATCCCATTGCTTCCTTGCCGTCTCTCGTCACGGTTCAATATAATCCCGAGCGCCAAACGGCTGAGCGCTTTTAATGGATGCCGGCCTATCAATATCAATTCTCCAGGCCTGTGTTTGGGAGCCGGGTTTCTGGCGCGGTGCGGCGGACTGCTGTCTGTATCTGCATGACAAACACTCACACGTGTCTTGACTCAGGGCTAAAGCCATCGGTGGGGAACATCGGCTTCCCCCTTATCAGCAGGCCGAAACAAAGTCTACAGGCGAATCCGAACAAAACGTGTCTTTAAAAATAACTCAGAATAATGCAGCTCTTATAGCAGAAACAATGCGGTAAAAAGTTACCACGGCTACCTGCATATTTCACACCACAGGTGTGCAGACGTGGGCCGCACGGGGGGGCTCTCGCGTGTCAGGGGCACCTGCCCTCCACCGCCGTAATTGTGCCTTTCTGAAGGCCTCCTCTGGGCACACCTAGCCTGGCACCGGGCTGCCTGCCTACCCTGAGTTCAGCACTGGCCTCATTACGCATTCTGAGATTTATTTTTATGTCAATAAACAGAGAACGGAGGTCTGGGAGCCAGTCACCGCTGCTAAAATGGGGCTCGGCAGAGATACGATCCTCATATCACCTCGCCATTTAGCTCACGTGTCTTCCTGTAAATAACCTGTAAACGTTAAGCTGCGATAATTAGCCGGATTTTTATTTCCTGTAACGATTTTGTTTCTTAGTTAACATTCATCTTACATGAATTAAAAAAAATGCCAAATGCACTGTATCCTTTTTGTTTGAACTGGATTTGTGTAAACCACAGTCTCGGATTAATATTCAAGATCTGTTGAACTTGGCATTAAATGTCAGGAAGGGAAATATTGGTTGTACGTGAGAATTTACTAAGGGGAAAGGGGACTAAAAGTTCTCTAAATGTTGGATAGCAATCAGTTTATTTGATACATACGCAGATTCCTCAATGATTGAAGGAGTTGTGTGTGATTTGCACGAGTCTTGCTTCTTTTGTATGTACAGCGTTTCCTGCTTTAGTTACCGTGGGTCTCTTGGAGTTTCCAGGGAGGGAGCGACACTGTACATCACTCACAGGGAATACAGCCTGTCTTACTCCTTCTTACTTTTCGCTCTGGGGAGACCCTCGTATCCTTTGTTACTTTCTGGGCCGTCCCCTTCAAGCCGAGAGCTGCAAAGGAAGAAAGAAGCTGGTCCCTGTACCGAGGGAGGGAGGTTTGGGCAGAGAATGAAGAAAAATGATTTCAATTCTACAGTCCTGTCTCCGTACAGTGTCCCAGAGGTCCGAACAGCAATTACGCCGTACAAGCACACAGCCATATTGGATTGTGAGGCAGGGACAGTACACAACAGCTCAGAGACAGACTCCCATTTGGGGCAAAATGTAATAAGAAAGATGATGTCTGTGGGGAAAAACAAGCCCACCCGGTCGATACATCTCGGAGAGTGGCCCGTTTCGGTTGACAGAGCACATTAAAATGGAGGACGATTTGGGTTTCTGAAGCCGCGCGGATCACTAATACAACTCGCGTAGGAATCCGGCGGTAACCACTAGGGCTACCACGACAACGAGCTGTCGGTCTTCCATAGAAGGAGCTCCTGAAGTGAGCCGTTCCCATCCGAGCCGGACAGGACCTCAATGACGTGCTGGAGGGAACGCTGTGACTCCTCCCCTCACATGCGAGTCAACAGAAAGGGATTAGATCCAATACGCACTGCAATGCGGCCACCTAGAGCATTCGGAACAGCCCCGTCAGTATAGAAACGGGACTCCATTCCTCTTATTATTCAGGGTTTATTGTTATTATTATTATTATTGTTATTATAGAAAACCATTTGGGAACAAGAGCGTGACCCCACAGCTGATCTTCTTTCACACGTGGGAGCAGTGGAATCAGGCCCTGCAACGTAGATGCTCCAGGAGGATGGGGGCCTGGGAAAGAGAGGCCCGTCTTCCAGCTGGCACCAAGAGTGAGAACACACCAACGCTATCACTGTTGGCCTGCCCCTGCACTTCCCCTCTGACATCAGGGCAGAGCTGTAAATGCAGAATCTGGTTCCATGACCGCCTTTCCTGTAGGGGAGGGTTACA
Organism: Mormyrus iriodes; assembly: GCA_011763525.2. Taxonomy (NCBI): domain Eukaryota; kingdom Metazoa; phylum Chordata; class Actinopteri; order Osteoglossiformes; family Mormyridae; genus Mormyrus; species Mormyrus iriodes. Next base: position 22,012,556 of record JAAGVU020000032.1, read on the forward strand.
GTGAGCCTAGAGCCTATTTCAGGGCACAGAGCAGGGCACACCAGGGACGGGGTGCATCGCAGGGTCACCAGTTCACCTAACTACAGGTCTTTGGATTAGGAGGAAACCAGAATACGCAGTTTAATTGACAAAAGACCTTGAACAATCAATAGATTTGCTAATATGCATGTAGCATGTAGCACGTAGCTGGAGATGACGGTCTGTGTATAAAGTACCCTGTGAGGGCAGTGGGACGGGATGCCGTGGAAACGCTGCAATCGATACCTACCTACTGGGGAATGATGGGGAAGGAGACAAAAGACGTGACCTGGCTGTGTATGGGGCCCGGCTGCATTCGATACGCTGCCTCCCCTCTGGCCCGAATGCAAAACAGGCCTGATTATATGATGTTTCCCTCCTGCGCTACAAAGGGCCTCTGAGGCTGTTTAATATGAAGGAGGCGCTGGGGACTTTTGCTGTTACAGCCATTTTTAAGTCCTGGCTGCAAATTCTAACACTGCTGAACACACACAAATGTACATCTGAGCCCACAATCACTGAATTCTGCTGTGTCTTTTTACAATTACAATTGCATTTTTTTCTAATTACATTGATTCCGACATTTAAAAACCTGGCTATGTGCATTTTGTACTAGAGATTACATTCATATAAGTGCCATGGAAATGCAGAGATGAGTTACTGGCTGTTGTGTTTTTTAATTAAATTCTATTATTTTGTGCCAGATTGTTTGCAGTGAGAGGCCAGATTTTAAGGGCCGTTTCAGACAGCTTGGCTATGAAACCAGTATATTTTTTGCAATCCGAAATCACCACTAGAACCAGACTGTCTGACAAAACAGCACTAACTACAAATAGATTATAAATGAACAAATGGAAAAGGTGACAGGGGAGGTGCGGGGGTTTAGGGACTGTTGTCTCACACCTCAGGGTTGTAGGTTTGATTCCCACGCCTCATTTGCATGCTCTCGTCATGTTTACTCAGGTTTCCTTCCACAGTCCAAAAACATGTGGTTAGACAAATTGGTGACTTTGACTCTGTGCCCTGGGCATCCCAGCCAGGGTGTCTGCCGCCTGATGCCCAGTGCATCCTGGGATAGGCTCCAGGCTCACCGCAATGCTGCACTGGATGAGCGATTAAGGAAGACGGATGGGTGGTATTTATCTCTGAACGGTGAATATCTGCCAGAATGGCGACTCTCACATGCTGCATGCCTTTCGGCTGATTTGTTTCATTGTGCTTGTGTGAACTATAAGGTAGAGCCCCATACGGTGGGCATATTCCTGTCAGAGAAAAGATTATTAGAAAATCGAGTTTCCTTTAGCAGACAGTCTAATGACTAACCGCTGGCCTGATGACGAGCGACAGACGGGAGAGGACGGCTGCAAAATGAGCGGATTTGTTAGAAAATTGGTGGTTCACTCTTTTCTGGGTCTTCCGGCTGAAGTAGTTACAACCATAAACAGAATAATCCGGATGATTCTAGAACTGACAAATGGGGAGGGCTTCGCTAGCAGTAGACATATTTAAAATCGTAAGGTGAAAACGATGAACTGTGAGGTCAGAACCCCAACTGTCCTGTATATTAGCGTTTCAAACATGCAGTAGATCTTACAGGAATGGGCCCTGGTTTCCAGAACCCCCCACAAATGACCCTAATATTGTTATCCTCTGTAGACGGATGTGACAAATACAGTGTAATTACCCGTCAGGGGTGGCGACCTCGATCCGGTCATATCCCCTGGGCACGTCTGGGCTGCTGAGCGATGCCGATGATCTGTCACTGGGGTTTTCCTGTCACCCCCACTCCTGACAGGCACCGCGGTGGCCCACTAAGCCATTAATAAGGGCCTCACCTTTTGCCAAACCTCCCAGGGCCGAACTCCAAAGCACAAAACAAATAGATATATCAGCAGCAGGGGGATTGCACTCTGTCTCACATGTAATGGTTGTGAAGTAAAAAGTAACAAGCATTATAATTAAAAAAACATATTATTTTACCCCACACCTGAATACTTTTTCTGCTCTTATACTCTTCTACATCTTTTTATATCTAGATTTGGAAATGGTAAAGAACACACAAAACACACACACACACACTTGACATTATATAAACACTATATGGACAAAAGTATTGGGACACACCTCTTTAACCGTTGAATTCAGGTGTTTCATTTAGACCTGTTGCCACTGGTGTAGAAATCAAGCACCTAGCCATGCAGTCAGGATTACAAACATCTGTGAAAGAATGGGTTGAGCTCAGGGAATTCAAGTGTGGTACCTGTCATAGGATGCCACCTTTGCAATAAGTCAGTTTATGAAATTTCTTCCCTGCTAGATATTCTATGGACAACTTTAAGCAACATTATCACAAAGTGGAAGCATTCAGGAACAACAGAAACTCAGCCGTGAAGTGGCAGACCATGTAAAGTAACAGAGTGGGGTCGCCGAGTGCTGAGGCGCATGGTGCGCAAAAGTCATCAACGCTCTGTTGACTCAATAACTGCAGAGTTTCAAGCTTCCTCTGGCATTAACCTCAGCACAAAAACTGTGTGCTGGGAGCTTCATGGAATGGGCTTCCATGGCCAAGCATCTGCATGCAAATCTCACATCACCAAGTGAGATGCCAAGCATCAGATGGAGTGGTGTAAAGAACACCACCACTGGACGCTGAAACAGTGGAAACATGTTCTATAGAGTGACAAATCATGCTTCTCTGAGTGGCAGTCTGATGGATGAGTTTGAGTTTGGCAGATACCAGGAGAACTGCCTGACTGTGCCAACTGTAAAGATTGGTGGTGGAGGGATAATGGTATGGGGTTGTTTTTCATGGGTTGCGCTAGGCCCCTTAGTTCCAGTGAAAGGAATTCGTAATGTCTCAGTATACCAAGACATTTCGAATAATTCTACACTTTCAACTTTGTAGGAACAGTTTGGGGAAGGCCCTTTTCTGTTCCAGCACAACTGTGCCCCAGTGCACAAAGTAAGATCCATAAAGACATGGTTGAATGAGTTTGGTGTAAAAGAACTTGACTGGCCTGCAGAGAGCCCCCATCGAACACCTTTGAGATGAACTAGAACAGAGTTCGTGAGCCAGGCCTTCACGTCCAACATCAGTGGGTGACCTCACAAATGCTTTTCTGGATGAATGGGCAAAAATTCCCACAGACACACTCCATAAACTTGTGGAAATCCTTCTCGGAAGAGTGGCAGCTGTTATAGCCACAAAGGGGTGACCAACTCCATATTGATGCCTATGGGTTTAGAATGGGATGTCATAAAACTTCCTTTAGGTGTAATGGCCAGGTGTCCCAATACATTATAATGTATCACATTTGTAGTGAATAGATTAAATTCAGTAACACACCACAATGTAATCATATATGTAATCAGATAAAGCAATTTCCCTTGTAAACAGAATCTGTCATACAATAAAAATTTTATCAGTCAACTATTTAAAGGTCCCAGTTTTTACTTAGTACCTGTGGAATGGTTTGCTAAACTGTTTAATCACAAGGGACACGTGGGAACTCCCACGCTTTATACACGTGTGTGTGTGCATGCGTGTTTGTGTATGTGTGTTCCAGGTATACCTTACATTATGGGGACCTAATGTCCCCACAATGTGATACAAACCTGTTGTTTTGATGTTGTTGGAATTATTTTTTCGGTCCCCACAAGGGGAAATTCAATTTTATAAATCAAAAAACTAAAAATGCCTAAAGACTTGTGTTTTGTTTGGTTACTTATGGTTAACGACCCCCCGCGACCCCAAATGGGATAAGCAGTTACAGAAAATGGATGGATGGACTTATAGTCAACATTAGGACTGGGTAGGGGTTAAGGTTGTCATAGCTGAGATTAGGGTTTTGTTCATAGAAATGAATGGAGAGTAGCCACAAAGATATGAGTACAGGTCTGTGTGTGTGTGTGTGTGTGTCTGGGACTGAATTTTACTGAGGTCACGAGGCAAACAGCCAGCTATCACAGGCCAACAAAAACCTTCTTCTCAGGAATGATGGGGAAAAGGGTTTCAGATGAGTCGTAACGTACAACCTTTAGCTCTGGGAACGGATCGAGAGCATATTATAACACTGCCACTTAAGCGGGTGATTGTCGTTCCACTGAGAAGAAAACACATAAAATAAAAGATTCATTGAAGAACAGAAGAGAGACGATAGCATTGCAAAATCCCATAATATGGCAGAGACGTATCCAACGGAAACAGACAATAATACCCACGCTCTAGCTGTTGTCTAAGGCTGATGAGGGGTAGAACGGACACTGAAACACCATGAGGACAGTTCAGGAGGAGTCAGTCAGGAGTCAGTTCATGTGGCCCAGAGTGTCGGAACAGTACATTCTCCCCTGTGCTAGCTGCCACAGCTGTATTAATATGCAGGATCTGCTTTGATAGCTTTTCTTTATTAGCTCCTAATGAAGATAAAAATGTGTTGTGCGATTTTTATGCTGAAACTATATAAATGCAAATGCACACTCTCTCTCTCCCCCTAAACAGAAGGATGGAAGGCTTTAGTTAGCTGGTCTGTCGCTGGGAAACCTAAAACAATTTAAATGGCTGAATTGATTTTTCTCTCGCTCTCTTCTCTTGTAATGTTAGCGACTGTATTATACCCTATTCCCAGAGCTTAGTGAAGCTTACTTGACTGACTTAGGAAACCAGTATTTATCTAACCCCTTCTCCAGCAGCATCTACCCATGTAAGACCCAGACAGTGGAGTCTCTGATAAGATTTATGTAAAGGTCATGGAGGAGAGTGAGATACTGTGTGGGATCTTTTTAGTAATCCTGATCTTTTTTTTTTTCAGAAATACAAGCAGTCAAAATGCACTGGAAAGCACTCATGTTTCTCAAGCGAAGCTATCTGAGAATGTGTGCTTTGCAGTCATGGTTTAAGGTGGGATGTTGTAGGTGGAATAATTACATACTAATAATGATTAAAGCGTTTTAATGTGCCTTAGAGATTACGCATTTTGCGTGGCAAATCGTCATTTGAAAGCAAGATCCTTGTTTGTGCCACTGCCTATATTAAATATATATTTGCTAGAGAGAAGTCAAAATCATTCTAGTTTAAGAATAGCACCATGATGGGGCTGGCAACATTAATTTCAATTTCATAACTGCACCCTCCTGCTCCTTATAATATGTATACATATTAAGCAAAAACAGCATAAGGGGACGTAACAGCAGATATAGCTACACAGTGGCAAAAAATGTAAGGGGTTAAAAAGCTGCACTACAAGAAGACAGAAAGCAAAGTCTCCTGTGAGTTATAGGAAGAGAAAAATAAATCTTTGGCAATCCAAGGTCAACTGACTGCCCCTGGGCAAGCTAACGCCGGACCAAAAATAAGTGTCTGCATGTTGCGAGAGCGGAGGTTAGCTATGGAACGGCGGATGCCTGCTCAGCCTTCAGCCAGGACAGCAGCGATGACGGGCAGGTCGGCCTGCAGCGTTGCCGGATGCGAGGCGCGGTCGGGAGGATGTACACGTAATGCATTTCTAATGGCTCTCGGAGCCTATTATCCGCGGGTCTCAGGTGTGACTGTGTTTAATTTAGTTTAACACACTCGCTCTATTTATTCTGCTCCCGTAACTGGAAAATTGATTTCCTTGCTTTGCGTTGTTCATTATTCGCCAAGCCGACGAGCCTAAACGCGCTGAAATAAAACATGAAACACTTGTGGGTTTTAATTAGCTCTCACCGCGTTCGCCTTCCCGCATGGGCCGACGAGGAGGAAGAGGTGAGTGTCGTCGCGAGGCAGTCAATTGGAGGCTGTAATTAATAAATTCCTAAAAATTCAATGCTGGAGTTCCTGAAGAGACGTGACCGCACGGCTGCTTAACATCCAGTTATGAGGTCAATATGCACGCATTTCCTCCAAAGCCGCAAAGGACGCCTCAATAAACAGGTGAGGATTGGGCTTGATTATCCGCACTGATCTTCATTTGAATGATTCTCCTGGTACCAGGTTGAATCTTTTTCTCCCATAGATTGATGCACTTCCCCATTGTTTCTGTTGACTTATTTAACGGATCGTTTTTTCCACAAGGAATAAAAAAAAACACACCAGTATTATAATAGATCTTTGTGCGTTTTATTAAGTCTTCCTCCTGCATCTCCAGTCATAGGATTTACTTACAGGAAATCCTTGCCGAATAGAACACTAAGGCGAAATACAACAACCATCACTGGTCCTTAAAATGTGACGGTCTAATAGGGTAGACGGGCTTTTAGGGTGATTGTGTAGAATCCCGTCACCCTTCCAGTTCCCCACCATTTTACACATCACTAGGTATAATGTGCGAGAATGAGCTCGGATTGGCAGACTGGTGTCATGTTTAGTTTAGGTACAGCCACTATAAAGTCAATCCATAACCCAAAAGACAACCTTACCCAGACACTCCACTCCATTATCCGAGATTAACTGATAGATAAGATCATGGCATCTTAATTCCTGCTCTGCTGATCCCTGGCCCCGTAAAATCTCTCATCCATCCTCAATCAAGGTCACGGGGGGCATGGGGTACACCCCGAAGAGGATGCCTGCCTGTCTGTCACAGGGAATACACAGTGGGCAATTTCAGATGCCAGTTAGCCTAGCTGCATATCTTTGGACTGGGTGAGGAAACTGGAGTAAATGGAGGAAGACCACTAGACAGAGGAGGGTGGCTGGGAATTAAACGCACAGTCAGACTGCATGACCTGTGGTGTCACTGATAGCCTGGCATGAGGTGCTCATGTCAGCCTGGCTAGAAAATAGTCTGTGACAGAGGATGCTGGTCTGACGAAAGCCAGAAGCTCTGCAGCCCGTCTTAAGGCACTCGTTTCATTAGTCACAGTTGTGTAGTGTAAGACCTGGCTCTGATATACACAGCTCCACCAAAGTCATGGCAAAGCAGAAATCCCCCAGACGGCAGACAAACAGATGGGGCTATCAGATATGCAAACAGTCTGGTTTGGCCAGAATAACACCCCAATAACCACGCAAAACCTCAAATTCTAAGCAACAGAACTGGACCTGGGACGTATCACCAAGGCAAGACCAAACCTCTTCAATACAGCACTGTAATGGGAGTCATTTTCACTGATTACTCATTTCTTGGAATAAAGACATGACTTCTGTTGGGATGTTATATGCAGTGATATTATTATTATTATTATTGTTATTATTATTTGTGGTGGTGTCATTTCTTATTATTACTATGTATTTCACATTATGTGAATTACATGCACCATGAGTTGAATAATATAGGTATTTTTGACAGATTATCTTCATAGGCAGATTATAATAATGTACTTGCAGTCTGTGGGTAATCAAATTTCAATATCCTCCTGTATTTTTGACTTTATGGATGGTGAGGAGAACCTAGGTTGTTTATAAATTGGGTTTATTGGTGCAAAATACCATTTTTGGACAGTTATATTCTCATCAAAGCAACGCTGAAACTGTCCAGTGGATTAACATCTCACTCCACTACATCGTGCAAAAATGAGTATTCCATTAATAAATATGTGCACATATAAAAGTAATGGAAAATGGCCCAGTTTGGAATTCGCCTGTTTAATGACATGACCACCGAATCCATGCTGCCCTTACCGTCCATCCTTGTAAACCCTTAGATAAGCTACATTACATCAAATTAAGCTGCATTATTCCAGGCACTTATAGCTGTCCAGAATGGAGTCATTTAATTCAGAGAACCCCAAACAGATGGATAATTGCAATAGATAGTTCTGATGGGTCCGTGACAGTCGAATCGGGAGTGCACTTCCATAATACATCGGAGTCAATTACAGTTATTAATGAAGCGCTAAAATCCTGTTAACTATAACATATTGGTAAGTATGGGAAGGAAGAGCAGAACAGAGATAATGGATGACATGCTTTACCCGTCCCTGTGGACTGTTATATAGTTTGCTGTACAAAATCTCAAACAGCTGTCAAATTAAGCGGAAATATTATATTCATTTCATATATCTATATATGTATGTGTGCCCACTTTCTAATGGAATTTTTTATGAAATACGTGATATTTTAATTTTTGTATAATATTGTCCAGAGGGCTTTTATTAAACACCAAAAGTTGTTAAATGAATCCCACTAATGAAAAAATCGATAGATAGATAGATAGACAGACAGACTGACAGACTGACTGACTTGTATTTTTGTGCATTGGATATTTGCTCTTAGACAAGTTTTCATTTGAATCTAATCCCCTGTATGGACTGTTACTTACCTCAGCTCCTTGTCTAACCAATATACAGAGAAGGTTTACTTTAATTTAGTTAAAGTATTAAACATATGATGTGGCTGAAGTTTATGCAGGTAATTTAATGGTCTTATGACTACTATCTTGCAAAGTGCAGAGGATTAAAATTGGGATTATTTTAATACCTGGGCCCCGCCGGAGAAACTACATACAGGAATGTTAAAAGGCCAGCATCACTGTGACATGCATCATTAAAACTCACATGGGGCAGATGCTTTGTCTCATACTGCTAACGCCTGTGAGCATTTCTGTGTTTTGCTGTGGAATGGCAGACTCAATATTAAGTTTTTTTTTTTTTAAAGATGCCCCAGACATATTATGTTCCTCTTTGTATTTGCTGACCTCTGGTGGTAAGACGGAAATATATTCAAACTAGTGGGATGCATTGTTTAATACTGTTTTCCACGTATCAAATCTTAACCTATTTCTAAGGCTACTCAGGTACTGAAAGAATTTTAGGTTCATTTCTTAAATGCTCGATTGGTTATATATTACGGAGACAAATTGTCTAGAAAAGCTTAGCTCCAGTATAAAATGATTATGAAACCAGGTACATATTACACAAATTATAGTGGTCAAACAAACTCATGTTTTATTCTTATTTATGTATGCATTGTATTTTCTGATATACGCTATTACTTATCTATTGGCAGAGTTGGTTGTAATAATTATAAGGTGACTGCCACACTCTTTGTTTTTGCTATTTTGATATTAATTCATTGACTATGAAATAAGAATATTCTCTGACCTTTTTTCTTCTTTAATAAACATCAAAACACTATAGGACTCAAACAGAAAAATTCACTTAACATCTTATTGTTATTCTTGATAATAAAAAGAGTATTTTATACACAATTCACAGTAGCTGGTGAACAGCGCAGAATGACTGTACTGTGAAAACAACGGATCGATTTACTTTCCAGTGCAGGCATCAAGCAAAATGAATCGACAGAATTTAAATAAAATCATTTAGACAAAGAGACATTCCAGTTTAGGCTTAAGAAAGTGCCGAAGCAAAGCTAAATAAGGCAGACAAAGACATTAGGTTCTCTATCCTCGCCTTTAATCTGAATACCATACTGCATACTCCTGCTTACTCAGCAACATTACAATATGTAATTGTTTTTTTCTGTTTTGTGCATTCTTGAGGATATAAACTGCCGAGATAATTTTAGCAGGCAACACGTTAAAAATATAACTTGTATTATCAATGTATACATTTCTCTCATTTTTTAAAAGGCAGTCTGGTGGCTCAGGGGGTACTACTATGGCATTACACTTCCTGGGCTGAAGGTTTGACCCCTGCTTCTTTTCTGTGGTGGGGGGTGGTGTGTCCTCCTTGTAACAGGGAGGTTGTCTGTTGTAGCCCAAAGATATGTTGGTATTCTATCTGGCATCCAGAAATTGCCCATAGGATAATTTAAGGTAATTACCTAGGGCGTCCCACAGCCTTGTGCCCTGTGCTGTCTGGCATAGGCTCCAGGCTCCCCTGTGGACCTGCTCAAGCTAAGTGTTTGTAAGATGGATGGATATCATTCTTTATTACAGTAGTCGCAAGACATATATCTTTATGTAATTGACCAGTTTAGTGGTGTTTCAATTGCCAGCATCAGACACCCAGGTGACCAAGATCTTGGTCCTGAGCCTTCTCCAGACTTTTTTGCAGCCGTTGATGGTCTTCGTGGCCTTCAGTCTATTAGTTTTAGTGACACCCAGGAAGCAAAAGGCCCCGCAGAGTGATTTCTCAAGCGCACCATCTACAGCTCTTCGTGATAGGCACAGACCATGATTTTTACCCCGCCTGTGGCACTGTCTCACCAGGCCTTTCAATCTAGCTCCCTTTCTCTCGCTGAACTCTTCCATCCATTCTTCCCAAGGGACAGTAACTACCAGCAAGACCGAGTGCTTAGTTGTTTCTGACAAGAGTATGATGTCTGGCTTCTGTGTAGTCGCTGAAATGGCATCTGTGAGCTTAACATGCTTTCCTAGGGTCAGCCTTCAGTTGCTGTCACTAGACGACCTGTTGTAGCTCTGGGCAGTAGCTGTTTTGACAAATATAATGGTCTTGCTCGGCTGATGTGCTTACGGTAGGCTAATGTCACTATAGATAGAGCTTTCAGCACCCAGTTATGGTGCCAGCAGAACTGAGCTTTTGGGTTTCAGCTGAGGATGTCCTCAAGTGTCCTTGTTTACAACCATCCAGGTAATGATTCAACAATAGCTTGCATGGACTAAGTAGTCCAGTAGTTAGTGTCATATAATGTCTATATTATGTATTTGATACTGTCAGGCTTCTCTGGCTTTTGTTAATACTATGAGACCTTGTGAGTCATCATTTGTTCCCAACTCATATAGACAGGCAGGTTGAGTAACCTACAGATGTAATGTTTGATGTTCATTTCAAAGCACTTCAAATTTTATAGACCAGAAGACGCTACAGGATGTGAGAGGACAACATATTTGTTAATCCAGCTCTTTAACCTGAGAGGTTTGTGATTTTTCATTCACTTCCATGGCTGAACCTTAAAATAGCAAGCCTCACAATGACTGTTGTCACCATCTGGAGTACCCTGGCTATGTCACATTTTGTCGTCATTTCAGGGATTCTTACTGTTCAGACTCAGCACTGCTCTTTCTCCTTGTTGGTTGAAAACTTAATGGCACTCCTGATGCTCTGCTTGGTGTTAAAGCTTGTGGCCCTTGTAGTTTCAGGGGACTTTCCTCCCAGCTCCAGTTATTATATCAGAAGGATAATACTATTCCCAATCAATTTGGCCTCACTTTTTGGAGCCTGTCTTTGAAATTTTTTCAGACAGGATTTCAGACAAATTTTCTGGACTAGTAAACACCCATCTGTACTGTCTGGGCCAAGACAAGGACTGATCCTTTCTGTCTGATGTTTCCCTGTTTGACCAGTAGGTGTCGCTGGTCATCTCGTTCTGTTCCTTGTTCGTCTCTAGGTTTAACACCAGTCTTAGTTTTCAATGTTTCCCTAGTTCCCTGAATCATCACATGGCTGAATGGGCTGAGCGTGCAGCTGCTATCCATGCATGCCATACCTTGGGCATTTTGAGTTTTTGGCCCTAGAAGTCTGTTTTTGTAAACCATATGTTAATTATGTTACTTGTGTTTATGTACTTCAGTATTGGTCCTTGCTTTTGTGTCTTTGTTCCTGGTTATTCCTCCCTATATCCAGTTATGTAGCTATATCCTGTAATCCTTGTATCTCCTGTCATCCTGGTAGGTCCTAGTCCATAGTGTTTGAGTAATTGTTAATGACGCTCACCTGTTCCTTGTTTAGATCTCATTCTCTGTGAATATACGTGTCTGCCCATGAGCTGTTCCTGTCAGTCATTGCATGTGTTACCTGCAAGAGTCTGTTACCCAATTGTACTTTTGTTTGATGTTTCCCTGCTACCCTGTTTTGTATCCATGCGTTCTCTCCATATTCCCTTGTGTTTAGTTAAGTCTTGCTAAATTCTTATAGTGCCTACCTACCTTTGTTTCTACCCCTCATGGTCCATTTTGTTTATTGTTGAGTCCAGTTGGTAATAAACTCTCCTGGTCTGTATTCGGCATAGTGGATAGTCATCCATCATAAACAAGCTTGGAAAAAAAGATAAATAAAATGACAGTCTAAACACATCTATTTAAATTTATCTATTGTAGCACACATGGGAAGCTTAGAAGAAAATCTATACCAGACAGCTGACTTCTTATGATGTATGCATGTAGTCTGTGTGCATGGAGTTTTCTTGTTCTCCACATGTCATTTCCCTCCTACAGTCCAAAGACATGCAGTTAGGCCAACTGGCCAGCAGCATTTGTGTGTTTGTGCTTGTATGTGCACTGTAATGGACTGGCACCCAAACCTGGGTGTACCCCTGCCTTGTGCTCTGCGCTGCCTGTGATAGGGATTCTAGGTAAGCTGTTGGATGGATGCAGGTTACTTAGTTGACTATTTAATTGGTTGCTTAATCCTGGAAAAGGGAAATAGGCAATACATACTGAACAACGTTGTGAATACTGGGTGAAATAAACGTCTCGAATCAGTTAAGAGGATTGGAGCTGTCCGCAGTGCTGAATTAAATGCGCAAATAAACGCGATGCCAGAAAATAACGAACTTTGCCTATGATCTATATATACGTTTATATAAATCAAAAGGCTGAGTGAGACAGATGATCATTTTAGGATATCTTCCTCCGACTTCTGTGAGGTGTATGTACCAAACCTTCCAGATTTCAAAATCTAAATAAATGAGCTATTTTTATGGCGCCCAGGCAATGGGGTTTACGATTGTAAATTATGCAGCGTTGTTTTGCATTGTTTTGATTGACCTTCAACTTTCCAATCGCAGCACAGTTTTTTCAGCAAGAAAGGTTATTATTGGATAAGAGTGAGGATGTGTAGGACATGTGATTAAAGCTGACCCCGCCCTCCCCCCAACCTTCAAGCGGAGACAGGAATGAAAGGACCCCGTACGGAGATGATGCTGGAGCGCATGATAGGTGTTCGTTTGATTCGCTGTAAGACCTGGTTACGATAGTAGCATTTAGAAATGTGTCTAACTGTATTATGCTGTGATATAAAGGAGCGATGGAACAGTAATATATAAAAATATAGTTATTTATGTAACAACGCGATAAGGCGTTTTGCCATTTCACATCCTTTTTGTTCACTGAATTTAAAAATTTCTGCTTTTAGTTGTATTAAATAGTACTAAAACGCTTTAATTTACTATCCTTAGAAGTGTAGTTTTTTAAAATGTTAACTTGGATTTGTGGTACAAAAATATATAAAGAAAATAGAGAATCTGTTACACATTAGAAGGTGCGGCCTTGTGCAAACTGATGTAATTATTCTAGATAAATGACCGTGAACGCAAATGCTCAGAAATTAGTAATAATTCTAATTTAAGTTCGTGGCGGAATGGTTGGATAATAGCAGTGATACCCAGACTTTAAGGTAAACATATGTCGCTCTGATTTAAGTTTTGGGATTAAATAGAGCATAAGAGGGGTTTCATACCTGACGTGTGGTAAATATCTGGATTAAATAACTTTTTAAAGAATCGACGGTAGTACCGCGAGAACAACCTGCGGGTGATGCTCCATCACAGTACACATCAGCAACAAGCAGTACTTTCCTTAAATGCCTAGCGTCTGCAGTAAAAAGTATGCGTGCTTTTAGATTTCTGGCTATGTGATTTCGCCGTACACATTTATATTTATATTTTTATTTTTTGCAAGAAAAAAGCGCTTGGGGAAAGGGTTATTGCGCTCGGGGAAGGCACGGTGCCGCCGGCCAGCATGCCTACTTCACGCTCCGGCGCCAGCGCCGCGGAATACTGGGTGGACGGCTCGCGGCGAGACGCCTCTATAGAGGATTTCTACATCATGGGCCCGGAATTAGGAAGGTACGGCAACCCCCGATCTCTGCCTTACAGCTGTCCTAAATTCATGGACGCCGATGTGAAATGCCCGTTAGTATCCGTGCATACGGGTCGTGCTGTACCCCAGATTACATGATACGTTGATACCTGCGGCGTTTTTCTTGCCCTGCATGGTTTCAAGTCGAACCCAAACATACAGACAGATGTGCGTACAGTGGAAATGAATTGCATTTTTCCTAATTTCGGCAGTTATATAAACCCTAATCCGCTATATTTATTACTAAAAGTAATACTGCATCCAAAATAACCACGTATCACCTCTATAAAAAAGGTAAATAATTGAGGGCACAGTGGAGCAGGTGTGGATCCATTTTTTAGTTTATTTTTTGTAACAATATTAAAACTTTTTTGAGTGATTGTTATTGATTGCAACCGGAACCCCAATCACCCAACTTTATTCACTGCTGTTCTGGATTTACATGTGTTTATCACTCTCTGCAGTTAATCAGCGTTTCAATAATTGGTGATTGCAATCCAAAGAGTTCTCCTCACAATACAGGGTCTGCCCGCCATTTTGGATGTGACAAGATTTGAGAATGATTATATCTCTTCCTTTTATGAATAGAATGTTTGCATTAGGTTTAGGTTATGGTTTCTGACGACGTCTCTTGTAGGCTGTAGATACTTATTTTTCAATTTCAGTCTTTGAAAACCATAAAAATAAACGCTGCATACAGAAAGGTTTCCCTAGAAAATAATTGTGCATGATCTTATATGCAGATGCACAATCAATCATTGTTAATCTATTAGCGATATTAGAGCTTCGCAAATACGTTAAAACATTTTATTAAACGCATTTTTAGATAGTGCTTAAAACTACAACAAACTAAAATTATATACATTTTAATATTTCTGTACATAACCGCCACCAGGTCCAAAAACTTAAAAACGGATGTATGTGCCTATATGCTTAAGTTACAGTTATAAGTTCTGTTATATATGCTTACCTGCTTAGATAGTAGTTATCAGTTATGTTTATGATATATATAAGAAAATACTCATTATTAAATATGTTATTTCTATGTTACATTGACAAATGATTTTGAAAAAAAAATGGATGGAGCTTTTCAGTTCTTAGTTGATTATTTCTCGCAAATAGAAAATGAAACATTGTAGCGTTCAACATTGTCTGAATTTAATGAATGACAAACAGTTGGCAGTTTGATTACATTTTGGGGGCTGACATAGAAGCTCTCGTGGGTTCCTGTTCTGCAATTTAGTGTTTGGCCCTGGCAAGCAGCTCTGGAAATGCTGTTCATTCATTGTGGCAGCCTGTCTCATTGACCTCGATCGTTCTGCTTTAGTGAAGGATACGATCAGCTGAGAGGGGCAGATAAGAACCTCTCTTATTTTAGTCTGCATCTCGCTATCTCTCCTGACCATGATACCGGAGAGTGTGACTGTCCTTCTCTGAAGAGTCTCTTGTCTGCCTGTTGTCATGGGTTAGCATGCGTCTGCAGGATGGGGAGTCATTCTTACTGCCTTTGAAACCAAACAGCATGACATGTGGACTCGATCAACAGTGACAGTGTCTGGAAAGTCATGAGTTTGAATCCCATGGCTAGGGTCATATTCATGGCACTATTGAGCCCATTGAACAAGACCCTTAACCCCAACCGGCTCAGGGATTTGAGATACTGATTTAACCTGATCTCTGACTTATTTCTATGTCACATTGGACAAAATCATCTACTAAGTAAATACATGTAAATTTTTCCACAATATTTTGTTTTGGTTAACAATGATACTATATTTTATTACTGGAATTGTGTACAAACTGTACAGGAAGTAAATGCTTTGTTATGACAATATTTTGGCACGAAACATAAAAAAAAAATCTTTTTAACAAGTGATGATTTCAGTATTTCTTAGTTTACATCAAAGCCTCTGTGCTTTGCCTATTCTCCAGTTAAAAGACATTCTACTTTTTCATTTCTGTATAATTCAATCAGAAACCCATTTATCTACTAGCTCCTTCTGTTACCATCTGTGAACCCTGGTACACAGAGTCCCCATGGTCCTCCCATATATGGATGCGAAGGGACACCAGGGTTTATGTTGTGGAGGAACCGTCCTGGTTGCCAAGGGGATGCAAAGCTTTCCAAAGAAATAAAATGGATTGATGGAAGGAGAGGGGTTGAATTACAGGGACATTGGGGGGCTAATATGTGAAAAATAGCAGTTCAGATGTTTGATGGTCCTTTGTGGGTCTTTATAAAGTAAAGGATGATGACCTGCTGTTATTTATGAAAGGGGTTAGTTTTAGTCTGCACTGAGTTTCCTGTGTGGTATTCCTCAGAGGCTATGGTCTGTCCAATGCGGTTCCTGTTGATACTGTGTCAGTAATGGCTGAGAAGTTTTATAACCAGGGAAAGTATTTAGTGCATGGTCTCATTTTCACATTTTTAATCATTGTTAAGAAAAAAATTAGAATATAGATGAATTCCTTCGTGTTTTATGCACTCCTGGCCAAGAGAAAGCTTTATCACTGCCTCCCTGTAGATACACACGCGTTTAATGACATATCCCTGTGGCTGTATAATTTTCCACAAAGAAAGATTTACACACATTGGATGTGACATGATCCAGGCACACGAGGGTAACATTAAGTCAGCAGGCTCCATCTGTAATCTTTTATTTGGTGGCTTGTTTGTGTATTCTGTAGCATTAAAGAAATGACCAAGAACAGTGCAGCGTGTCCTACAAAGTGATCCAGATGTCCGCATGTTTTTGTTTACCTGTGTATTGTCACAGTGGTCTGTGTTGGCCAAACACATGTGCCATGCCTGTAATGTTAGTCAGCAAACAGTCCGAACTCCAGTAATTATACAGCACATGTCATGCAGAAAAATAGTTTGTTAACAGTTGCAAGAGTGATTTTATTTCTCATCCAAGGGGGGCCACGTCAGTGGTGTTTCGGTGTGAAGAGAAGCAGACAGAGAAGCCCTATGCTTCCAAGATACTAAAGAAAACAGTAAGTAATACCAGCATTGTAATGATTTTCCAAAGCAAGGCCTTGGTGTCTAATGTTTTTATTGCTGCGCTAGATTGACAAGAAAATAGTACGGACTGAAATTGGAGTTCTGTTGAGGCTCTCCCATCCAAATATCGTAAGTACTATCAGACTCCATGTGAATACAGAACATCTCGTAGGTGTTTTTCATTGGTGAATTCCAAGACCTTTAACTATAACATGGAGCTGGTCGTGTGTAGGAAGTCTGTTCTTTAGATTTTATCCTCTTTTTTTCCCCTGGGTATAAGATCCGCCTGAAGGAGATCTTCGAGACAGATACTGATATTGCTCTGATCCTGGAGCTGGTGACTGGAGGGGAACTCTTTGACAGGTTGTTTCCATAAACACGTATGAGCCTCACAGCCCAGAATCCTGGTTGAATATTATGGGACCTTAGTCATTTAGCTGTACGTCCAGTTTCATTACAGAAGTTCGTTCATGACCCTTGCTGCATTCATGCTGTATTATAACTGGACTATAGAGGCTTCAGTCAAATGAGAAGTGAAATGTTTTCACCTTGCATGCTGAGTAATATATTACACGTTGATGCTTGATGCATCTCTCGTCAGAAACGAGACAAGCAACAAAACTTTACACTAAACTGTAAAGTTCCAACAAATCAAAAGCAATTTATTATTGTATTATTGTCTTCATTTTTGGCCTCAGTTCTTGGTTATAGTACTATCACTATCAGTGGCCATAGGATTTTACCCAGAATGCACCTGTTTGCCATCTAATGATGGCTAGTTCTTGGATCCGTGTTGACAGCACCTGTGTTCTCCCTGTAGGATTGTGGAAAGAGGATACTACAGCGAGAGGGACGCTGCGCACGTTATCAAGCAGATTCTGGAGGCGGTCGCGGTAAGACTGGGACCGAGAGGTCTCTGATAAGCTCCTATGTGGAGTTTGTCTTCATGTCCTTCCATAGATTTATCTTGCAAAGTAAAATTACATCAGCACCATAGAAAGCAGGGAAACATAAACAGAAGCCCAGCAGTATTTTAAGGGTTTGAATTAGTGGTGTGATGAACATGACTGGACTGTGGGCAGAGGAATATGAACAGAACATTTCTTTATACAGTAAAAGTCAAAAGGAAGTCAGTGGAAATTTTTAAAGCAAGATAATTTGAGTTCTATTTTTTTAATTAGCTTTTATTTTGATACATTTTTAAAATGTTTTTCAGTTTCGTTTCAGCTTAGTTTTATTCGTTTTTGACCATTTTTATTTCAGTTTGTATTTTTACATAGTTTCATAATTTAGTTTTAGAAGCCCTCAGGAGATTTCACCGACTGGGGTGGGTCCCTTCGGCAGTGGCGTGGTTCACCACTACCGATCAGTCGGATCAGTTGTACAGTCCAGATTACATTGTGTTTCGCTCATGCTAATTGAGTAGCCCTGCCCTAGAGTGTAGCCATAAAAATATTTATTTCTAATGTCTCTCCCAGTTTTTCTGTAGCAGTGTCTATCTGGCCAAGAAGCAGACTTTTAACTCTTGAAGCGGCCGGAAGTATAAAGGCCAGTAATTTACACAACCTGCTCATCATCCCCAATGGTTGAGCTGAAAAGTATTTCAAACAGGGTGGTGGGACTCAAATCTTTGGGGGGGGGGCTTACAGATACAGTCAGTCCTGCTACAGTGCGACTAATGCATTCCTGAAAAACCTCATGTTCACTAAAATCGTGTACTAAAATACTCATATCAATGGGAAAAATAGAGTTACACTAAGCAAAATGAATTAAATAATATATGACAGTGGTACCAGTGGCCAATAATGTAATTATGTGTATTTTAAATAAGAAATAATAATAATACATTAAAAAATGATATCATAAACATCCTCAGACAGAAGGGTCTTATGGGTCAAGAATTGCCTAGTAACCATTTCAACCGAACGTGCCAAACTCGCTAACTTCGAGTTAATGCCGAGATTGCCGAGGTCGGGAATAGTGAGCCACAGCCACCATGCAGTCAGGCATACACACAGCAGAAATGCAAAGCATTATGGTATGCGGAGGGGCACTGAAGGCAACATGCCTGCAGTCAGTCTACGAAAGCAAATGTAAGCGAATGAAATTGTGTTTTTATATGATAATTTGTCAAATATTTTTAGACTTTTAGAATATAAGACTTTGACCTGTGCAATGTGTGGATGTATAGAAAGTTTGTTTCTTTTTGATTTGAAAATTGGTTCAACCGATTCACTGAAAAGAGCCAGTTCAAAAGAACACTGTCGTTGACTTGGATTGCTGTTTTTGCGTGCTAGTAGTGTTTCTCGCTAAGACCATATCGGGATGTAGTTCATGTAGTGCTTTTCTCTTCGACTAAAAATCGCGCAAACACAAATGCGATTCTGCGTTCTGTTGGACTTGGGTACTAATATATCAATCGCATTAGAACAGATTTGCAATGTGATATCACACGTTACAGCAGGACTGACTGTACATATTGCGTGTTACCCTTACCCATTACAGATAGGTGCGTATTAACTCTTACGGCTGCTGGCGATGAAACTTGCCGAGCTCACAGGTACACCTTAGTAAAATTACCTTACAACATTTTTTATTCTGTGGAAAACAAAAGAACAATCTGCTGGCCAGATTTAATAAAGAATTATGAGCAAGTTACTGACTGGTACTTTGTGACCTCTTCTAATGGGTGAATGACCCGACGAAATCTCTCATCCTCCACTGCGGAAAATGGCTGATCATCCAGTGCAATGATCTCACTGTAGTAGTGTGTTTATCTCTGGTGGTGCTAACTCTGAATATTGATAAAGGTTAAATATCGAGCAAGATCAACACATTGGACTGATGCCACCGTCTTGATTTTTAACAAATATTGGCTGATACTGATATTTTCACCGATATATTGTGCATCTCTCAGTGCTATCGACTAGTCCTTCTTTGTTTGAAACATGGTGCAGTCTTCTGAGGGCATGTGTAATTCTGTCAGGTTTGAGATGCTCACCATTGATTAGTTAGAGGAGGGACGTCTGGTAGCTAGTAACCTATAGGCAGTAGAGATGCACCAATTGTATTGGCCAACTATCAGTATCGGCCGATATAGCAACAAACGGCCATCAGCCAGTGGTTAAAAATTAGCTGATATTTACCACTGATAATTCCCTTTAAAATGGTGACCCATATTGCTTTGCACACCCGCGTACTAAACAGTTAGTGCTGTGTGGAATAATTTTGTTAGCGAAAATTACGTTAAAAATGCATTTTGCGAACATAGCTCTGCCTAAATTTCAGGAGGAGGATCTACTAATAAACATTTCAACACGACAAATTTGATCTCTCGCCTTAAGGTGAGACACTGAAGAGTATGAAGAGTTTTTGAATAACAAATCTGTTCCAATACAGAAGGCTGCGGTACTCCCGAGTAATGCTAATCCAACGATAATGCAAGTATTTGATGGAAAAAGAAAATTCAGTGCAGAGAGTGCGAAATCAAAAGATATTACTCAGACAATTACAGAGTTTATCACACTTGATGATCAACCCTTCTCTGTTCTAAATATTACAAATACATAATATGTATGCAGTTATAAAATATAATGCTCTGGGACTCTTGCTGTACACCAGATTTGGTGTTTCTACACTTTTTCATATTTTTGCAGTATAATTTATTTCCCTTTAAGTGTCCCATTTTTGTGTCCCTTTAAACTTATTTTCAGTATTTAACGATAATAACCTTTATTTAAAGCTATTTAACTGGGCAGTAACTAGAAAAAAAGACACAATTTAACATTAGAAGGAATTTCTATTGTTCTCCAAAAAGTTACTGATTTCTTGCGGGAAGACGAGAAGAACATCGCTTCAGTTCCCAAACCTCTCCTCAGGGTACACATCAGCCATTCCATGTATTTGTTAAATTTCACCACAAGGTCACTTTATTTATTAATTTAATTAGTTTTAAAAAGTCGATGAGGTATTGATTAGCCATACGAGGTGTGCTAATGGTCAAGTTGAAAAATACAAGCGTGTATTGGATGGTTGCTGCAAATACTGGGGTGACTTTTGGAGATGTTTTGAAATGGCCAAGCACTTGTACTGTACAGACATAATGTCATAGTTTTACACCAACCTGAAGATCATTCAAACATCATTATCTTTGACCGCCTCAAAATTTTAAGCAGTCTCACATTTATTTATATATTTAGCATGTATTTGGTCGGTGCAAATCCCAGTGTCGTGTTTTGACTCAAAGGCCTGCAGCAGTGAGACCTTTTCCCAAGTTGTCACTCCGAGAGGCGTCCTGATGACCTCAGGCAGGTCAGTGATGTGCGCATGTGCTATAGGTGCCCTATTCGTAAATGTGGGTCACGTTTGTCGTCATGAATAGGAGAAGATAGGCCAGATGAGCTGAAAATGTGAAATAATCTGCTAGTAAGAGCTTTTGCATTTTTTATTCTGTTAATCCCCCATCCAAAAGAGTCAGTAGGACATCTGTTATGTAATGGTTTTGAAGAGCATGTGCTTATGCGCTATGCACTCCGTGTTTTTTACGCATGTATAGCACTGGCATGCTGTCGATCCATCCCTCTCGCTACATTTTAATCTTTATTAGTCGTGAGCAAATACATGCTGGCCTGCACTTGCTCCCGGAAGAGGAGATGGCTTAGACACGTACTGACATGCACTCTCTCCTTCAGCTCCTGAGATGTAGCCAGTTCCTGGGGGTGGAGGTTTGCTATTGTCATAACATGTGAACTTCTGATTTCTCATAAATATAGGTTTCTTTTGGACAGGATCAGAACATTTCTAGCCGAGTGAGGACTGAGGATGCAGGCAGAGCTTCTTTGGTGGGGCAGGGTTTAAAGGTCAAAGAAGGTCTGATATGCTTAGATCAGGATTGTGACAAAGACCCAGAAATAGCAGAGTCACTATAAACCGATGAAACGGCAACCAAAGGATCAGCAAATTCAAGAAAGACCACTAGATTCAATCCCATATTTCGTTTCCATACAAACTGAAACTCTGTCCCCAAAATGGAATCCAGAATGTTTTCCAGGATCCTTATAAAGGTGACAAGGTTCTTAAAAACATCTTGCTTGACATGAAGGTGATGAGAGAAGCCAGTTTAGAAGATACCCTGAAACGATCCTTGACAGGGCAGCCCAGGTGAAAGTGATGAGACTGTCACCAAGAGCAAGACTACAGATTACTGAGTTATCTGGAGATGTGGCAAAAGGCAAATACTTGAAAAGCTGTCTGAACAAATTAGAATGAAATACAAGACTGTCCACTATAGAAAAACTACATTTTCTTTCATCCATTTTTTTATCAGACTTTATTTGATACATTTATTCTTAGGAGCTGCTCAGGCAAGGAGGAATCAAAAAATCAAAATGAGGCTCAAACTTACTCCATTATTTATTGCTTGTACATGGTCCTCATTAATCACGGATTCATTTTTGAATGGAATGAAGTGTAAATGGAGCCCTTACATCTGACTAATTAAGTCTAACTCTCATGTTTAATGAGTGGGATGTTCCGTCTGTGAGAGATGGATGGAGTGTTCTTTACTGTGGTGAATGATCACTTTATGGTGAGGAGAATGATGGGGAGAGGGACAGGGGCCTCGCCATAGCAGCAGTAATTAAGACGGCATGATCGTTATTAAATAAATAGGCTAATTACGGCTGCCTCAGAAGCATGTCACAGCTTCCGATAAGTAGCACTGCAAGATTATGATGTCATAATTACTGTGTATGGTATAATAATAATTATATTATAATAACTATGTACTGTATCTTGGAGGACAGATATAAAATTATGTTTATATCTTGCCATGTGAAAAAAGGTTTCATATTCATCATAAATATAGAAAAGTGCAGTTATCAGTAAACAGAATGTTGTAAAGGTAAAACTGGTTTAAAAATGTAGTTTAATGCAAACTGCAAAGATGCTACAAGGTTTCTGTTATTTAAAGAGGAATAAATGTGATGTAATAGTCCTGCAAGAAACACATCAACCAGTTACATCAACCAGGGTCTCTCAGATGTAGGAAAACAGTGACAGGTGACTCATCAAGCCATATTACTTTTTTCCATTGCTCGAGGACACGGATTCTGTGGTTTCACACCAGGTTATACATCTTTGTTGGCTTTGAATACAGATGGTTCCTCAATGGCAGACGTGCCAGAAATTCTAGCTTTGTAAAGCTCACAATATACAGCATTTGTTGAGACACAGATTACAGAGGCCATACATTTATGGTGTCTAGCCCGGTTGGCGAACTTCAGCTTGCAACCACAGTTCCTCTTTGTCGTTGTCCATGTTCAACAAACATTTTCATGATTATAGAAGCTGTTTGCTTTTGACACATCTGATAATTTTGCAGTTTTCAGCTGTTCCTACAAAATAGGCACTGCTAATCTTTTTGAAAGTCTGATGTCACTTTCCGAATGTATATATCAAAGTCTGGACGCACCCTTTCTGTCTGACACATGCTGCTAATTATCACTGAAGCTCATATGACTCGCTTTTCTAGCTGAGTTTGTAATCGTGATCTAGTTACTTCAAAGTCATATTTCATCTGGCTTTTCAGTTATTTTGTTGACCCTGGATCAGACAAGAACATGAAACCTTTAGTTAATGCCATAAATCAGATGGTTAGAGAATCTGGCCATATAAACGTTTTAAGGTTTTAGGGTAATGTTTCCCAATCTGTTCCTTCGGGACCTGCAGACAGTCCATGGCAGGGAGCTGGGAGGGAGCATAAACGTGGACTGTCTGAGGGTCTCCAAGGCCTGGGTTGGGAAACACTGTTTTAGGGGCATTTCTGCATAATGGTGGATGCAACATTTGATTCCAGTTTGTAGTGTCAGAAATACAGATGGTTACTTGTGGATAAAAACATAGATTGTACTTTTTAATACAGCATTCCAGTTTACATTCCTAATTATAAAATTGATACATTTATGAAATTAATCCTTTTGTCCCATTTATGGAAAATTGGGAAGAAAACACCATGCAGGATAATCATTTTGGGACGGAATTAAAAGTAAAAATGAAAATAGAATCTTGATTTAAGTGATACGGACTGTGTAGACTCCTTGGGAAGTGCGGAAAGCTGGGACAGGATGGAAATTAGAGAGGCTACAGAAAGAGATGCCATAGGGGAGCACAGAAATGAGGAATGAGGACAAAAGCGCAACGCTGCCTGCTGACTGAGGCGGGTGAAGAACCTCTCATAGGCACTTAACTAGATGGTCTGTGAAACAGAGGGAAGTTCA
The DNA here is from genome assembly GCA_011763525.2 of Mormyrus iriodes. Taxonomy (NCBI): domain Eukaryota; kingdom Metazoa; phylum Chordata; class Actinopteri; order Osteoglossiformes; family Mormyridae; genus Mormyrus; species Mormyrus iriodes. The sequence continues at coordinate 22,036,558 of JAAGVU020000032.1, forward strand.
TTCTACTTTCCCTGAAATGCTGTCAGAGGAATAATTCCCGGTAGGACTGTAAGAGGGCCAAGCAGAGTCCTGCTAGAGGAAAAACAGCAGCTGTTAAGACATCTTCCAGAAGGCCTGCTGGGTGGAAAACCAGGACAAACATCTGTTACAGCACCACAACGCAGTTAAGGACCATAATCCATTAAAGAAACCCATTTAGCATGCAGTATATGAGGGTTCTGCAGGATCTGCTTCCTGTGCAGGAAGAGAAGGCCTGGAAACGTGTAGGGAGAACTGAGCTGTCCACCAATTACTGGAGCTGTTATAATTTTGGGGCCTGTGGACTTCAAAATGTTGTAATAGCAAACAGGAAAACATGTATTCCTCGCTGATCAACTGAAAAAACCTGGGAAAGACAACCAGCGTTTCACAGTATGACACATGGAAAGTAAGGAACTGTACATCCTGCAAATTGTGCATGAGTTAGGACTAAATAAAAGGCTAGGCTTTGTGCAGGGTAATGATGTAATCTGTCCTCAGATGTATAAGATAGTTTTTCTGCAGATTAAGTGAGTTCTGTTTGTTTATGGGTTGGTACAATAGCACAGGATGTTTATATTGTTTTTCAGTCTGAACCAGAGCTCCAAGTGAGTGCAGTCATGACAGGCGCACTACAGAGTCCCAAGTTTGTGCCGACAATTGTGCCTAGGAGAGCCGTCTTTCCGCAAGGAGAAAGTGTACAGAGAAACTAATTACTTAGGAAACTCCCACATGATCAGAGCTGTTCAATAATAGAGGAGTGTCTAGCTAACAAGCAGGCAAAGGAATAGTCTGTGATTATTTTCTAGGTCGCAAGTTCAACTGGGAGCCAGACTACCAGACTCCCATGGCTGGAGAAAATGTGGGTTTCTGGTGGTAGGGTTACAGCATAGCTTCTTGCCAACTAAACGTTTGACATTGACATAGGAGGAACAAGGAAAAAAGACTGTCTGGGCCACCAAAAGGACATTTAGAGCATACTCCCTAAAGACCTAACGAGTAAAAAGCTTTATAAAAATCAATGTTTCCTACTAATACTTCAATATACAAATTAATTTAAATACTCCAGTAATGTCTAGAATCTTGGAAGATTTACAGTGATAAAAGAACTATGTAAAGATAAGGGGTGTATCGATACAATCTACTTGCAATCCTGGTCGATTGATGATTCAGGGCTTACAGTTTGATACACACAATATATTCCACAAAATAAGACTGAAAAACTAAGATGTCACAGTTCTTATTTATTCCTTTATAGGTGTGTACATTTACAATTTTTTATAACTATTTCTTTTTTCTTGCAGTTTTTTTCCTGATTTTCTAGTGCAAAATGCAAAAATAAAATCTCAAAGCAAAACTGAGATTATGCCTATTGCACCCTCTCACTTTGTATTAATGAATGATTTCATGCCACGGTGCATTTTTACACCCCAACAATGCGTATCATCATGTATTTAAACTGTGAACTGTCATGCCACGGTGCATTGTTACACCCCTGGTAAAGGTACTGGGAGTCTGCCTATATTTTACATGAGTAAAATGAGAGGATTGATGGAGTAGGGATTGCATATCCATTGCTCAAAATGCTGGTCACATTTTACAGATGAGGAACAGCCAAAATATCCAACAACTCTGTCCAAGATAAGCAGTTAGGATGAATGGAATAGCCGAAATAATGATGGTATGTTCGGAATCAGATATACATGATCCCATCCCACTGGTGATTTTTGTAATTACTGAACAGTGGGTTAGGGTGAGGTTCGGGTGGAAGGACAGGATGATGGTGATAGGATAATCAGATGCATGCATTTTCTGACACACAAAATATAGCTTATGAAACCCACAAAAATGTCCGCGCATGTGGATGAAGTTATGACACATAATATCTCCCCAAACTCAATACCACCAATAATATCAATGTCAGAGAAATGTACAGTACCTTCTGAGGCTATGAACTATGTGAATTGAAACCAGAATCAATGATATTTGTATGATTAATCCCAATGACATTAGATGTGTTTCCAGTAAGTTTAGGAATCAGACACCATGTAGAGAATTGTTAATGTATGAAGGGAGCCCATCCAAGAAAATGAGTGTTATTTTTTTAGAACAATGGTGTGGTGACTTTTGAGGCCAATGGCAGAGGCTTCAGTATCTTTCTGAGGGGGCCAGCAGCTGCTGCTGCCAGACAACAAAAACCGGGACCCTGCTGTCTCGGGTTTCTGAAGGCACTGCTCTCTCTGACAGGTCGGGAGCAGAAAATGGAGACCATCGCTGCCCCCTGGGCTGCAGCAGCAGCACCGCACTGAAATGACGAGCTCGCTTAACGAGAACCAGCTACCTAAGAGACTAAGCGCTCAACGGCTCGCTGGCTCGGGATTGCGCAAGCAAGGAATAGAGCAACAGCACACAGCGAGCGCAAGTGAATGAGATAGACAATGAGGGTCCTTAAAGACCAGTAAAAACAGTGAATCTGCCTCCTGATGGCAGGTGAAAAACCTCCATTAATATTCAGCCTGACAACAGTCATTTACAGTTATAAATACTCTGGCTCCGTGGCACCATTTTTATCACAATAAATTGTCTTAGAATTAGACTTTAACTTGATTGTCAGTATTTTACATCAGTCGGGAAGCTTTATGTAGTATTGTTTATATTGAACCAAACAGGGTTAAATGGTTTCAGGCTGCAAATGTGGAAACAATTGAATGCTTATCTTATACGTCTTGCAGTTCTTTCCAGGCGGGCTTTTGAAGCAAAGCTACACCATAAATTAATTTTTAAAAATGGCCTATTGTAAGAGAGAGGAACCATCAATCAGAATGTTGGGATGTTTTATCAGGGATAGACGTGTAACATCTTGCCCCCGTATCTGCCTGCGCTTTCTTTGCAGTATTTACATGAGAATGGAGTTGTGCACCGGGACCTGAAGCCAGAGAACCTTCTCTACGCTGACCTTTCCCTGGATGCCCCTCTGAAGATAGGTGATTACACACTTAGCCGTCAGAGCGTCACCTTTCGTCTCTAGTCACTGTTTACGTCATGATAATGCCACCACAGGCTGTGGATGACAGAAAGAAACACAGCCTGGTTTAAATCTGACCGAGCTAAACCTTATAAACCTGCTTTGAATAGTGGGACACGTGCTAAAAGATGGTCTGTTCACTGTCACAGCGGATTTTGGCCTCTCCAAGATCATAGATGACCAAGTGACAATGAAAACGGTGTGTGGTACTCCTGGGTACTGCGGTGAGTTGTTACCCTTTACATCACTTTACAAGAGACAGATGACGCTTTGTGAGTGTAGCTGCTAGACACGCATAACAGCACAAGACATGAGTCAACATGTAACAGAGACCGGCGGTGACACGTTGGGAGCGAGAAAGCGCTGCCGCCCGGGGCCCCATGCTGTGGATGTGACAGCCTCTTCTTCCGTCTCCCCGCAGCTCCGGAAATCCTCAGAGGCAGCAGCTATGGCCCGGAGGTGGACATGTGGTCCATTGGAGTCATTCTTTACATACTGTGAGCTCAGATCAAATGAGGCCGTGGTGCATTCTGGAAAGTTGTGATTGTTTTGCAGAGGAAATGCTGATGTGTGTATATACAATGCACATGTGTATATGGTATATAAAAACTGCTGTATATTCATGCCTATGTATAACTGCCAGACTTTCTGTTGCCCATTCTTAGGCTTTGTGGGTTTGAACCATTTTTCGACCCGAGGGGAGACCAGTACATGTACAGCCGCATCCTTAACTGTGACTACGAATTTGTCTCCCCCTGGTGGGATGAAGTTTCCTTAAATGCCAAGGACCTGGTGAGGATTTCAAACAGGACAGTGGGGTCATTTTTAAGAACTGCAGTGCTAAATGAAACAATATTCACAGTTACATTTTGTCTATATGGCTGTTTTGGAGCAACAGATGGTTCTCTGAGGGGAATTTGTTTTAAACTGAGCTGGCTTTACACAAAAAAAAGGTTAATATATGCCAGTTTTTTTATTTCCATGTAGCCACTTAGCGCGGGGTGGGCTGCTTGGGACAGCATTCTGAAGCCCCTTCCCCCACTCTGTGTGATATGTTTGAGCAGGTCAGCAAGCTGATCGTCTTGGACCCCCGCAAGCGCCTGACGGTTCAGCAGGCTCTGCAGCACCCATGGGTGCTGGGGAAGGCCGCCCGCTTCTCGCACATGGACACCACCCAGAGGAAGCTGCAGGAATTCAACGCCCGGCGCAAACTTAAGGTCAGCGCACCAATCGCCAGGGTTCGCCGTTTCATGGGGGTATGTGTTGAGCGCTGGTCTGGATCGCTCTCGGCTAGTAAAGGGGTTACTACTTAAACCAGGTTTAGCGGATGCTATATTTTAAACAGGTATCCACATATAGCAGCATAGGCACTGAGCTCTGTATTATGGTTATAATACCTTGTAGTGGTCTTATGTGTATGTAGCACTTCAACTTGAAGCTGAGGCATTCAGGGAAGCTACACTGAAAATATGAAGGTCTTCTCTGTCCATCGGCTGCTCAGTTAAGGGCGATTCTGCCGTCAAATCACCAGCTTCTTGCTGGACATTCTCTCGCAATGCAGTCCGTTGCAGGATGCTTTTGCAGCTGCTTGCAGGACGTTCTGTTTCCGGGTATGCACGTCTCATCATTTTGCCGCTCCCCTGGACAAATGCCTCGTGCGTTCTCTTGAGTCGATACTATTTCAAAAATCTGACATTAATTACTGAACAGTTATACTGCTTGACAAGAAGAGGCTTGCATTGGCTCTGTTTTGTATTTGATGTACGCTCTTCCACACCCACAGTGAGATTTGTTCCCCAAGCAGGCTGCGATGAAGGCAGTGGTGGCCACCAGCCGCATGCACGAGGGGTCCCGGCGACGCACTGACAGCTGTGAAAGCCCCGGATCCGACAAGGTCTCTCAGCAGGATGGCGTGCAAAAGAAATCATCCCAGGACAACCAGAGTCAGCAGAGTCACACCAAAGACACTCCTGGCCCCACTGATGAAAAGGCTCCACCATCAAGTCAGTCCACCCCACAAATTCATGCTCTTCCACAATGCAGCCCAAAGAAACCCACTACCCGTCCGCTGCCTGCGGGATGCCCTCCCGGCTTCCTGCCCACCCGGCCACCCCTGAAACCAGATGGACTCAAACAACTGTCCGTCATCCCTAAGACTGCAGTTGTACGGCCCCGAATCACAGCAAAGAGCTGCTCAGTGGCTCCAGTAGAAAAGCGGGAGCCCTCTCCAATCCTACCTACCCCCCCAAGTCCCAGAAACATCAGCAATGGCTTTATGGTGGAGGTAGAGACCAGCAGCAAGACTACTCAGTGTCAGTGACTGTGAGTACTGCAAGAATCAAAAGGAAACTGGGACTCATTTTGTGGCAGGGGGTTAAAGATACATCATGGTAATATCAGGAGGAATAAACATTCTGTCCACTTCCTGTGTATACTGATTCAACAACGACAGTTTCAGGCATCTTCATTTGTTTTTGAGGACACCTTAAACAGCAATTTTGATCAGTTCAGCATTTAATAGTCTTGGCACTTCCTTTCCTCTTCTTAAGCATTTGCACACTAAAGACAGAAACTTTTGACATATACAAATAGAATAAAGGTATATATTTCCTTTTGTAACAACTGTAGAAAACCTTGTTTTTATTGTGAATGCTATTCAACGCAAAAATGCTCTCTGATGCTCTTCGTCCTTCATGTACCTCCTTTAGTCTACATAATTCATTTTTCGGGGTGAATGAAATTCACACGGAAGAGTTGTCGGTCCTCGTCGTATAGAAAGAAGATGATACTAACTCTCTATATAGAGATACGTTGTTAGGTGCTGTTTAAACAGATACTATGGATGTCATGGGGAGTATTTTCAAAGGAGTCAGTTATATGTTGAACTGACAGCTTTTCCCTTTATTTAAATTCACTATCTACCTCGTGACTGCATTGGAATCTCTAAAATGGAGTGCTGGTCATTTGATATAATTCGATATATTTTCCACAGTCACACTTTTGACCTCCATCCCCCGTACGTTTCCTATCAAAGGGCTGTACACGGTGGACCTCAGATATGTAACAAATGTTAAACCTGTCCCCGGTTAGGAAGCTCAAATCTCCTTGGCTGATTTGTATATGCTGTCACTCACCGGACACTTGAGCAGATACAGTAAGAGTATCAGTGCTAAACAAGAGATTTGCGAAAGTAATTAAAGCGTGAATAGCTATGGACGAAGGACAATTAAATGACACAAAAGGGCCATGACTGGCTAAAGCTGTATGATGATATATGAATATAGATTTTAACAAGTATCGTTGCTTTAAAATGCTATGTTTAAAATAACTTCACCTTAGGCAAAGTTTGTGCTTGTTATGATGTTAGTGTTAAATGTTTTGCTTAATACATGTGATGGGTAGTCTGAGATTTGAGCATTTTTGAGATGTATGAATGGTGATGCAGATTAACATATCTTTAATTTCCATACAGCGGTAACTACCTTTATCTTTTTCCTGAACTTTGAATAAATACATGCTTAAATGACTGTTTATTTTGATGTCAAGCTGTGTTATTGAAATACAGGACAAGCTGTCCCATGACCCTGTACCAGATAAGCAGTTGGAGGATGGAAGGAAGAATGGATGGATGGAGATACAAGCAGTTATGGCTGATATGGTTACCTCCTTACAAACAAGGAAGGTTACTCTTAACAATAATTGCCCTGTGTTGGACTGGCATCCCATTCTGGTGTTTTCCCTGTTTTTTCCTGGATGGGCTATAGATTCACTCAAACGATGTATACAATACATTGTTTTCTCGAGTTTTATATTTCCCATGATAGACATTTAACTTAATTATGGTTATATAAACCTTGTAATACTATTAATTTTAAATTACAGTGATTTGTACATATTCTTTGAAAACTGGGATTTGTTTTGTCGGACAGCTTTAGTGTCTAAGCGAATAAGAGCCAATACAATCCACAAATCATTCACTTACCAAGCATGAATTGCTTCAGTACGTATACAGCTGCATAAATGGTGCAACTAAAAGCCTTTGCATTAGAGTGTATAAAAAGACATCACTGTATTACAATACATAATTTGCATTATGGTCGAATGGGTATGGGGAAAGTACTTATATTATCTGAACCTGTTTCTTAATTTATATACAGCTCTGGAAAAAATTAAGAGACCACAGCACAATTTTTTGTTTTACTCTTTTCTCAATTCATAGGCATGCGTCTGTGAATAATATATATATATTTTGCAAACTGCAGCCTGGTTCTTCTCTGTTTCTCATTAATGAAGGGCTTTTTCCTTGCTTTATGGGACTTCAGTCCTGCTTCTAGGAGTCTGATATGAACTGTTCTGGCAATGCACTTCACACTTGCACTTAATGGTTCCCATTCTTTTTGAAGGTCACCTGATCTCATGAGAGACTGCTGGATAAGTTGACGGTCATTTCTGCCATTAGGAAGTCGCTTCCGCCCTCTATCTGGCTGGTTTTTGGTTGTTCCCAGGGTCTTCCGTTTCACCTTGTTCTTGTATACTGCTTGCATATATGACATACTCGTGCATAGGCTCCAGACGCCCCTCTGTACTACGTAGGCGGTTGGCAGATGGATGTGAACATTAAAAATGCATTACCTTTAAGCAAGTGTTATTTTCGCATGTCGATGCACCCGCATCAAAACAAAACCGGTTTAACAAAAAGAGAAAAAAACCGGTTTAGTTACGGCGGCGTGCCGTGCGGGCGCGTGCACGGCTCGGGTCAGAAGGAAAGCGACCAATGGGAGCGCGAGGAGAGCGGCAGTGCTGCGCGTTATGAGACGCAGCCTCTTTATGCAGTATGTGCGTGAAGGCTCATCACGGGGCTGAAATGCAGATAAAGGCTCCGGCCGCGGTTTATTAATTTGTACTTCCACGCCGTTAATTTTAATTACGCGATGAGTGACATGAGAAGAATATCTAAAATAACTCTACGGATCGCGTGCCAGTGTTTATGGGTAAGGAAATTAAAATCACAAAGTTGCTGGTAGCATCGATGGCATAATTTTCAAAACAAGCTAGTTTTTGTTTCTACGCGGTATGAAATACGAAGCACAAATTTAATTACACTTTACACATAACAGTCTGTCATTTTTTGAAGTTGTGCATTTCATTTGTGTTATAGTAATAGAGACAATGCCTGAAATTAAAGTAAATATTTACGCATTTTGGAAGTCTCACTCTTGCCTGTATTGAGCAAAGTCGTAAACACCCAGACCTGCTTCCGGACTAAAACCTTGTTAAATTCACATTAGTAATGATGATTCCTTGGATGTTCAATTCTTCTAGTCCTCCATTTACTAGGAATTGTTTGTCAGAAAAGGGAATTCTCTAACAAAGGATTACACATTGTCACATGACTTTAAAGTGAAAACATCATGAGAGGTTGTCAGAAAGTAAAACTTATTAATCGCACATCAGTTAACTCAAGACTCAAGTTGTAATTAATTTTTTGGTCGATTGAGAAAAAACTACTTCTGTACTGTTCATGGGCTGCCATTATTAAAATATTTTGGGGCTGGGGTAGCCAATCTTATCCAGAAAGGGCTGTTGGGTATGTGGGTTTCCTCTGCAACTCCCTAATGTAAGGAATAACCAATAATGAGGATGATGAGATTATGAACATTTACAGTTTACGTGGGGCTTCTCCCCTCCCCATGCTGTCGCGGCAGGTGTCCGGATCCGCGTAATCCGACACTCATGTGACTCTTGTTTTGTTGCAGCTCGCCGCTCTGGTGGTGGGCATGAGCGGCATATACCTGCTAGTGAACTTCAGGCAAACTGGCCTGTTGTTCCACAACATCTACTTAATCTTACCTGCGATCGTGGCCCTGGTCAGCGCGGCCGTCCTGCTCGCCAGTGGGGGCGTCGGCTGCTGGGTGTCCATCAGGGACAGCACCGTGCTGCAGGCTGCGGTGAGATGCTTTAGCATGCAGAAAGTGGGAAAATGTTTCCCAGATGAATAAGGCAATTACAGCTACGCTGTAAGGATGACACCAGCGGTAAAAGCCAGCCATCCGTCTGTCCATCCGTCAGGCATCAAAATCACAAAGAGCCTTTCCTGGGTGTACTGTACCCTCCCTTGTACCTTGTTCTGCCTGGGTCTAGTTTCAGGCTCACTTCAAACATGTACTGTATGGATGGATAAGTGAATAAATAACTATATTTACTAGAGTTATACTCAAACATGATCAGTTGACGTATGTTATAAGGCATGTGGACAGTTTTATCCGATTCAGAGTGTAATACAAAAGACCTGACAAATATTCTTTAAGACAAACCACGGTGTAGCCTGTCAGTAGCTACCAAACCACTGTTCTAGTACCTTCTACAATCTTAAGAAACCTATGATCATATGTATAGTTCTGCATTGAGTATTTGCATGCATCTGGACCTCTGTTTGAGTCTTAGACTTTAATGTCATCTTGCATAAGACCGGTCTTTTATCTGTAACGGTAAACAAACCTGTTTTAACGCTTTTTTCCAGTTTGTATATCTCATCGTCATTGTATTTTGCCTTGAGGCGACAGCATCTGTCCTGTCCTACGTGAACATAGGCAAGGTAACATGATTAACTGGTTTAATGAATTAATGCTACGGAACATTTCGATCTGTCATGTCACATTTACTCCTGCATGTAGTGTGATTATGGTATCATCTGTGCTCCCTTCTAGGTGCATTTGGAATTTGAGCCTTTTTGGGGGATGTTTCAGAATTACACTGGCAATGAGCAAGACTTTAATTCTAATGCTGTGGATGCCATTCAGGAAGAGGTGTGTCCATTATAAATATCTATTCAATGAAATCAAATTTTCCAACATAAGCTTGGTATCCGTTATATTTTGTGAATTATTAAATTCACCCAGGAAGTGTGTGGTTCCAATAATTCATGTTTGTATTCTGTTGATTTAGCATTTTAAGGTATGTTGTCATTTCATTATGCATGTTTTATGTACAGTAGTAGTGGCTTCTGTTGGATATGAGTATAAATCAAAATTTATATTTAGAGCAGATTTATGACAACAAACGTCGACTTAAGTGCTGTACAAAGTCAAACGGCTGTCAGCTGTCTCTGAGCTAAGACAGACAGGAACAAGAACAAAAAGACTAAATAATAATAATAATAATAATAATAATAATAATAAT
>JAAGVU020000032.1:22046879-22072620 GCA_011763525.2 Mormyrus iriodes
TCTCTGAGCTAAGACAGACAGGAACAAGAACAAAAAGACTAAATAATAATAATAATAATAATAATAATAATAATAATGCAAATAAAAAAGTTGGCACAGTGGTTAGCACTGTTGGGGACAGGGTTCGAGTCTCCGCCATGGCTCCCCGTGTGTGGAGTATGTTCTCCCCATGTCATTGTGGGGTTTCTTCTGGGTACTCCGGTTTCCCCCATGACCCATAAACATGCTGAGGTTAATTGGAGTTATCAAATTGCCCATAGCTGTGAGTGAATGGTGTGTGAATGTGTTATGGGATGGCGCCCCATCCTGGGGTGTTCCCTGCCTTGCACCTGTAGCTTCTGGGATAGGCTCCGGACCTCCCATAACCCAAGATTGGATACGTGGGTTCAGAAGATGGATGGATGAATGGGAATAAAAGAATGAAATATATATATTTTTTAATCAAATGAATAAAAGACACTCGTATTAATTGAAAAGCCAGGGAGAAAAAATGGCATTCTTAAAAGAGCTCAAAGAAAGTGTGACCTAATGTGGGGGTGTGGATGTCAGGAAAACATGGTTGCCCCTGAGCTTAGTCTACCACTCAGCATGAAGAATAAGATTTTATCAGAGGACCAAAGTGCCCTAGTAGGGGAGTAGGGTTGCAGGAGGTCGGCAAGGTAAGAAGGTACTAAGCCATTCAGGGACTAAAAAATGAGCAGTAATTCCTTAAAATCAACTCCGTAGCGGGAGACATTGAAGAGAGTCTAGTATGAGTGGTATATGGTCTTGGATACGTGTGCCGATGAGGAGTAGCGGTGCAGTGTTTTCCAGATAAGTTGAAGGTGAGAGAGACGATGCTGATTTACAGCAGTGTACATCAAGATACAATACTCCAGGAGAGAGGAGATAAAACCATGGAACACCTTCTTAAAATCAGTAGTGGAGAGAGAGGTCTTAGTCAATACCCTCAGCTGGAAGAAGTTGGCTTTGACAACAGAATCTCTTTGTCAAGTTTAAAATAACTGGGATCACATCCAAGTTCTTAGCAGAGTGTCTGTTGTAAGGTGCAAGTGCGCCAAGGTTAATGACAACCAATTTCTAATATCATCCTCACAGATCATCAAGGATTTAGGGGAGTTTCCCTGTTCTAGTGGCAGATAGATTTGTGTGAACAATCCCCAAGGCTGCCTGAAAAATTTCCACCTGTCAAATATAATTTAAACCAGGGGTAGGCAACCGTGATCCTGGAGTGCCGGTATCCAGCAGATTTTCCATCCCGCCTGGTCTCTGATGAACCACACCCGATCTCAGGCAGATAGTAACTCATCGGGTAGGAGAGAAGACCTCCTGGATACCGGCACTCCAGGATCAGGGTTGCCTGCCCCTAATTCAGACCATGTGAGAGCAATGCCCTGTATGCTGACGTATTGCCCGAGATGGGGGATAGAAATGTTATGGTGAACCGTATCAAAAGCTGCAATGAGATGTAACAGCTCAAGAAGAACAGCATGACCAGAGTTAGCAATTAATAATGGATCCTTCTGAACCTTTAAAAGAGCAGATTCTGTGCTGCAATGAGAATTAAAACCAGGCTGAAATACTTGACCGATGCCATTACCCTCCAAAATCGTCTGTAACTGAAGGAGAACTGCTTTCTCCAGAATTTTAGAGAGATGTGGTTGCATAGATATGGGCCTGTAGTTCGAGAGAACCAAGTGGTCCAGGATTGGCTTTTTAATCATTGTCCGGACTACGGCATATTTAAAATAAGCTCAAACACATAGCGAAGCAGCTATTGAAAATGGCCAGGATTCTGGACTCAACACTATGGAAGACTTGTTTTAGAAGGTTAGAGGGGACAATGCCGGCAGGACAGGTTGTGGGCTTCAAGTTACAAACTATTTCTGCCAAGACAGAGAGACACGGGTTCATGCTCACTCAAGACAGCAGAACATGTGGGCAGGGTGGGTCATGGGCAGGGAGAAATCATGTGAGATCAAATGTCAGAAGTCTTATCAACAAAAAACCTTCTTCACAAGTTGCTGAAGACATCAGGGCAGGCAGGAGTACTCAGATTAGGAGCTGTGTTAATGGTGCTAAATAAAACCCTAGGCCTGTGGCAGTTATTCACAATACTTATAATACTTAGTTCTTACAGTCTTAACTGTATCCTGGTACTCAAGACACCTGAAGCTTATCGTTTTTCAATATGTTTTCTGTTCCCTTGCAGTCTGTCTAAGGGTATGAGTTGTACCAGGCTGCTGTAAATGCAGTTTCTTTTTCATTATAAGAGCTTGATGTCCATGTGATGAAGTATAGCAAATTTTGTCCATTGTTTTTGAAATGAACATGTGACTAAGTAGGTATTATTGGCCCAACGTAAATGAATTGTATCTACAGTTACAGTGCTGCGGAGTTCATAATTACAGCGACTGGTTTGGCACCCCTTGGTTTAACCGCACCGGCAAAGATCGAGTGCCACACAGCTGCTGTAACTCCACCTTCGACACGTGCAATGGCACCCTGGACAGGCCGGACCGCCTCTATCCGCAGGTACGCGCTAAGCTTCCCATGCAGCACAGACAGAAATATCCCGAAGCAGTAACATCCATGTAATATTATGTGAAATATTATCCAAAAATGTATTCTAAATGTATTCCTATTAGACAATCCCGTAATTGCAGAAAATCTGATTAGAAACGCCTGCTTTGTTAGCACGACACGTGGTAAATCAGAAACGTTACATGTATCCGTTCCAATATTCTGCTGGACTAGCTAAAAATGAATCATCATCAAGAGAAAATAAAGGTGGGATAACAGAGCAGAACAGTAGCATGTAGTATGTTTCCATGATAAGTGGGTATGGAAAATGAATGAATGAATAACAGAAGCATATCCGGTTAGTCTCTCAGCAATGCAGAGCATATTCTGGGAAGTCAAGAACTTAGCCTAATACAACCTGGACCTGTCTGCCACTTAATTACTTGAAAATGTTTTTTAAATTTAAATTTAAATTAAAATTTTTTAAATTAATTAAAAATGTTACATATGCAATTAAAGCTACATGCCTAGACAACTACCAGACTAGCAGGCCTGAGTAAATCGATTCGCTTAAGCTCCTGTGGCTTGCTCTGAATCTAATCAGCTGCATGTTACTATAAATGATCTTGATGCCTCTTAGTCTATGAGGTGGTTGATCCATTTTCGCCTCTCGTTGTTGTCTTGCTAGCCTTGTTACCTGTATCAGGTCACCGAAACAGTCGGTGAACCAGGCCCAAGCCAGTGCAACGCTAGGCCTTGTTCATGTAAATCAGACCAATGAAAATCATTATTTAAGTTTAAGAAAAAGAACTATCATCTGTTTTGAACAAACCATCAATACTACAAACAAGGTTTGATTTTGCTAGCATAGTCTTTGTTTGCCACATTTAATGTTCGATGAGGCACTTTCTGACATATTTAGGAAATGTATTCTTAGTCTTTGCAGGGAAAAGAGGTAAACCAAATTATTTCCGAAGCTTTATCCATTTTCTTAGACTTTGCTGGTATGATTTTTCTAACTTGAATTCCATGATAAGCGTTTTGTTGAATATTTTATGCAAAAAGGAGCAGTCTTGATGCTTGTAAATATTTTCATTTTGCTGGGGTGCACTTGAGGACTTTCAGTGAAACACAGTCTGCATGTGCAGGGCTGTCAGGTGAAGCTGGAGGGGGGCTGGATGTCTGTCCTGTACTTCATCATCATTTCCTCTGCAGTGGTTGCTGTCATTCAGGTGAGCCTGACTACTAATAAAACACTAACCTTTATTTAGTCTTGGCTATCGAACTTTGTAATGGGGTAGCACATTTTTAATTTAGGGTGATAATACATCGTTTAATAATAACACCGCCTAAATTAAAAAAGGTGCTCCTCTTCTCTACAGCTTTGAGAATTGAACACTCAGACAATTTGTATACATTTTTTATTACATACTTTAGGATTTTTTTAAATAAAATGTATTGTATACTGTGAGGGGACAATCTTAGTAGCATCTGTGTTTGTATTAAAACATAGTATAGTAAATAGAATTCTGATTGTAGCCAGAAAAAAGTAAAAGTTGTACCAAAAAGGAAATTGCTAGTGAGGTTAAAAGTTGCATTAAAGGCATAGTAGTATATTAAAGTGTATTCAAGGTGTTTGCAGCGGTAATTGCAACACAAGTGAATTAAAGCAGGTTTGAGCCGTACTAAATGGGCAGATTTTTACAACCTATTATCTGTTAGGATCAAAGGAAAAGTAGAGCTTTGAAAGCAGCATGATTACCCACACCATACGACACAAACCCATGCTTTAACAATGAGCATTCAGGGCACCATTCAAAGATGGTCAGTGTTCCTGCCCCCCCCCCCACAGTTAATCATTATTGGCTGAATCCCTTCATGTCCTTGATAAACTGGCCCTAACACAGAGGGCCGTCGGTGGTCAGGAGGCTATTTTCAGCCTGACTTCCATCTCCCTCAGCATCTACCACCTTCGCCCCCTTTTTACACTGAGGATTACTTTGTACTTTGCCAGATTAACATGCTAATTGGACAGTTCTGCCTACAGCACACTGGCACCAGATAGACCAGTGGGACCACTAAGCTGTGGACCTGCCATGACAGTCTGGTGGTATGGTGCCAAAGGCTCCAGGTCAGCGAACGATGCGGCCCGACTTAAAATGGCCCCGTGGCTGCGGGATTCTTCCCACAAGGAGAACGTCCAGCTAAGCAAAGAAAAGCAGATTTTTTTAAAATAGTAAATTGGTTTCTAAATCAGGGCTTTGAGGCTAACAGGGACACTCTTAAAACACTGGGTACAGGTTCCCAGGAGGTTCACGTTTTGAAAAAGGGCAGTCAAAGCTGCAAGATTCAAGGGAGCTGACCTCATGCTTAAAAGCTTCAGAGGTGATGAGCTCTCAAATCCCATTTTGTGCTTTCAAGTGTACTGCCTGAATCCAGCTGCCTTAACAAAAAGGGGCTCACATTCGGTGTTGTATTTTTTGGTAACACTTTACTTGAGGAGTGCACAAGGAACTTGGCAATTCATATACTACTGTGAGTGCATGAAATACTTGAACCGTTATGATTGATTAATGATGAACGAACATGGGATCAGTACGTAGCTTAGTTACTGGTTAATTAATACATTAAGTAAGAGTGTACTGCTATATTATTTGTGCCCCCTCAAGTAAAGTGTTGCCTATTTTTTAAAATGTTACAAGTATTATTGTTTTGATTTTACCAAATTATGTGCATTAAAATACACAAGTACACAAAATGTTGCCTGCCTCACCCTCATTTAATGCACCAGTCTGAGTCTAGCTAGGTAGAGTACGTGGAATCAGCGGTTAACTTAAATCGCTAAAATGTTGACTTCTAGATATACCAAAGGTCGATGTATTTAAGCACTAATTTAGCCCATCATTTAAGAAAGTGTTCAATTCTGATTCTGTGTCATGTTATTCCAGATGACATCTACTGATGTTGCAGGCTGTATGCCACTGGGTATATTGAAAATTATACAAGCAATCAGCAGTGGTTATACCACATTATCTGCAATGTATGTTTTTTTCTTTGGCAGTATCTGCATGTTAAAAAAATATAGGAAAAATTACCTGGTTAAAAATTACCTAGTGAAGAGTCTGAAATGCTTTGTGTGAACGCTTGAGGAGGAGCGTTTCCTATTTGGGGGCAGATGGGAATTAGGAGAACCCAGAAGAACAAAATACCTTCAGAATAAATTGGGGGTGTTCGCCTAAACACAAAAGCACAGGTCCAACAGCAGGAGATGGTTCTGGCCTGGGGTAGCGGTCAGAACAGATGGAGGGCCCTGGGAATGGGTAGGGTTGAACAAATCAACATGCACGATGGCGATCACCTGACTTTTCGCCTCCCTCAACCTGCAGCCCCCCCTTCTCATCAGTCCTCTTATAAAGCACTAAAAATCATGGTATTTGCGCTACATTGCCCATCGTGCTGACCTGAAATTCCATAGATGGGACGTTTTACATGAATATGATCCTGCTAAAGCTGGAGATGGGAAAATGATGCACTTTTCGATTTCTGCTTCTGTTTTTATTTTTGATTCCCTTTGTCTTTTGTATTTGTCTTAATTGTATGTTTAATCAGAATCAGTTGCTTTTATTCAGTTTAATTAAACTTCAGGTTTAATGGTATATCTCATACCACCACCTGCATCAAAACAAATTTTTTAGATTTCATTATGTGGCAAAGAACATGCCAATTAGCTTTATTCTTATCCCAGTATTAACACGGATTAAAATGTACAGTGGCCAAAATTGCAAGCAAAGACCATTTTAAATTTTTTTTGTGTGAACAGACATTGCATGACATGAATGTTAGGGCTGCATTTGAACAAACAGATTGGCTGTTTTTATAATATGCTTAAGAGCTGTGTTTATTTTAAGAACTGCAACCAAAACCCTGCCTTCCTACTTGAGCGCTTAGCAGAAATATCCCTGACACAGCTGTGCACATGTTCCTGGAGCCCTTTCACAAATGGGGCATCTGGCGCTCGCCAACTGACATGGTAGTTAAAGGGTCAGATTGTATATGTGTATGTATCCGTAATGTTTTCATAATTTCCAAAAATCATTCATCCTCTTCCCTGTCCTAGGTCATCGGGCTGGTCTCAGCAGCCCAGCTGATGAGAGATCAACCCTTGCAGGAGTATCGAATCCTGGATAGGGATTCCATAAACTAGAGAAACTCCAACAAACATCACGATTTAATTTCTCATTTGGAGAGTAATTAAGTCATTAACATTTTGTAACTGTGAGGAGAAATCGACCTGTGCAATTATTTTTAGCCTTTTAATAAGCTTAAACAAAGTAATGAGAATCATTTTCCAGACACCAAAGTGGTGTTTTCTTGCTTATTCATAATTTTTGTATAGAATAAATTTATGAATTGAATAAATTAATAAATTGTCTCAGAGTAACAAGCAGGGGTGTTTGTCTCAGCAAGCAGCATAAGAAGGCCATACCACAGAGCAAGTTAACTAGTCTGAATTGTCAGTAAAATATTTGGCTCATTAAACTGGGAGAATTAACCATGTAAGCCATATCGTCACAACCTGTTCATATAGAGAAACGCTGAAGAGCAGAATGGCTGTGGTGTATGTGATACTGTAAAACCAAGGGAAATAAATCCTCTGCATTACATTTGAAGCTGTGTTTGTTCATCTTGCAATGAATTTAGCAGAACAAAATAAGTTTATTCATTTCCACTCTAGTCCTCAGTGAGTGGCTTTTTCTTAAGGTTTGGGTGGAGTGTGGCACATTCTGAAAGAAGCTCCTCACAGTGAAAGGTTCTGGAATAACATTAATTTACCTCTCTGCAGGGGTGGAACTGTTTGCTCCTAGCCAACTGGGTAGCTCAGTAAAAAATGTGGTCCAATATTCATTTTTTGTTTTTTTTTTTGTTTTTTTTTTTCTAGGCAGCAGGCTAGCATTCAATTTTTTTGTACTTGCCCTTTGTCTAAAATATGCACCTCAGGTGAGTGGGCAGTTTAATCTCTACCCCTGTCTACATGTTCGTCTCATGGAGAGTAAGGAGGGATATTTGAAAATTAAAGAAGTCCTATGTACATGTTTTTGTACAAATGCCAAATAATAACTATACAATATTCTTTTCTTACTGCTAAGAGATTTTTCCACAGTCCACCAGAGGGACCCATACCACAAATCCACATTATGAAAACTGCCTTCGGATTGTTGTATTGGAATACATGATTTTTTTGTGCTTGTATAATGACATGTTATATTCCCATACTTCTATATGCCGTCCCCTGTTTTATCTCTTGTATAAGGCAACAGTTTGTGGTTTTATAAAATAAAACATTTCTATCCATTCTTCTTATCGCTATTCCTGATTAGGGGCATGGGGGAGCCTGAAAGCTATCCAAGGCACTACAGAGGTGGAGCGTTCAGGTCCAGAAAGTAAAGATCCAGACCAAGACTTTGTTTCAACCACCCAGTTGAGTACTCCGTGCTTTTGACTCTTTTTACTCAACTAGTAGGTTGAAACAAAGTCTTGGTCTGGATTTTCTGGACCTGAAATTTCCACCTCTGCAAGGTAGCACAGGGCACAAGGCTGGAGTACACTCTGGATGGGATGCCAGTCCATCACAGGATACCTGCACAATCATTCCCTGCAAGCAAATTAGAGATACCAGTCAGCCAAGCTGCATGTCTTTTATACTCTGGCAGGAAACCCACACAAAAAGAGCAGAGGTAGGATTTGAACCCACGATGCCTGAAGCTGGGGACTATGGTGCTACCCAGTGAGCTACCAACTAAAAGGTTTGTTCATTTTTTTTTTAACTTTTATGCTGTTTTGAGTTCTGTCTTTATTTAGAGAGCCATATTTGTGAGCATAGAAGCTTCACACATACACCGTTACTGTTATTACTATTTAAACTGGCAGATACGGATAGTATTTTACTTTACAAGGTTGTTAAAAGCTCCCAACACTGAAAATCATAATTAATAATTGTGAATATCTGTAAGTGATAACTATCAAATACCTACACTGGCTAGTCTTTCACTTGATCGAATCTCACTGGTATTAAAGTCATCGCTCCCTAATGAGAGAACTAAATTTACTCACATAGAATGTAAGCAACGTCAGTTCAGTAATTTCTGTGGGTTTATACAATGAAGACGCCTTTGAAAGTCTTTTTTCATGGCTATAGAACCATGCCCTGAGACACGTACTCTTCATCGGTATTGGCAACCCAGAAAGATTGGGCGACAAGCCATACCACGAATATCTGCACCCTACATAAGGTATAAAATGAAGAATGGCAACACTGCAACCAATGGACCTGAAAGTTGCACATGAATGACATGTAATGTATCGAGTGGCACGGCCGAGGAGGCGGGCCGTGCGAGTGCCTGCCCCCTCGCCGATTGGATGAGCGTCGTCTTCAGTGAGCTTCATTGTCTGAGAGGAGTAGTACGCAGCACCGGCCTTCGTGTCCTTGGAGCAGGTCGAGAAATCGATTTAAAAGCAGAGTCGGAGTTCAGGAGGAGCAGGTAAAGTGTTTAAGGTGTTTCAGAGTGGTACACTTTTTATAGAGTTAGTCACTATCTCTGAGGAGAAGCGGGGGTTTCGCCCATGCGGCAGAGAGAAACCGAGGCCTACACGGGCCTCGGCGAATTCCCGCCGCCTGCCGAATGGCTTTTACCTGTAAAATTAGGGCCGAGAATTTGGGCAGAAAGAGGGACGCTTTTAGCACGGTGTGGCACGGCAGGCTGCTCCTTTACTCTTTTATATCTGTCTAGACATTTCGTTGGGTATTTTGCGCGCTTATATGTAAAGTTAGCCATTTTGCTGTAACGCTGCCTCATTAGTTGTACGTCATTAATGAATAGCCGAAGCTAGCTAACTAAACCGCCTCCTTGGGTACGTTGGCTGGTTGGTTTTCACATAAATGTGCCCACGGCGATCTTAGCGTGTTTTTTAAACTGATGGACCTTTATATCGCCTTATGTTTTATTTCGGAGGGTTTGTACCTAAAATGGCTGCTGGCGCCTTCCTGTTAGTTACCAGGCAGAGATGGGCCGAGAGCCACATTAACCCGTTTATCCACCCACGGTGGCGGTAACCTGCGGGCGGAAACGTGCTGCTAACCACTTATATCCGGCTAGTTATCGTGCGTTTTGCGGCCGTTTTCATCGTAACTTTTCCCGCCTTAGTTCGAGCTGCGTGTGTGTGGTTTTCCCGAGGTCTGCTAGTTGTACTTTAGTTAGTAGGATGCACCGATCGTGACTGATGGGCAGTGATAATGGTCGTGGTGATAATGAGGGAGCTGGGTGTATATCTTCGCGCAGTGTTAGGACATGGTTAGGTAGCCAAGGAGGCGATGCGGAATAAAATGCCCCGCTTCGTTTCCCAGTGTGTCTAAGTGTGTGTTGCGCTGGATAGGATCCTGCCTGCTGGCCTGCATTGGGTGGTTTAGATGTCCGGTGGTGGATCTGTAGTGTTTTTTGTGTTTATGAATATCGTGCCTGTCCATAGTCCTTCCTGTAAACAAGGTGCGTTAATATGTTAAATAAAACCAAACTAAATAGCTGGTATCAAATGGTATTTAGCTTAAGTGCATTCCAGTCACTTTCTCACACGACCTAATAATTACCTTCTTGTCTATAAAGGTGTAGATCAGACACTTCTGTGTGATGCAGTTTGTTTTTTCTGGTGCACGGTGGGCTTTTGGGGTCTTTGAGTTCAGAGTGAGGTTTTAAAAGTACATGCATGGGGAACCGGTCGTTGAGACTGATAATTGTTCTGTTCTCTCCACAGGTATTTCCTGAAGAAGGCTGAAAGTCTTGCTCAATTTTCTTTCATTTATTTTGTGAAATAATTCCTGCCCCTTTTTGTTCAGTTTTTTTTTTTGTTTTTGTGTTTTGTTTTTTTTTGTCTCCCCCTCCCTCCTTAGCGTGTATTTTTACTGCCTTTGTTTTTTTGGTACCTTCAGATTTGGGATCTGTGAAGTGTCTTCATGGCAGTCAGAAGGGGACACATTAGGTACCTGAAAGTGAGTAGCGGATGTGTGTTTTTGTATACTATTTTTAAACATTGTTTGGCTAGATCTTTTTATCATAGTCACTTAGTTTACACTTTGTAGTTACCCTCTATTGCATGCAATTAAAGTTGTTCTGGATGATATTATCATTACAGGAAGCAGCTTCTAATTAGCACTGACAATTGCAAGTTATATTGAGGCATCATATGCCATTGGTAGTATCGTGTTTTAAAGTATTGTTACTCCTGATGCCAAGTAATCATTCCCAAATTGTCAATGGAATTTTGATTCGATTTTTACATTTAGATTTCCACAGACTTGTTGAAATGACTTGGTCTGTGCTCTGAACAGTAGCTGGAGAGTGCAGTAGACTTCAGCACATCCAGTTTCTGCCATTCAGTCGTCTTGTGATGACCTTGGAATACTAAACTGACCATTAGCCTGTTATCCTCTCCTGGTGCATTGAGATCTGTATTAATAGTGCTGAAGCAGTATCTCAGAGCTTATGTGGCAGGCCCTCTGTTGTGCTGTTTTCAGGTCACTCTCTGGATGTGCATCCCAGAGTTGTAAAGCCATAATCCTATGTAGCACAATGCAGAGCTAAAGAACAGGGGTTGTTTGCATCCTAACATGTATAACAGTCAGTGCTTGTCTAGTAATTGTTGCAAATGGTCTTTTGAGTATTTGGACCTTTCAGTGTCTGCTGAATTGTGGGTTGGGGGATTTATCTGCAAAATGTGGTCCAGACATCCCATTTGAGTAGTCTTTATTACTGGGAATCGTTTGGCAATTAAATGTTTCTTTTATATCGGCATGTGTACATGTTACGAATGAGTCAATATGTGAGTGGAAATGACGTGCTGCGCTTCTGTCCCCAACTCATTTGCCTCCTAAAATGTCCACCGCCCCACTGTTGCATCAATGGAAACCATTACAGCAGAACGTGCTGGTCTTTGGCAGACTTCTGTGAGCGGTGACCACTACACTCTTAACCGTGAAGCATGGGGGAAATGCCCAGGAAACAAAGGATGTAGGTGATGGAGCGCCAGACTCCTCAGGCTGATCGTGAATGATGCAATATGAGTGTTGCTATTGCAGGTTTGCGAGGTTCAGAGCTGCCAGGGTAATGAAAACAGGGAAGCGCAGCAGCACGGCAGTAAGGGTGCCAGTTCACTGAAGGTATGTTCACAGGGGCAAACGTGAGCAGTGCTTGTATTTTTTTCCCCATTGATTCCAGTTTCACTCATCAGATATTTTCTTTAGCATTAGGGTTAAGTTTTGGTTAGCAGGCCCTTTTAAAACACTTAGGTTAACAGATTTCTCTTCCTGAAAGTGAAAGCTTAACTTCGTACATTCTGCATGTGTTTAGCCAGCATCCACACTCGTTTGCATAGACTGCTTCTGTCCAAGAAGCAGAAGCACTTAAGAACCGTGGGTTTTTTTTTTTGCCCCCCTCCTTCCTACCCCATTTACTTGGACGCTTGTGAAAACTTGGTTGTACAATATTCGTACAATGCAGAATTTGCAGTGAAGTATAGTAGATCATTGATAATGCTCATGTAGTGTTCTTTCGATTCAGGAGGGGGGAGATGTGCAGTTAAAACTGGATTCCATTTTAGAGCGCATGGTTGAGTCGCAATAAATTAATTCCTAAACGGCCTAGTTGTCCATATACATTTTGCCTCCTACATGTATCTTGCCCTAAATGTATACTGAGCTTGAAGTTCTTGTACCACATGCTGAGTGTAACGCATTCGTCTGAATTTTAAGTGCTTTGATACAGTATTGGTTCAGTCAGTCCATCAGCGCTGCTGTTAGTGTCAGAAGATTACTTGTGGCCAAATTATCAGTGATCTACTAAGTCCATTCTATTTGTTGGAGGTCCCTGCACCATAGAAGACTGATCCCCTAGCACTAAACATGTATGTGTTCACTTGCAGTTTGAGAACCTGTAGCACATGGATATGCAAACGAGTAAACGTAGCGGGTTCTTCGGGACACCCTCATTTTCACATGCTTATGTCCATTTATAGGAGGTCCGAGGCCCTGCTTTTGTAATAGTTACCAGAGCTCCTCCGTTCTCACTGTTGAGCTTCTCAGATTGTGGACATTGTCATTTGTTTTATATAATAATCGCTGGCTGGAGGCCACCCGGTGGGTCAAACGGGGCTTGAGTTGAAACTGAGGCTGTTTGTCAGTAAGGCCGTGTTGTCCATGGTGTACCCTAATTGCCAGGGCTGTGTCTGCCATGCTGAATCATGTTCCAGCTTGCCTCTCCCCCCTCCCTCCCCCCATTCATGTTTTTTGCTGTTGCCTCTTCACGTTTTGTTTTAAGGAATGGGGCTACTGTTTTGTGAAGGTCACAGCCATGGCTGATATTTTGGTGGGTTAGCTTAAAGACTTTTTTTGCACTCTGTGCCTTTTTGTATGTGCGCGTGTTCCCTGGAGTGAGACTCGGGAGCCAAAGGTACAAATTTGTCTTTGGTTTGTTTTCCTCCAGCTCTCTGTTGGCTGCTGGTTTATGTGTAAACCTGCATGTCTCCTGATTTAAATTCATCACATGTCTGTGCGTGTTTGTGTGTTGCGGGTGCTGCTGATATTTTAGGTTCCTGCTTTGTAGGGAGTAGAAAGGGTCATGTGTTGGTATGCCTGCTAATAGATTGGGAGAACTCTAAAATAATGAATGAAGACTCGTAAGCTGAGTCTGAGTAAGTTCAAGTTATAGGTTTAAAGCTCTGAGTTGCAGTGATTTGTATTGCAATAGCTTGTAGACACTAAAGCACATAGAAACACAGGTTGGTAATGGGGGATTTTGTCTGAAGCCTTCACATCGCTTGCCTTGCTTTTCCTTTTGTGGACTTAATCCCATCTGTTTTTTCCCCTCCTTTTCAGGAAGTGTATGACATGTCTAACGGTTACGAAGACCATATGGCAGACGAGCCGAAAGATGCCAGAACCAACTTGATCGTCAATTACCTGCCGCAGAACATGACCCAGGATGAGCTTCGCAGTCTGTTCAGCAGCATCGGGGAGGTGGAGTCTGCCAAGCTCATCCGTGATAAGATGGCAGGTAATCAGGGAGCCTGCGGCCTTCTCTCAAGCCCCATGGAGATTGTTTAGGTCATTAGCTTGCAGCCCGTCCATGCTGTTACATGGCTCACGCATTTCCCCTGCCCACCGTAAAAGATTTATAAAAGTTGTTGAAGGCTTGATCAATTCGGAATGCACATTAAAGCATTATGAAAGAAGGCCTCTTATACAAGCTTAATTTTTTCCAGGAAAGCTTGTGCAAGCAATTTCCTTTCCTTGCATTATTTTTTAGATTTACCTCCAGGCACCCAGATTAGTTTGTGATGGAAAATTGCATAATGATGAAAAGATGTTTCATCTTTTTTTTTTTTCTTTTTTTTTTAAATTTGTTTAGGTAGATTAGTGAATTCTTTTGGTGTTGTCTGAATGATGACAGTCCTGAAAGTGACTTGGGGAAAGCTGTAGGTATATGTGTTAGGATGCAGATGCGTAGATGAATGTAGTGAGCTGTGCTTGCTAAAACATGCACAGGCCCTGATGTTGGCCAGAGGCGCAGTGAGGGTTCAGGCCTGTCTGCACATGAGATGAGCTGTATGTTTGCAGTTGTTCCCAAAGGTGTTGCACGCTGAATGTGTTCAAGCTATTAATTGTTCTTGTTTCCTATTTTTGTGGACATCCAAGTATATTTCCTTACAGTTCCAGTAATCCTTCCTGCTGTCTGCAAATGATCAAGTAAATTCTTTCAATGTTTTCATTTTCTGTTTGTTACTGTTCATGCATCGTTAAACTTTTTGATGTGCTGATTTGACTGTTTCTTTGTTTTAATCTAATTGTGTAACTCTTTGCAGGGAAATGATTGTATACCATAGAGTAACATCAGTCAAGTTTTGGGTTTGGATACTTTTTGTGATGTCATCTCACAGCTTATTGTGTTTTTATTTTCTTCCCCTCTACACAACTCAGAAGCTGTTGTCATGGACAAATTGTGCAACAAATAATGCATTTAAAGTTCAAATTTGGGTTATTCATTTGATTTGTTGGTCTGTTCATAGAAGTTTTTCCCCCTTTTCCAGTCCTGTTGGACTCTTATTTTTAAATTTTTTATTTTTTTTTAAAATTTTCCTCCAACCTGGTATTTCTCCACAAAACAATAGTTTTATCATAGGAGTCTGCCTGTCTATCACTCTCAAAAAAGAAAAACAGGCAGTCTGTTAGACATGGTTTTCGAAATCTGGGGGGGCGGTTGTTTTGACATACTGTACTAATTGCTACCGTGTCTCATCTCCTAATCAGCAGATTTAGAGGCTTTGAATGGATGGATTTCTAAATTTAATAATGGAATTTTTTGCTTTTTTTGACTCATTGGCAGAATGCATACGTGTGCTTCCTAATGCACTAGTTTATTTGCTCCAAATGTAGGAGGGAAACTAGGAGTGACTAGCATTGCAGCGTTTAATCACAACTTTGATAAATGGGAAACTAAGCAGGTGGCTGTAACTAACAGGCAAACTCCGCCAGCTGTGGAAGATAAAATGTTTGTGAATCACCTGAAAGCTGTTAATGGTGATGTGTGGGATATGTCACTATGAACAGACTGCGGATTTTTTTTTCTTTTTGAACAGTACTTTAAATCTTAATCACGTTAATCATTCCTGTGACCAAACATGCAACCCTTCCCCCCCTTCTTTTTACCATTAAGTATTCTGATTTTGTTATGACCTACCTCAACTTTAACCAAACGTTTGGTTTTAACAGTAAAGTCCTTCCTCAACTGCAGGTCTGAATGTAAATGTGTTTTTAAAATTGGCATGCATTGTACAGATTTGTTTTGTGAATTTACTCATTTGTCCAGTCTGCAAAGTTTTGGAACAAACGTTTTTTATTTTATTTTGTTGTTTTCCTTTTTTGTTTTCTCTAGGCCACAGTTTAGGGTACGGATTTGTTAACTATGTTAACCCTAGTGATGCAGAAAGGGCAATCAGTACTCTCAATGGGCTGAGACTACAGTCTAAAACTATCAAGGTAACGTGAAAGAGGTGTTCTTGTATACATGTGTCAACTGATAAATGTGAAATGTCTATCAAGTAGCCCTTGGACAGCAGAGGGGAAGCCCTCTGTTGCTGAGTGTCTATTTGCGTTGAACATGACAGTACTAAGTCACTGCTCCAGTAGATAAAGCCTGGTATGATGTAAGGCACTTCTCTTCCAAAACAAAATGTGTATCTATATATACACATGTATATAAACATTCACCAATTGGATGACTAGACTGTTAATTAGAATTTCCAAATGTTTTTTGTTTTTAAATGCTCTCCCCACCCCTGTGACTAAAAGTTATGCTTTAGTTACGTTTGTGTCACCAGGCATTTACATATACTTTAGCTGTAATGTCTTAAAGGAGCACTGTAACCTCATAGCACCCTCACCACCACTGCCACCAGTTTAAGACCCTGCACAGCAGAAAAGCACATTTTTATTTTTATTCAATGTTTTGTATGCAAACACTTTTAAATTTGTTTTCTTATTTAAAACATGGTTTTGTGCTTTCAAGGTCTGTAACATGAATAAATGTGCTACGTGTTGATTTTTCTATTTAATTTTTTTAAAAGGGTTGGGAATGGCTGTTAAACTGTAATTGGATTTTATTTACTTTTTTTTAAAAGTACTTTCCAGTATTTTTTGATTGGTATTTTTTAACAGTGAATGTGCTTTGCAGTTATTTTTTTTTCCTGTGCTTTACGTAGTCGAATATTTGTGGTTGACTCGGACATTTTCTGTCAGGTATCTTATGCCAGGCCCAGCTCTGACACCATTAAGGATGCAAACCTCTACATTAGTGGGCTGCCCAAGACCATGACTCAGAAAGATGTGGAGGACATGTTCACGCGCTTTGGCCGTATCATTAACTCCCGGGTCCTTGTCGATCAGGCTTCAGGTAAGCTGATGTGTGGTGAGTAGCTAAAGTCCTCTCCAGCGATCACCTGACCATCACACAGGAATTAAGTCCTCGCCTCCTTCCTTATAGGCTTGTCCCGAGGTGTAGCTTTTATCCGGTTCGACAAGAGAGCAGAGGCAGAAGATGCCATCAAGAACCTGAATGGTCAGAAACCACCCGGTGCCTCGGAGCCCATCACGGTGAAGTTTGCAGCCAACCCCAACCAGGCGAAGAGCTCGCAGCTGCTCTCTCAGATCTATCACTCGCAGTCTCGCCGCTTCGGCGGTCCTGTTCATCACCAGGCCCAGAGGTTCAGGTGAGAGGCCCACTCATTCATGGACGCTTGCTTAACCCATAACTTCATTAGAGTGCAGTCATTGAATTGTGGCCTGAACCAAGCTGTCGCGTTCTCCTTCCCTAAATGAACGTCCCCTTCCCATAGGTTTTCTCCAATGAGTGTGGATCACATGAGTGGCTTGTCAGGCGTTAACATGCCTGGAAACTCCACCTCAGGCTGGTGCATTTTCATATACAACCTGGGCCAAGACGCGGACGAGGGCATCCTCTGGCAGATGTTCGGCCCCTTTGGCGCAGTCACCAACGTGAAAGTCATCCGTGACTTCAACACCAACAAATGCAAGGGGTTTGGCTTCGTCACCATGACAAACTATGAGGAGGCAGCCATGGCCATTGCCAGCCTGAATGGTTATCGCCTCGGAGACAAGATACTACAGGTGTCATTCAAAACCAGCAAGTCTCACAAGTGAAGGAGCATGAATGACCGAAAGCTTGCTCGAGGTTTCTACAGAGAAAAAAGCGAGAAGCTGCACGGTCTTCGTTTTGTTAGCGTGACAGATTCCGCAGCAGTTTTCAGTTCCTTTATTTAGAACAGTGATTTTTTTGATGCTCTGGGATGGAACTAATGTGCTCAAATGTTTCATTTGTCTAGAGACTAACTCGGGTTGTTTTTTTTCCTTTTGTTTTTTTTTTTTTGAAGGGTGTATGTTGTCTGTGAAAGTAGCAGAGTATTTAAAGTTAAATGTCATTTTGCTTAGTTTAAGCAAAAAGCATGCTGTGTCAAACTGGTTTCCTCATGGCATTTGTTGGTCAGACTTGGACCTGGAAAAATTTGAATGTGCAGACTAATCTTTAATCCCCTTTGCTCCTTTAGCAGCCCTGTCTTTCCCCAGGGTTAGAGGGGTGTAAAAATAAATCGTGCATCAAACAGTCCAGATAACTGAGTATCTGAGCTGCGTGAGGAAATGAGTTTGGAGGGTAGCACGCTTCACAGGTTTAGAACAATATGGAGGAACAGTCTACATAGGTATTTGTGATACACTGGCAGTTGCATGCGTTTTTTTAAATGTATAAAAAGTTAAGGTTGTTTAGGGGACCTAGTCAAGACTTGGAATACTATATAAAGGAGGACCAAAGAGACTGAAGGAAATTAAGGGTTAAGTGCACACAGGCGATCCCATAGTTGTTTACCCGGTAGATTTGATTTTGCTGAACCTTCACTCCAAAAATGTTTAGAAATCCAAAACTTTAGCATTTGCCTTTCATTCAAACATTTGAGCATCAGGAGAGGTTGTTCATCCCTAATAGCCAGTTGTTTGAAATCGGCTTTTGTTTCATACTCTGGATGCTGAAAATGAAGCCGCCTCGGTTTACTGTGGTAGTTTGAGAACTGATCCTTGTTTTTGAAACTGCCTTGCTATTTTTTTTTTTTGTTTCTTCTGCATTTATTACCATTAAATTTTTGTTTTGCTGACTTTTTTTTTTGTGTTTTTGTTTTTTCTTTATTTTTCTACAGGTACTTGGTTCGTTTGTTTGTTTACAGGGCCAACATGAAGAGGTCAAAGGAATATTTTCCCCTCCCTTTTGATTTCCTGCTTTTAAAAATGCCTGTAGCCATGTTACTATTGTCCATCAGACATATTTACAGATAAATACATGACCTTTTTTAATTGCATGGTCTGTTGGTTTGTAAGCACACAGTGAATTAGTTTAAGTGCCATCCCTTAAGTTATCCCTTACTATTGGACTGTTTACGAACATACCTTTGGAGACTCAGTTGCTGGGATCCACCTCAAAAAAAAATTTTTTTCTTAAGGCTTAAGTACAGTTCACTCACACATGGTCTGTAGATGTTTCTTACCTTATCAGATGAATTTATCACACCTATATTTTAAGATTACCGCACAAATTAATGTAAAGACACTTTAAACTAGTTTCTGCTTTAACTTTTCAAATGAGTTTTTCATATTTACCCAAGTTGAACCCTGCTAAAAAACTTCAAAGCATGTGGATGAACCTTTTAATCTTGGTCATTTTACATTCTCTGTATTTGTACTCTAGTATTATGCGTGCATAGTCGATTCCCTGTGGCTGACACCCTTATCTAGATAATTTATACGCTGTCTGTATTTTGAAAGAATAGATATGCACAGGTCATCGGGTAGTTTTTCTGGTTATAAAAATGAAAAGGTCGCCATAACTCCTTAACTTCTGGCACTGCTCTTTAGCAGGCTCTAGTAACTTTCGGATTTCCCAGTTTAACCTCTTGAGATCCCTCATTATATAAGGAGGGTTTTTTTTTTTTTTGAGGTTTTTCATGCATTCCTTTAGTTTGCTGTGGAAGAAATATGTACCTGATTTCATTTAAGTTTTAAATAGTAAGGTAGTCAGTTTGTTAGTCCTTTGGCATTTTTGTTTACATTGCTGTATGACTTTTTTAAGAACTTTCATACTGTACCACCCTTTTTTAACCCTTATTTTAAGATCAGGAATCGTGCTTTGGCTGTTGGTGGCAAAAGCCTGGGAAGGATTTATTTATTTTACATATTGTAAATTAAAATTTGTAAACTTAAGTTTTACTTTTTAATTCGATTTGCTTTTTGGGGGTTAAATATTTAAGGTAATTATGTTCACGTGTATTGTCTAATCACTTTTCCTGAAAGCTGAAGGAAAAAATAAAGATGATCGCTTATGGGTTCTTGTTCTGGAGTGAATGAGAGATCGCCGTGCGTAGAACGTTTATTCCACGAGAACTAACGTAGTTTTTTTTTTTTTTTGGAGTTACGTAGCGATGGTCCTGCGCCGAGGCGTAGATGTTCCTTTAATGTTGTTTTCGGGAATTTTTTCCTCACCACTAGAGGGTACTGATGCCCCCAGTGAATTTTTTAGCAATTCTGTTGGACGTATTAGTACAATAAGAAGTTTTTGGGGATTTCCACCTCCCTACTACTTTGGACATTTTCATCTCTGGTATGTAAGAAATATTCTAACTTTACTACGCCAGTCTAAGTATAGGAATAAACTACGGCAGTGTAGTAAAGAGTAATCCTTAAATTAGCAACACTAGTCTCACGTGACTGTGTTAAGAAATAGGAGAATCTTCCAATACGAGGTTCTTTTTGGTTTAAAAGCAAATTGTCCCTACAACCGGAGAGACACTTAAGAAGGCCTACATCTACGTGGTCTGGCGTAGTATGAAGGATGAGCAAAACTGCTCGATGCAAGTAAAGCAATACTCTGCAACTCAGGTTATAGCCTGGTTCCAGAAATTGAGAGTAATGTACTGAAAGCATTGCTTGTATTTCGATAAATGAGTTAATTTTACAAGACGTTAAGACCGATCGTTTGCCGCAGTCTTCTGATAAGCAGCTATTTTGCACGCGAGCGCCGCGCGTCCAGGTGGCGCCCAGTGATGCCGAAATCGCGCGGCACTAGCGGCCAGTTCATGCGGATTCTGTTGGCTCGGAAGCACATGCTTTGGGTTTTCTTTGTTTTGTAGAAGGCAATTAATAGGGAAAGTATACAAGTACAAGTCGAATCTGCTGTACTCCCCTATACAACGATTTGCACCTGTTAAACGGTGTAGTCCAGTGTTTCTCAAATCAGTCCTCCGGGACCCACAGACAGTGTACGTTTTTGCTCCCTCCCAACTACCAGGGAATTTCTATCGCGATTCTGAATGAAAAAAACATCGTGCACTCCTTTTCTTTTTTTGCTGCCGATATAACGAGGCGAAAGCCAAATAGCCAAGTGTAAATGCTAAGGATACGCACGGTGCGTACAGCTGCAGGCGCCCATGGCTTCTAGTTCCAGGTCACGGTAGAGGCATGGCGAAGACCTTAAATACTTCCAGAATCTAGCACGGCCAACAATGTTTTTCGTCTCCTTAGGGTTGGACTAGGCAGATATTGTAATAGCTGGTTTCTCCAACGCCATCTCTAATCACTTCATAAAAAAGTCCTTGCTGGCTAATAGTGGAACTTCAGTTGCTGCAGCGTTCTCCGCGGCCTGCATGTAGCAGGGTAGATGCTCTCCATCATTAAGGTTTGTGTTCGCTGCTCAGGAGTTATTGAGTGCCTGTGGCCTACTTTAAATTTGGGTCAGTCTGTATGATAGTGGCGAGGCCACCAAGTACCCGTCACG
Source organism: Mormyrus iriodes (assembly GCA_011763525.2). NCBI lineage: Eukaryota > Metazoa > Chordata > Actinopteri > Osteoglossiformes > Mormyridae > Mormyrus > Mormyrus iriodes. The sequence goes on from JAAGVU020000032.1 coordinate 22,067,837, forward strand.
GCTCTGTGCACACACAAGACTAGACTGGATCTGGAAAGGATTTTAAATCTAAATTAGTGTTATTGCTCCTGGGTCAGACTAGTATGGTTTAATAATGTTAAATTTGTTCAGCCTGATAGCTGATGCTGAATTTGTAAGATGTTTTGTGCTATAGCCCTCCAGAGGAGGCACATACACCGGTGGGAGGAGTTGAGGCTGTCTGAGGACCGAAATCCTCCCCCCAACCCCCCTGGGGTTTCTACACAGCATTGCTCCAGAACAACATATGGTTTGGTTTTGTTAAAAATAAGACTAATCAGTGAAGTCGTATACTTACCTTAGTATTGGTCTGAAATTCCTTCCTCCCATGCAGTATGGTGATTGGTGGACATGAAGATGTCCCTGCTACCTTCTCAGATTCCTCTGGAAGATCTTTTTAGAGCAGTGGTGCCTGCTGCCAGAGCATCACCAAGCATGTATATGGTTCTAAATCAATCTCTTTTGAGTCCAAAATAGGGAAAATTATACCCTGCAAAAAAGCCGACTTGATGTACCATTAACTGCTTCCCTGTAATATAATGGTAATTTCTGCTGCCATTTAAATTTTGTTTGCATGTGTTTCTGTCAGGGTCTGTGCCTATTTAACCTGGCCTTCATGTCTCTTCCCTGTTTTGGCCAGCAGGTGTCATTCTTCCTACCTCCTGGACTGCTGCATAGCTCACTGGGCTGAGCATGTGGCCTAGAGGCATCGATCCTCCGATTGTAGGTTCAAGACTGGCCAGTGGCTAGGCTCAGCTGGTTGTCTGTATTTTTTGCTTTTCTGTAATAGCATGGTCAGGGCAAAAGCTTAGTCAAGGATGGTCAGGCCTACCTGTGCTCTCAAGGGAAGGACTTAGCACAACCTTGCTTCCACAATCCAGGATGGTGTAGGAAAAAATCTAAAAATTTTGCAGCGGTTTTTGAATAACTCATGTGTGAAGGGGTCACGTCAACAGGCAGCACAAGGCGTGTGCCAGGAAGTACTTCATGGTGATCAACTGGATGACTGAGCTGCATAGAAGGGCAGGGTCATTGACTTTTTCATTCCCAGGTAGCTTTGGCCGATGCCCATGGTCACGTCACCCTATCTCAGATTTCCTGCAGCAGCATCATGTATGTTTGCAGGTTGTAAGACACTCAAATGAGATTATAATTTGGAATTATGGTGACAATCTCTGGTGCCTTCAACACAGTGCTTCCACTGTGACATGACACTAGACGTTTATCTGATTCCCTCAAATGATAGATTTACACCAGGTAGGTTCTTTGTGCATGTACTGTATTATTTATGTAACACCTCCAGTATTTCGCAAGAGAGCTATATACCTTCCGGAGCCCTAGGTTGCAGGGTGATGATGACAGTCTGCAGGGGGTATCAAACATAGGTGAAGGGCTTTTTCCTTGTCAAAATCTAAAAGTAAAGGGAGGGAAAGGAAACTGTAGACAAGAAGCCCTGCAAGTACAGTCAACGTGTACATGTCTACGTCTTCACAACACTGGATAGGTCTTTCAAGATTCAAGACTTTTATTTGTCACATGCATCGGTGTACTGGTACCACAGCAGTAAAATGAAATTGCTGTTACTCCAGTCTGTGCAGTAAACGAGGTGGAAGAATAACGATTAAAATTACGAAGGTTAGCAAAATGTCCAGCGACAAGGAATATGATGCCAAAGGACAATGCCTACAAGACTAAAGAGAGTGACTGTAATATTCTCTCTTTCTACTGCCAAGGTTTGTTCATTTACAATGAGTTAATATAACACGCTTGTTGTCACAGTGACTGACCTGTACCTCAGCACAAATGTGCCGCTCCATATCTGGACACTTAATATCAAAGGGGCCCTGCTGTCCTGGTAGACCTTCCCCATGCAACTGGGTACAGCTCACACGTTCTGTGAAGCTCAGTCTGACCTTTACTAATATGTGGGTATATAGAGAAGCTGTAGTATGATTTTCTTTACTGTGCAGCCGCATTGGTGCAGCAAGACGTTGGCAGTCAAACTAATCCTGCCATGAAGAGCAGCAGCTACTCAGACAACCGTGTCTGACTGTCAGTAAAGGGGGAGAGGCAGATATGAGAATTGGGCACAGCAGAGGTAAACTCCATTGCCATGGTGAAAGGTCAGGGTGCCAGCAGCCGTTAGCAGAGCTCCTACAGGAAGGTGAAGCTGCATGTGCTTTTTGAGAGCTTATATGCCTCAGATTATCACTCAGCACGCATCACACGGTCTCAGGGTCTTTGGCTCAGGACATTTCAATGCAGTCCACCTATATGCTCATGGGAGTTTTACTTACACAAACATGTTCTGAGGGCAAAAGGAAGAATGATTGGTTCAGAGTGATAAGCAAACAAATTGTAGAGCAGGTGGGATCAACCAATCAGATGTCTTGGCCCCACCTCCTCTAGTTGCTTTGACCTACCTCCTCTACAATTTGATTGGATATCACTCTGAACCAATCATTGTTCCTTCTTCCCTCAGTACATGTTTGTGTAAGTAAAACTCCCACGGGCCACATGTATACCGTTTCAGTGGGCAGTTTTGTTGGTCTCAGTTAAAATTACTATTAATTAAAACCGAAAATAGTTACGTTCTAAATGACCCCCCAAAACAGTTTCTTTTTTGTATTAATTCATAACTGAAGCCCATTATTCTGGTGGTTTTATGGTTTATGGAAATTTCATTCAAGTCCAGCATCACAAAGTTACTGTTAAAGTGTATATACTATCTAAGAAGGTTTACATACAATGGGGAAAATAAGTATTGAATGCGTCAACGTTTTTCTCAGTAAATATATTTCTAATGGGGCTATTGACATGAAATTTTCACCAGATCTTGGTAACAGCCCAAGTAATCCACACATACAAAGAAATCAAAACAAATAAGTACATAAATTACGTGTAATAAAGTGGAATGACACAGGGAATCACATGAAGAAAAGGAGATGCAAAAAGGCATGGAAAGGCAAGAAACCAGCTGAAATCTGTCAGTATTTATCAAGCAATCCTGCCCCCTATGAGTGCAAATTAATATCAGCTGGTTTAGTCCTCATTGATAGCCTATAAAAAGGTTTCTGACAGAGGAGTCAAAGGAATAATCAGAAGAGTTGTCCTAGAGCCAAGGACCGCTAGCAGAGAGCTTCAGAAAGACCTGGAATTAGCACGTGCAGTTGTTTGAAAGAAAACAATAAGTAATGCACTCAACCGCCATGGCCTCTATGCATGCTCACCGCACAAGACTCCACTGCTGAAGAAAAAGCATGTTTGAGCTCGTTTAAAGTTTGCTGCACATTTGGAGAAGCCAATGAAATACTGGGAGAATATAGTCTGGTCAGATGAGACCAAAATTGAACTCTTTGGATGCCATTGCACACACCATGTTAGGAGAAATGGCGCTGCACATCACCCCAAAAACACCAACAGTGAAGTTTGGAGGTGGGAACATCATAGTCTGGGGCTGTTTTTCAGCATATGGTACTGACAGACTTCATATAATTGAAGGAAGGATGAATGGAGAAATGTACCAGAACATTCTTGATAATAATCTGCTGCCATCTACCAGGATGAAGATGAAACGAGGGTGGACATTTCAGCAAGACAATGATCCCCAACATACAGCCAAAGAAACTCTCAGTTGGTTTCAGAGAAAGAGAATAAAGCTCCTAAAATGGCCTAGTCAATCACCCGACTTGAATCCAATTGATAATCTATGGCGTGAACTGAAGATCAGAGTTCATAGAAGAGGCCCTTGGAACCTTCAAGATTTGAGGACAGTTTGTGCGGAAGAATGGGCCAAAATCACACCTGAGCAATGCATGTGACTAGTTTCTCCATACAGGAGGTGTCTTGAAGCTGTCATCACCAACAAAGGCTTTTGTACGAAGTATTAAATAAATTTCAGTAAGTGTGTTCAATACTGATTCCCTGTCATTCCACTTTATTACACTTAATTTATGGACTTATTTGTTTTGATTTCTTTGTATGTGTGGATTACTTAGGTGGTTACTGACATCTGTCAATAGCCCCGTTTGAAATATATATACTGAGAAAAATGTTGACGCATTGAATACGTAGTTTCCCCACTATATACACTAATCACAAAAAGTTAGGGATATTTGGCTTTTGGGTGAAATTTATGGAAAACGTAAAAAATTCACACTACAGTGATATTATATCATGAAGGTAGGGCATTTAAGTAGAAGCATGCAATGGTGATTTCCTCATCTCAAACAATTGATTGAAACAAAAGCCAACAACAATGGTGAGTATACCACAACAAAAAATGTCAGTCTGAATAACGTGTCATGTGCCGTTGGGCATCAATTACAGTTTGACAACGATGTCTCATGCTGTTCACAAGTCGACTTATTGTCTGCTGAGGCATGGCATCCCACTCTTCTTGAAGGGCAGCCCTCAGGTCATTGAGGTTCTGCGACCTCGATGAGCTGGAGCATTGCCGTCTATGAAGATGAAATTAGGCCTGTGTTGTTCATGCAGGGGAACAATGATTGGATTAATGATGTTATTCAGGTAGTATGGGCTTGTCACTGTACCATTCACAAAGTGCAGGGCAGTTATGTATTGACTAAACACCTGCCCACACTGTAACACCATCACCGTCTGGCGACAACAGTGGCTGATGCATAGCGCTCTCCTTGACATCTCAAACATCGTTGGTGGCCTCATTTTTGCTCAGCGTGAATCGACTTTCATCAGAGAACAGCACTGAGGCCCACTGGTCCCTCGTCCAGCTTAAATGCTCCCTG